>JARHVA010003926.1:1200000-1705000 GCA_037957365.1 Torreya grandis | reverse complement strand
TTCTCCAATTTCTGTAGATAACCTATCAATTATCTTTCTCAATTTTATCCATGTTTCAAATATAACAATATCATAAAGAATGTGTTATAAAGACTTCTTTAATTTTTGATCCTACTATATCAACTTGATTTTGTAACGTGTGTAGTGGTATATCATTTCCATTAACAAAGATAAAAATATCCTTAATATTAAATTTCAAATGGTTTTTTAGATCTTTAATATCTATTAAAGTTTTCCAACTAGTAAAAACAAATTGTTTAAAACTATTTTACCCCAAGCATAAGACATCAAGATATTGACAAACCCATTTTCTCAAATGAATGAAGTCTATAATATATATGGATATCTCTTGAGCATGTTTCATCAAACAATTGATTTCCTTTAAGTTTGGGAGAATACCACATTGTGTCAAAAGCATTTCCAAATGTGTTAAATGGTATAATAAATATCTTACCTTGTCAAATTCTATATGATATTTAACATAAAACCTGCCAATAATGGATATTATTTGAAAATATGCATGCAAAATCATACATGAAAATCCATCTTGTATCATTATTTTAAAGAAGTTTTCTAATATCGGTAATCCCAATTGATTTTTTTGAAACCCTAAAAATATTTTTAGACTGCTTGACATATAAGATTGAAAATCATGGATAAGTTCTTCCACTTTTGTGACATTTTAAAATGTTCTTACAATTTTATATACAAGATTAATTCTATGGTTCATGCAATGAATTAAAATAATATATGGGGAAACTACTATCTGTAGTCAAACATAAAGACCAATTATGTTCCCTTGAATTATTTTTACACCATTAGCTCCCACACAAACCAACTTCATAGCTATAACATAATCCATCTCAACAATATCCATCAAATTGGAAAGAACCAACTTGTAAAGGTTTTTAGCATTACAATTTTCAACCACTTCTATATAGATAATTATGAGGTTGCCTTAAATGATTCTTAAAAGTTTAAACATGAATACAAACCCATTCTATGTTGTCAACTACTTTGACCTCATCAATGGATAATGAGATAAAACTTGCATTTTTAACTTTTTATTTCAAGTCTTCCTTCTCAATCAATGTTCCAAGCACTAAAAGCTGACCAATGTGATTTTGGAATGTTATAAAGCCCATTATGTTGAAACAATATCTTATAATCTAAAAAATAAGTAATAGGTCTACCTTTTCTAAGAATGTGGTATATCATTGAGAACTACATATTTTTGGCATTTTCATTAGATTGAATAACTTTTCCTATTTGAGTTGTAATTGTTCCTCCTTTCTCAAATAGATGTTACATATGTATCTAATTGTTTTCATACTCTATTGCATATCTAACATGCATGCATTCTTTGGCATATTTACATATATTTGTTTTTAGTTTTTCCATCTTATTTTTTCACCAACACATATAATTTTCCATAATATTTCTCAATTTTGTCCAGATTAAGTTACATTTTGTGATCTTTCCTAATTTCCAAGTACATATTGTGCATTTACATTAATTTGGGGTATTATTGCTATTTTTTGGATCTACTAGTTCAATGAAAGGATTTTTTTATGCCTATTCAAATTTAAAATACCTTCCAATTATCCATCTAATTATCTTTCTTCACATAAATTTATATGTAATTTTATTAGTTGAACTTTGAGTCTGTGGAGTATAAGTTTCTTGTACTGGATGAATCTCATCATTTGGAATGCCCTTAAGTCTCCTCTTACTTAGCACAAATTTCATATTTGTATTTTCAATAGGAGTTATTTTTTTATGAGATCTATAAATTTATTCTAATGTTTGCATCATGTGTTATGCCCTTAACCTATAGTGCATCTAGGGATATGTGTGGCTGACTTTTGGGTTACACATCTTCATATTATCTTTTGCATTTCTTGATGTTCTTAGTATGGTCAGCCTATGGAATAACCATGGTTAAGTAGAGTATATATAGGAGGTAGTGGTTAGTATTTTATCATCATATTTTTAATTTTATTCTTATTTAATTATTGTGGAGGTTTCCCCCTCAAAGTGGCTTAGTCATAATATACAAGTATTTTGTTCTTTCAACAATTATTGTTGTGGATCTACTTATTCTACTCTTAATTCTAACATATATAATTCTATTGTTATGAATCATCTGAGTAATTTCCTTACAAGTTGTATCAAATAATTGATTTGGAAAAGTTTATGTGATGTATTATTTTTGGATCTAGCATCTTGAGCACCAGAAAGCTAAAAAAACATAACTTCTGATCTAGGAGGATTTGATTTTTTTAATCAACATAGTTTTGTTCATGAGGTTTATTTACAAGAATATATATATATATATATATATATATATATATATATATATATATATATATTTGTTATAAAAAAAGGTCTAGAATTTTTTTTACCTTGTGCAAGTTAGTAGTCATTGGATTCATATCTACGAGACAATTATAATGGTTTATTCCATTGGTACACTTTTTTGGGTTGAAAATTTTCACCCTTGTACACAATAATAGTAGTTGGATTCATCTTAGTGAGATGATCGTAATGGTGTATTCCAACAATACATTTTTTTTAGGTTGAAACCCTACTAGGGTTTGTACATGGCTAGTCCACATACTCACAAATGTGGGAAAGGGAAGGAAAATCCAAAAAATCCTCATAAGGATGACATAGAATTTGAAATTTTTGATCCATCTATTTCAAAGGTGGTTTAGCAACTTAAGTCAAAGTTGTAGGACATGGCAAAAAAAGATGATTTTGATACGGTTCAAGGAAACATTACATTTTTGAGAGGGGACTTAGATAGCATGAAGGATCAATTATAACAAATATCTAAGAAATTAGCCAACTTATCAGCTTAGCCACTACAAAATAATCCTCCACCACTTCAGTTTGGTTCTCTTACTCCACACAATACCAATACCAATTATGAGCCTAAGCTAATTTTTCCAAAAGGGGACCTGCACAAGTTTGATGGTAATGATCCACTTACTTGGCTCACTCAAATTGAAAATATATTTTATCTTACATAAACTTCATATTCACAAAAAGTGGTTATGGCCTCTCTGTATTTGGAACCTGAGCCATTTATTGGTATCGTTGGTTGTGTGATCAAAATAAAAATAAGGGCATTCCAATTTCATGGTTGGTATTTTTTAAGGAGTTTTAGCTCCACTATCAAAATAATGCCTTTAAAAATTACTTCAATTAGCTATGCAAGTTACACCAAACTGGGACTATCAAGGACTTTTTCATCAGTTTTATAATCTCTCCTTATGGGTGGTAGACATCACTAAGGAAAATCTAACTAACCTATTTTTGGTTGGCCTCAAAAATAACATCCAATTAGAGGTTTACATGTTTCATCCTAGTACTATATCTGAGGCCATACCAAAGGCACATATGGTTGAGGAAAAAGTGCTAATCAAATGAAAACCTTTTACCAATGTTCATGAACCCACCTTTCTAGCACCATCATTTCATTAGCCTACCAGATTGATGCCTCAACAATTAGAAGAAAAACATGTAAAAGGTTTGTGTTTTGACTATGATAGCAAATGGATCAAAGGGCATCAATGTGATAAAAAGAAGTTGTTTTACATTAACAATGTCAATGATGAGGAAGAAGATGATGAGGCTTCAGGGGAAGG
This sequence comes from Torreya grandis, assembly GCA_037957365.1. NCBI lineage: Eukaryota > Viridiplantae > Streptophyta > Pinopsida > Cupressales > Taxaceae > Torreya > Torreya grandis. The sequence goes on along the minus strand of JARHVA010003926.1, from coordinate 1,701,347 downwards.
TTAGAAGACCTTGAGGATGAATCTAAAGATTCTCAACCTATTATTTCTTATTATGCACTTTCAAGCATTAGTACTCCTAAAACTCTTAAGGTGGTGGGGTTCTTGAAGAAACAAAAGGTGACTATGTTAATTGATTCTAGGAGTACACATAATTTCATCAATAGTAAGTTGGTTACTCATTTGAATTATTCATTTACCTAGTTCTAAAATTTTAAGTCATGATTACAGATGGTGATACGGTCAATTATTTTGGAAAATTTCATAGTATTAAGCTTACTACAGGAGACTATTTTTTAGATTCCCCTATGTTTGCTATTCCCATGGGAGGAGCTGATATTGTTCTGGGAGTGAAATGGCTCACCATTTTGGGCATTATTAAGATTAATTTTTAGGAATTATTCTTGAGGTTCCAATCATAAGGAAGGACTTTTAAACTACATAGATTATGGGCTAAATCTCCACGACTGATTATTTCCCATAAGATGATGAAGACTCTTAATAAAGGTGTAGAATGTTTTATGGCATGCTTATTTTCTACGAAGGAAACAACCAAGGAGTCTACACATATTGATTTGCAAAAGGTGTTGGATGATCATTCTATTATTATTAGTGACATGCCAAAAGGATTTCCTCTAAGTCGTGCACATGATCATGCCATTAGACTTATTCTAAGAATTATACTACCCAATATTAGACCATACAGGTATCCCTATGCCCAAAAGAGTGGAATAGAAAATATGGTATAAGAAATGTTGGAAGTAGGAATCATTCGACATAGTCAAAGTGAATATTACTCCTCAGTGGTCGTGGTGTAGAATAAGGATGACTAATGGAGGATGTGCCTAAACTATAGATAAGTCAATAAATACACCATCAAAGATAAGTTTCCTATTCTATTAATTGATTATTTTTTAGATGAATTGTATGGTGCTATTTATTTTGCCAAGTCAGATCTTCACTCTGGATATCATTAGATTCACATCCACAATGAGGACATACCTAAAACAACTTTCAAAACTCATGAAGGCTAGTATGAATTTATGATCATGAATTTTGGCCTCACAAATGCACCATCTACATTTAAAAGTTTTATGAATACTATTTTTAGGTCATTTTTGCAAAAGTTTGTATGAGTGTTTTTTGATGATATCCTCATCTACAACAAAAATTGGGAAGATTATTTATAACATGTAAAACACATGCTTTTAATTCTAGAACAACATTAGATTTATGCCAAACCTTCCAAATGTTCTTTTGGTGTCCAAGAGGTAGAGTACTTGGGTCATATTGTTTCACATGAAGGAGTGAAAGTTGATCCTAAAAATTTCCAAATAATGATGGAGTGGCAAGTTCCCAAGACTCTCAAGAAACTCCATGGATTTCTAGGGATAACTAGTTATTATCATAGGTTTGTCAAAAATTATGGTAGCATTGTAGCTCCACACACCTATTTTTTGAAGAAAGACTCTTTCTAGTGTATTGATTCAAATACCAAGGCATTTGAATAATTGAAAATGGTTATGTGCATAACTCTAGTTTGGTTACTTCTGATTTTCTAAAAACCTTTGTTATGGAGTGCGACACATCAAGATATGATATGAGGGTTGTAATCATGAAAGAAGGTAAGCCAATGGCATTTGAAAGTCAATAACTTAAGGGAAAAATATGCTCAAACCAATATATGAGAAAGATATGATGGATCTTCTGCATGCAGTGAAGCAATGGAGACCGTATCCGATGGGTCATCACTTTTAGGTAAATATTGATCATGATAGCCTAAAATATTTTTTGAAACAACACTTTTCATCTAAAGAACAACAAAAAGGGGTGAATAAAATGTTAGGCTATTATTTTGAAATAGTTTATAAGAAATGAAAAGAGAATGTGGTGGTAAATTCGCTCTCTCGATGGGGTGAATCAGTTAAGGCATTGTTATACAACATGACCGTGTGGCAGGTAGATTGGCTAGAGGAAGCAAGATCACAATGGGAGAATGAAAGTGATACCAAGGATTTGATTCACAATATTTAATAGAGTTATAATGAATATAAAAATTTTACATGGAAGGGGAACACATTATGTTATAAATATAAATTATACCTTTGTAAACACTCTCTCCTTAAACATAAAATTCTTTAAGAAATTCATGCCTCTCCACTTGGAGGACACTCGGGATTTTTGAAAACATATCATAGAATCAAGAAAGATTTATTTTGGGAAGGAATAAAATGGTATGTTCAAAAATATGTGGTTGAATTCATGGTATGCCAAAAAAATAAAGGAGAAACCATGAAGACCTTAGGTTTTTTTACAACCTTTATACATCCCTAGCCAGGGTTGAGAAGTTCTCATGGATTTCATTATAGGGTTACCAAGGTCTGAGGGTAAAAATACTATCATGGTATTTGTGGATCGACTCACCAAGTATACTCATTTTTTATCCTTATCATAGACATTTGTTGCTATTACAATATCTTTTAGTTTTCTCAATTTAGTTCAAAAATTGTATGGCACTCTAAAGATCATTGTAAGTGATCAAGATCCCATATTTACTAGTAATTTTTAAACTAAATTATTTACATGTTTGAGTACCCAGTTGGTTCTTATCTCATTTTATTATCCTCAATTTGATGGAAAAATAGAGGTAGTCAACAAATGTCTCAAAAGGTATCTTCATTATTTTGTTTCTAACAAATAAGATAAATGGTTTCATTGACTACCACTTACTGAATGGTGGTATAACACTTATTTTCACACTTCTTCTAAGATGTCTCCATTTGTGGCATTGTATGGGTATTAACCCCCATCCATCATGTTAGTTTTGATAGTGTATCCTAAGGTTTGAGTTGTTGAGGAACACACTCACCGTCAACATAAGGTGTTAGTTAGTTTGTGAGAGAATTTAGAAATGACACAAAATTGAATGAAGAAGCAAGAAGATCAACACCGTAGTGAATGACATTTTGACATAGGTGATTGGGTATTTGTGAATTTTAAGCCATATAAGAAAATATATTTTAAGTAATAGAAAAATGATAACAAGCTATCAACTAAGTATTATGGGCCTTACCAGATCTTGCAAAAAATTTGTAGTATGGCTTAAAAGTTAGTGTTACCCCTATCCACTCACATACATCTATTATTCCATGTATATTTCTTGAAGAAATTAATTGGACATACATTTTCCACTCAAAATGAGTTACCTAAATCAGATGAAGAAGGCAGAGTCATTCTAGACCCTGAGCACATCCTTCACATGCACACTAAGTAACTACAAACTAGAGCCATTAAGTAATATTTAATCAAATGGAAGAGCCTGCATTCTAAATATGCAACATGGGAGGATGCAACATTCCTATAGAAACATCTTGGTTTGATTCAATGTTGAGGACAACATTATTTTGAAGGGGAGGGGCATGCTATGGCCTTAGCCTATAATGTGTCTAGGGATATGTATGGCCGACTTATGGCTTACACATATTCATTTTAGCTTTTGAATTTCTTGATGTTCTTAGTATGGTGAGACTATGGAATAACCATGGCTAAGTATATTATATCTATGTTTAGTCTTTTATCATCATATTGTGAATTCTATTCTTATTGTATTGTTATGGATGTTGCCCCCTCAAAGTGGATTAGTCATAATATTCAAGTATTTTACTCTTTCACTAATTATTGTTATGGATTTTCTTATTTTAATCTTAATTATATCATATTAATTCTATTTTTTTGAATAATCTAAGTAATTTACTTACACAATACCTTCCAATTATCCATCTACTTCTCTTTCTTTACACAGATTTCTAAGTAATTTTATCAGCTAAACTTTGAGTCTCTAGAGTATAAGTTTCTTCTTCTGGATAGATTTCATCATTTGTAATGTCCTCAAGTCTCCTATTACTTGGCACAAATTTCATAATTGTATTTGTAGTAGGAGTTATTTTTTATTAGATCTATAAAGTTATTCTAATGTTTGCATCATATCATCTGGGTTGTCCTTCATTGGAGCCATGCCATACCCAAGTATGTATTCAAGTGGTGGCTTGTCATCATAAATAATATATTAAAATGGTGAGATGATATTATTATTAATTATTCCATTATAAATACTAGATTCAATGGAGGGATCTGCATGCCTAAATATTTTTCTATTATCCTTAAAATGTAAAACTAGAGTTACTATAAATAAATAAAAAATATTTTGTTAATCATTTAGTAATTATATTTTGAGTGGATGGGTTGAATTTTATTGAGTGTTATTTTTGGCTACCAAAAATAATATAAGAAGCTCTTTTTCATTGATAATTATCCAAATCTCTTACCATTATCACTAGAAGCAATTACAAATAAACATTTTTTGCAAAATAAGCAACCACTTACATGTTATCTGGACTATGTATCTAGACATCTAGACTGCATATCCTATCATCTAGATTGTGTATCCATATCGACCCTTTGGTCACCATCTAGAGTCTATGGTAAATGTATAGATACTATGGTCACTATCTAGAGTATATGGTCATTATTTAGAGTTTGTGTCACCATCTAAATTTTATAGTTAGTGTCTAGAGTTTTTGGTTATTATCCAAAGTTTGTGGTCACTATCCAGAGTTTGTGGTCACTATCTAAATTTTTTGGTCACTATCTAGGGTTTATGGTCTTTGTCCAAAGTTTGTGTCATGATCTAGAGTTTGTGGTCATTGTTTAGAGTCCATAGTCACCATATAGAGTATGTGGTCATCATCTAGACCTTGTGGCCATCTTCTAGTGTTTGTGGTCACTGTGTAGGCCCTATAGTTACCATTAATACACTATGGATGTTGTCTATCCCATATTGTTTCCATATATCTTATGTTGTCTTGCATCTAGACTGTGTAACCAAGAATCTAAAAAGTGTAATCTATCATATAGATTGTTTAATATTGATCATCTAAAAATTATTTATAAAACTATTCTACAGATTAGTTAGGTGGTAGTAGTAGTAGTAGTAGTATATATATATATATATATGAGAAATTAATCAGAAGGTCCTTCAAGGCCATGATGATTTATAATCAAAATTTTGGAATTAATTGTAAATGAGAGGTGAGCTGACCTAGAAATATTATTTATAATATGAAAATTTAGGTGACCTAGTGCTCTTTATTGGTCCCCAAATATTTCATAATCCAAATTTTAGAAATTAGAATATTCGTGAATTAGCAAAGATTTGCCACTAAAAAAACCTCGATTCTAAAAGAGTGATGCATAAATATTTTGTAATATTTGGTTAATTATTAAGAAAAGTTTGACAAATATTAGGTAGGGTTTAGGAAATATTTGGTCTATTATTAGGTGATTAGGTAAGGATTATATTTTTTAGGTTGTGCCATATCAAAAGCTAATCCTACCTAAGTGTGAGTTGAGATATGTATTCTAACTAGGTAGAGAGGATTTATTGTATTATCTTTGGATGAAGTGGAAGACCTTGAGATTATAAAAGGATGATTACCCTCCCCCTGACACACATATGGGGAAATAGAATAAGGCACACATAATGAGGTAGTTTTGAAGACAACAAGAAGGAGAATCCTAGAGTATTAGAGTTAGAGTGTGAAGGAAGCTATAGGGATATGTGAATATGAATTTTGTCTTAGAAATGCTATTTGAAGGGATAATGAGTGGAGTCCAAGTGGATGTGGTAATATTCAATGGAATCTTCACCTTTTGGGTGAGATTGCACACACATAATTACAATATTATAGTTATTTTTTACATTTTATCGTTACCTAAATTAATTGTACCTTTTTTATTATTACCCATGTATTGTGGTGTTGATTTGTCTCCAAAATGACATGACCTCAAATACAATGTGCATTAATAATACAGTCATATCACAAGGAATTCTTAGTGAAATATTTCTTGAGATCTACTTTAGACTGACAGGTCAGACCCATGGAAAGCATGTGGATGTGAAATAAGGGTGAATAAGAGACATATGTGTATGCAAAAGTAATGTAAGGTGTAGGTAGATAGAAAATGATATTTCTAAGTATCTAGTACCATATTTTCGTTTCTACACTCATCACACACTTATTAACCACTTTAAGTATCACAAATATTTCTCCATAGAAGAAAATTTCATCTTACTATATATAATCCTCATAATTTATATTTTTTTCATGGTATTTTATTATGTTGGACTATTACTTTTTCATTTACTAATTTAAATTTCTTTTTTTCTTTTTTATGATTTGGGGAGTGCTACTATGCTCTCCATATTTTATTTTACATTTTATATTATGTAGTTTCATGGGACAATCTTATATTTTGGTGGACATTAATTTAAAAATTAAACTAGATTAAATTTAGTGACATTATTGGTGAATGTGATACCTCCAATTAAATTTTTTTTATTACCCCTAATTTTAACTTCATGACTAAGTTGATTATAAATTTTGATTGTACTAATCCACAACCATTTATTATTATTATTATTATTATTATTATTATTTTTAATTTATAATATTACCTTAAATATGTGATATGAATTTAACATTATTATCCTCACTATACATTCGTAGAGTTGGTCACTATTATTACTTGATTAATCCTATTTTTGCTTTAGGTACAACACCATTAGCATTATGGTAAATTAATGTACTAGGGAGATATTCCATTTAGCAATATATAACATAATTTAATATGTAACCTAATAGATAAAAATAGTAGACATGTCAAATTAATTTTTTAAAAATAAGTAATAAATAATATGAAAATTAAAATGATTGGAATAGTCACAACTTGATGAATTCTAGATTTTTGAGAGAAAATATGAACTATGCAACCTTGTAGCTATATGTATGCAAAATTTGAATGTTTAAATATATAAGGTATGGATAGAATCTATGATATTTTTTCCCTAGGCAAGATTGATGATGATATATTTTTATTTCCATTTCTTTCTTGAAACATTCTTCATATCATGTGAAACCTTTTAGATTTTTAAAAATTTTATGCCATTTTTTACTAGATGTTGTACCATCATGTACCTTCACTTTTCATAAATGATGGACATAACTATATTATTTTTATTCTTTAATATTATTGACCTCTATTCCATAATATGTTACACAAAGATAAGGGAATAAATAGTTGGGTCAAGAAACCATGATTGCATTACAATTATGTATCTCACATTCTGGAATAATTTTTATTGCAATTAAAGTGGAGTATGAATGGAGGTGTAAGATGATAAATTTGATAAATTGATTAGATTATGCAATTAAACACTAAAATCAACTCAAATTATCAATCCACTTCAAAATTGGAAAGCTTTAGATAAAAATTCGATAAAATGAACATTTAAAACAACATTCTAATCTAAATCCAAATGTTCCCAATCAAGATTCAAATAAAAATAATAAATATTATATATTTTGGATTTATATAATAGACTCAAATTATTTTATAGTAGGAATGGATGCTGATATCTTAATAATTGAGAAATTTGACAACAAGATAGTGTTGCAAAATTTTGTTATAGATGCTCTAATATCATAGATTTGACATTGAAAACCCTTGACTTCATTACATGGAGGTGTATTGATTTGAATAGAAGGAGTGGAGGGGGGTGGGGGGGGGGGAATAAATGGGAGTTAAAAATTCCAAAGAAGTCTCTATATTTAGAGGTTTATAGAGAATAAAGAGAGAATAGGGAAAGATTCTAGAATTGGAGAATTTTAGAATCCATTAGGAGTTAATCAATATTAGTAGGTAGTTAGATGAGGTGATTAGATGGGTGATTAGGAAATAAGGATGTAGGAGAGACTAGGAATAGAATAGGGTAGGTGGGATTGAATTTTAAATTCCATTTTAATGGACAAGTGGGATTAGAATAATATTAGAAGATAAATGACATATTAGAAGAAGGATTAATTGACTTGTTGGTAGGAATAAGGTTAGCATGATGAATAAGAATGAGGTAATGTTAGAGAAATGATTATAAGGAGATTAGTAATGATGAGATAGATGAGTTTGGGCAAAATTAGTGATTATTATATGAAATTAGTGATGTTAGTGTTGACTAATAATATTAGTGATGATAAACTAAGGGAGAAATTTTTTATGCATACAGGAGGATTGAGAGAATAAACTCAAACTTATCTCCTTAAGTTTTAGATAAAACTATATGTGCATTCACATAGGCCAACTTTGGTAAAATATGCAATCCAAATCATTGAGAAAACATAAATCAATTTAGAGTGTGCCTATACTTGAAAATTAATGACTATAAATAGAATGGAAACTTAAATAGAGCCTATGGAACCTAAAAGGATACTCCACATATGATTTATAATTATTAAATGGTCAAATATGATTTTTATATATAGGCTTATCATAGTTTAAATTAAAATATATATTATCATTTAAAATCTAAAAAAGAGAAATGGAAAAAAAAAAATGGATTGAAAAACTTAAAGGACATGACCATGGAAAAAATGGCTTGTCGATCTTGCTAAAGACAAGATAAATAGACCAATATTCATGACCTATAGGAATAAATGAACACATAAAGAGAGAGGATTTGAAAAATAGGTTCATGATAATAAGGTTAGTGTAGCTAAACAACAAACAAAAGGAAAAAATACCATGCGATTGCACAATGAATAAATCAAAAGATAAACAAGTGCTGATAAATTATTATGGAAAGGCAAACAAGTATTGATAAGTACCTAATTCAAGGTGATAACCCATACACAAAAAATAGTGCTAATAAAATTATAAAAATAAAATTTATACCATAATTGAGTGTCTACATAATTTAAAGAGTTTTATGTGTATATCTAAGTGATTCATACATTTGTCAAAGTATAATGATACATAATTAAGTGTGCATCTTAAATTACCATGAGTAAAGGAGGAGGATTTTTTTTTTTGTGCATCCATCCACACATTTTTTTTTTTGATTTTGATTTTTATATCTATCATCAAGCATTCACAAATAAGTAGTCAATTCAATTTATTCTATTTTCACAAAATAATAATAATAATAATAATAATAATAATAATAATAATAATAATAATAATAATAATAATAATAATAATAATAATAATTTTTGAATTTAAATTTAAATTTGAATATTAAAAAAACATTAGGAATGACTACACATGATTTGTATCAAACCAAATGATACCATAATGTAAAAAAATCACATACGCTAATTATTATGATCAAATTTATTCATGAAAATATTTAGACATATCTACCACTTCTCTATGAGGTTTTTGAACCATCCTCCTACTTTTATTATCAAGGAAGTAGGTAATATTTTTCTCAATGTAGGGATTTTAAACTTTCACTTAAAATTACACTTAAAAATGCTTAATCCTAAATTTGACTTGAAAGTCCTTTGAAAAATACTCATGCATGAATTTTAATTGAAATTACTCTAAATAATTCTCATTCTTTAATTTCACTTAAAATTACTCGAAAAACTTCACATGCTTGACTTTCACTTGAAAGTACTCTAAAAAAATAGCCATGATTGACTTTTAGTTTAAATTACTTTGAAAAATGTTCATGCCTAAATTTTGTTTTAAAGTAATTTGATTTTTTTTGGAAATATTAACCTATTTTGAGGTGAGGATTAAATAACCTATATAAAAAATTACTTATATTGAAAATATAGTTACATGAAACATGTGTAATAAGATCGTATATAGCTGATTTAATTTTGATTTTTTATTAAAAACATGTAACTATATTGTAAAATATTACTTTCAATAAACATAGGTAACGTGGATCCATAAATGATATAGGCTCAATAATTATCCATTATAATTAATGTGAATCATTCCCATATGGGTATGAAGATATGCATATAAATGAGTGATAATATATTGCTCAAACTCAATGTACTGTCATATATGAAAAATGTCAAGCTACCCACTTTTGGAAAGATAAATAAATGATATCCTCAAAATTAAGAAGGAAAAATAATGTGTCCCAATAGATGTTGTATATTCAAAATATGTATACTCAAAGTTTGAGGAGAAAATATGGTATGTTTCCCCCAATATAAAGGAAAAAATATATATCATATAGGCAATGCACCTCTAAGAAGGTTAGAAATGGCAATGAATCACAATCATAGTAGTATAACATTGAATGGTATGGTATGAAGGTGTAATATATATGCAAATATTTATCATAAGGTATGATATGTAAGAATCCATGTAATAACATTATTTAGATATCCATTACACATGCCACATGTAAATGATAACAAGTTATATCTAATCTATTTAAAGTAGCTCCTTATGAAAGATGGTAAGCTATAAATATGTCACTTTGTAAACCAACTATATGAAAATGACCATACTGCATATGTATGTAGATTAATAATATACAACCTATATATATTTTATCTCATCTACTCAAAATATATCATGATAAGCTTGTGTGGAAAACATGAATATATACATCCCTAGCATAAGTAGATAAATGTGAAATGTATCATATCAACACAATAAAGGCAAATGGATTTTTGTTTTTTATATTTTATGATTTTTTTAATATTTTTATTATTTATAGAGAAATAAAAAAATGTATAATATGGTATAATAATGATGTATCAATGAAAAATTAGATATAGGTGAGTAGGATTATTATATAAGTTAACTCAATACATAATATTTTAGTCATAATTAGACATGGTAAACTAAGTGTATAATATATCATATTGTAGGAAAGTAAGAACTTGAAACATAAAATGATATAGTAACCTTGAAGACAAGGCTAAAAATATAGTAATACTACCAAAGAAATGAAGATCACAATCTATATATATCATATGGAATGGAACTCTAAATATGTAAAATAATTTCAAATGATACAAAATAAAGTGTCAAGAGTCATAAACATGTATTGAAATAAAAATAATGAAGGGATACAATATAAAATAAAAATTATGTAATGTAAACAAAATAATAAAAACTTTCTATAAAAGGAAAACGTTGAAAGATGTATACAATAAAGCCCACATCACGATGCATAAATTAATAATCCAAATGGTTGGGGTCATGAGGATCCACCAAATACGTATAATCCTTTATGTCACCATTGGAGTCATAAGTGCATTGGTATTTATATTTTTATTAAATATTTTTGTGTTTGAAACATCCTTAGGAGATCACTATTTTTATTTGTTAATTGTACCCTTTCTTAGGGAATTTTGGTAATCTAGCATAATCTTGTCTTGATCAATAAGATCTTGAAATGTTTCCATCAAAGCCATGTGTTAATTTGTATAATGGTTTATAATAGCATGAAAATAAAAAAAATACATTTTCATTGTAAGACCTTGAATTATATCTTGGATTGAATTCATGAATAGGAGGTTGCTTAATCAAATTATTTTCAAATTATCCTTTTAGTATGTCATATTTATTTTTGAAAAAAATATTGGGTTGACTTGAGGTAGGTTGCATTGTATGTGTTACTTATTTCTTAACCCGTACATATGTGTTCATGTTAGGAACATGGGTATTAAAAATGTTAGAGTCCCTAAACATTAAGGTATGGATATTGGACCAAGTTAATACTTCTTTTGGGAGGTCAATAGCCATTTAAGTAAGATAAGTGAATGATTCACAAGTTATGATAAGTAGTTTCCTTTTTAAAGGTTCTATATGTTATACTAAGTCACAAATAAGAGACATTTCAAGGACATCCATGTAAATATGATTATTAATTATCCTTGCATTGGAAGCCTTTTAATGAAGTGAAAGATTAAACACTTGAATTTGTAAGTTAAATATAGTATGCATCATGGTCACTATCTCACAAGTAGGAATGGTTGTAATATCAATAGCTAATTTCAAAGGTTGAATATTAACATTAATAGCAGCCATAGGAACACTATTTGTCATGGGTGTAAGAGGCATACACTCATTACAAAACATAGCAGATGTAGGAACACAAGTACTACCCCTAGTGGTGTCTACATAATAAATATTTATATTATTTATTTATTCATCCCTTTATATTAGTTTATCAAAAATATTAGGTCTTTCAATAAAATATTCTCTTAAATATTGAATAATGTTTTGATTGATCATTTCATCATTTGAAATATTCATATTTCACAATATGATATCAAAAAAAGACGTTTAATTTTCATCAATTTATTCCAATAAAATCCACACACAAAGGAAATGAAAACCCAAGGGATAAATATTCCCTATAATCATAATTTTATATGAATCTAAAAAAAAAAATCATAAGGGGAAAGAGGGTAAAAACTATAGGTTGAATGTAATAATTTTGTGTTCATAAATATGATTTACCTTTTTTTTTTGGGAATACCATTAAAAATAAGTCAAACTGACACACTAGGGAGTTATACCATTTAATAATATAAAATAGTAATATAATATCTACCCTAGTGGATAAATATAATAAATAAATGGATTTGTAAATTTAAAAACAAAAAATACAAAATATGAAAAATAAAATGATTTAAAAAGTCACACCTTGATGATTTTTGAATTTTAGAGTGTAGATCTAGATTTTGTAGTTTTGTAACTACCTTTGTATAAGATATGAGTGTTTGAAAGACAAGTATCAACATATGTTCCATTCATGCTCTGGGTGGCATTAATAATGACCTATTTTGTCTTCCATTCCTATCTTACAACATCATTCATACCTTATGCAAATTTATGGGTTTTATAACTTTCTATTCTACTTCACCATTGGATTCCATACCTTATTTTACCTTAAATTTTTAGAATTGATGGAAAAAACTATTTATTTTCTATTCTTTAATGTGCTTAATGTATCTTGTCATAACATGTTATAAAAAGAGAAGGGAAGAACTGGTTTGGTTAGGCAACCATGAAGGTGTTGTGATTACATATCCCACATGCCAGAATTAGATCCATTATACTTATTATGAAATTTGAATAGAGGATTGAGAAAAATAACTATGCCTTTCCTCCCTAAATATGATTTGAAATTATATGCACTTTCCCTTAGGAGAATTCTGGTACAAGATGCGATGCAAGTCCTTGATTAGAGATAAATCAATGTTTAGTGTGCATAGACTTGAAAAATGACTGAATATCAATAGATTTGAAACTTTTATGGATCCTTTAAAACCTGAGTGGATAAATTATGGTATATAATTTATATATATATTTCTCAAGATATGAATTAAAAGTCCTATAAGTATGTAAAATATGACAAAAAGGAAGATAAAGAATCAACAAAAGGATCCAAAAACCAAAAGAATGTGATTATGAGTAGAATGGCCCATAAAAATAAAGACTATAGGATTGGAAATCCCATTAATACAACCCATGTTAGGATCTAAGGACCTCCATTCCTATCCTAGAGGAAGAAATAAACACATATAGAGAGAGGAGAGAGAAAATAGTCTCATAAGCACAAAATAAATGTGACAAAACAAAAACCATAAGAACATAAAATCACATGATGACACAAATAATAAATATAGAGAAAAAAAAGTTATGATAAGTCCCTAATTTTAGGATATGAATCATATGCATAAATAAATGATAAAAACATTGTAATAAGAAGGCTTGTACCATAATTATGTGTCTACATTACACTCTTCTTTATTTTCATCTTTCCATTCTTTACAATTGCAATATTATGAAGTATCTTTTTTCCTCCTCATCCTTTAATTTTATACTTAAATGTATAGTTGTGAAGTTCCTTGAATAGGAGACAATAAATAAATAAAATATAATTTTTTAAATTTGATCGAGAATATAACTTGGTTTTAATGAAGCTATAAATTATTATAGAAAATGAGTGAGAGATGAATTTTAGAATGGATTTAAAATCAAAATAGGTCTATATGACTATAATATTATATAAATGGATTACAATTAAATTATGACGCAAATACCTAATTAATTTTAACTTTGTTAAATAAAATGCATAAAATAATAATATAAGTCTAGTTAATTAATTCTAAAAGTAGAGAGAGGTGACATGTAAGGTTAATAGGTGTCTCTATTTGATCATGAGATTTGGTGATAGCCTTAGGATATAATAGTGGAGATTCATGCCCAAAGTTGATAAAAATGGCCAAAAATTTGATGACAACTAGATAATATCCTAGGAGCATTGATTCCACTCCTAACAATATCCAAATGTTAGTGATTCTACATATGAATGAAAGACATTTAAAAATTTATTTGATGATTTTATTATAATGGAAATGATATCAAATAACCTTTCTAAAATTTATTAATTCTAAGTTTTATCACCTAAAAAATAAATTTATTATTCAAGCCCTAGATGGCACCGATACCTGAAAGCTTAAGGAAAACAAGATATGGTTTGGGGATTACAGTAAACCAAATAATAAAAAAACTATCTTGATATTTTATAGACCCCCAGACAATAAAAATATTGAAAATAATAAACCTAATAGTTTTAATAATTCCAATATTAGGTAGAGTTAATGTTGTATGGTGCATGTTCTTCAATGATTTCTCTAACTTGAATTGTGGCTTTAATAATAAATGTTCTCATGACTTCTTTATTTCTCTATAATGAATGTGAATGATTAATATTTTATCTATAGAAATATTATTTTTCTTATATTTATTTATTTCAAATGAACTTCACTTATTACATATTATATAAACATTTAATTCAAATTAGAAATGTAATGGCACCCATATCGACAAAAATAGTTGAATGAAGATAAATGTGGGATAAATAAGTGAGTGCACTCTAGCCAAAAAGGGCCACACAAGAGGGTAAAAAATGAACATTAATGATTTGTAAAATCTGCATGGGTGTTGTTAATTATATAAATGAATAGTTAAAATAGAGGGAACTCAAAGGAGAGAGAAGATGACAATGAGACGTAGCTCAGATAAGGGTCTAAAACTTGTGAATGTCAACAAATATATCAATAATTCCTATCTTAAACTAATAATTTAAAATACATAAGAATCCTAGCATCATGTTATTTAATGACTAATAAAGGTACAAGTACTATTTTTAGGTGTCTACATTTTCCTCCACTTTGATGTGTGTATGTGTGCACACACACAAACATACATATTAAAATAGAAAATAAGACATGGTATAGATATACAAATTTTTATGCCAAGAGTTCTATAAAAAAATCTAATGTTATTTGGAACATGACTTTTATTAATAAACATGCATAAATGAGTGCCAATAATAATAATATTTATAAATATCAAAACTGAAAATAACATACCTCATTTCTCTAGAGAAAGTTGGAATAAACATGTGGAACAAAGTAACTTGAAATCTAGGTGAAATATTGAACACACCTATGGGTAAATGTTTTAGAGATATTATAAATGAAGATAAATTAAAATCTAAGTGAATTTATAAATACTTATGAAAAACATCCTAATATGCCATCCTAGTGACATAATGCTTAACACTACTATCATTCTAGTGTAGTCATCCTCATGACATAACCTTAATAATGTTAATTAACATCTTGGGGTAATCATCATGGTGAAGCCATCTAAAATAGAAATAAAATAATGTTTTAATTACCAATTTTTTATGTAGTATTTTACATACCCCCAAAACATGTTTATGAATTCGAAGGGTGAAATATATGCCTCCATTTTCAGATTTGCGAAAAAATTCTGAATCTCACATCTCAAAAGAAAGATATCATATAAACCATGTGTGATATAACATTTAATCCAATGATGTAAATATAATATATAAAGATTTAGTAATGAAAATTTATGTATATAATATATTTTTCCACATATGGATGCATTTTATGTGAAATATAACATATATTATGACCATTACAAGATATAATATTGTAAATAAAGGAAAACATCTTACCCCTAATGGATGCATGCAATAAATAATTGAATAAAGGAAATAAAATATGATATTTTCATGATATGGATCATGGAATATACATGGAATTTATAACACATATCAACATATGACAAGACAAAAAAAACAAATTGAGAAATCTCAAATTACAAAGGATCAATGTAAAAAACAAAACTATGAAAGAAAATACTGAGATGAAAATGCAAGAATAATTCCCAAGCCAAAAATATATAAAAAACTATAAATCACAAAGGTTAAATATATAAAATAAATAAAGTAACCAAGCTCAAGTGAAAAAATATAAAAATTAAAAATTGTGTAATAAATCTTAAGAATAAATGACCAACTAAAAAATATAAATAAAGTGAAAAATAAATAAGAAGCAAATAAAAATGCTCTTATTGTAACATATTTGCACATAAAATAAAAAAAAGGTCTCATATATAAATCCCCTTAAGATACATAATAATGATTGGATTCTTCAAAGGTTTTTATTTGAGCATACAATATGGTGCCATGCCTCCAATGTAAAATTCTCTATGATAACAAATGAGACAAGCCAATTAGGATTAATTTTTTAATTTTTTTCTTGTTTACATTTATTTTTTCTTTTCTTTATGATTTAATTTCAATGTTTTATCACCCAAATGGAGTTATCTTGACCTAATTTTATTTTCATAATCCATTTTAGGGAAATTTTGATAAAAGATCAAGTGCTTAGTAGTATTAATCCTTTTTTATCTAGCATCTCTAATTAGTGTAATCTATTTTTCTATAAATATTATAAACAATACTTCATTTTAAGGATATTTTCAAACATGATATCTCAATATTAAGGGGAAATATTTAATTTTCCCCATATATTATCAAATAATGATTTTTCTTATATATTTTAATCAACTAAAAGTGACACTTGAGTTATAAGAGTGCTCCTTGAGACCACCTATCCCTAGTTTAGCACTAGACCTATCGTAGAGCCTATTTTCACACTTAAATAGATTTTGTATTGGCTACATTATTCCATATTCATCCTTTAAATAGTCCCAAACTTTCATTTTTACATCTTGTCCCTCTTTGCCTAGGGTTATGCCACTTAGACACTAGTGCCATAATAGGGACAATAGTTACACATGGTGCTAGTGTCCCAATATTGGTGCTACTATCCTTTCCCTCATTTTCCCCCAAATGGATATATTTTAAAATATTAGACCTCTTAAGGTTGGCATAAACCTCTTTGAGCACCTACATAAGCACCATAATAGTATATATACATGACGTTTAGCCCCTAACCACTAAATATAAATTAGATGTAAATTACATATGCAAACTCAGAACAAGTTGTACATAATTAAGTTTATCGATCCCTATTTTCCCCTATTTATACATAGTACCATCTAAAACATTTCTAACCTCAAATATAGTCTTAAGAACATTTAAAGCACTTAGTTCAACTATCATACTAGATTCAATTGCTCTTGCACCAAAACTTAAGTGGGGAGAACTACATCAGGCTTGATCCCTCTTTGGATTATTGATACATAGGCAACTCTCACCATAGTGGGGTGTTCAAGATGTCTATCGTACCCCACTAACAAACACACCTTTTAGATTGTATCAACTAAATACCCTAGTAATATGGAGGATTAGGGTTTGATCATAAATTTAGTCAAAGTAGGCTATATATAGGGTTTCAAAACTCATGCATGTAGGAATAGACCTTACATATCCAGACACAAGTACACCTAAAAACTCAGGATAGTCCTGCATAGAAGAAACTACTACCAAAATAGGGACATTATTAATACATGATATTACTACCTAATTAAGTTGCTACTATCTATAAGGGGTTTTAACACCTGAATCATATTTGAGACACTTAGACTAGTCTCTACCTCAATTTTTAACCTCTATATATTCTGTCTTAGTCATTTTCCAACTAAATTCTTACTTGCATTATTTAATGTTATCTTTAGAAAGGTCAAAATTAGTGATTTTTATAACAAATAAGTGGTTGCATTTATGGAATAGTTCTATCTTAATTTACTTTAATTATCTCTTTAATAAACATAATATTTACATTCACTAAGTCTTAAAAGGTTCAAACATTTGGTGAACCTGACTTACTTTGAATACTATTCAAAACCCTAACCATATATGCTCTTAGGGTTTGTATCTTTTTCATTTATATGCTCATATATTAGTTCTAAAATATCAATTTTATTTCAATATTTAATTTTTTGTAATATTTTATAGATTAAATTTATTTAAAGGTGTAAAATATATGAGTTTGTTTTCCTACTCCCTAAACTATAATGGTAGAATTCAACATTAATTTGATGAAACTGATAAGAGACAATTATAATATTTTATTTCCAAACATTTAGATCTATAATATGAACTTATTAATATTATTCACAAAGAACTTCAAAAATCAAATAATGTTCAATCTTCTATTCCCCTAGATAATAACATTGTTATACCTACATTGTGGCCAACTTAGATAGCATAATAACCAATTGTAACTCAACAACATTCAGTGATAGATACACCTCCTATGGCTAGTTACTCCTCTCTATATGTACAATATTTTATGCATGAGGTTCATACTTTTCAAGCTAAGCTATTACATCTTGATCATGGAACCATTGGCCATCACATGCCTTGGATTTTCATGTTCTTTTATATACACCTTTGACACATTAGATAGTAGAAAATCCTTTACCATCTAGATTCATGTCACCTAATATTACATTATATGATGGTAAGGGTGACCTAGAGCACCATCTCTAAGCTTTCTATGTATCATATTTGGATTAAATGTCTAATGATTATGTCCTCACCAAGTTGTTCCTACATAGTTTAAAGGATTATGGATTACAGTGGTTATATGATCTACTAAATTAGTCTATCACTATATTTAATCCATAGGAAGATATGTTTTTATCACACTTCTTAATAAAAATAAGTGATAATATTTCATATGCTTAAGTATCAAAACTAAAACATAAATTAAATGAGCTAATTACAAAATATGTCTTTAGATATAAGTCTATATTGGCCAATTTGACTATCCCCATTGTAGATAAATATCTCTAAGATATATTCAAGAAAATCCTACTACCAACATTAAATGAAGCTATATTGTTTAAAAAGTTTCAAACCTTCAAATATTTATGCCACATAGAGAAAGAAAAAGAAGTCAAACTTCTCTCTATGGGCAAACTAAAATATACAAGTGTATCAAAATCAACTACTAAGAGTTATAGTAAGCCTCCATACAAGGTAAGGTCCATTGAAAAAAAGAGTGATCCAAAGGCCATAGTTAACATAGCTTTAGATCCATCTCTTCACCTAGTTTTATCAGCTCCTCCGTGCAGATTTTTCACCAATCTTCCAGAATCACCAACACATGTTCTATAGTATCTATTTATATGTAATGTCATATCTCTCCCTCCCATAAAATAGGTTGATATCACATGACGTATTCCAAATAACTATTATTCTAATGCATTATATGAATATCACAGGACACCAAACCATACTAAAAATTGATGCATCATCTTAAAACATAAGATACAAGATTTGATAGAGGTTAACATTATTGATGTGGTCACACCCAAAAAGGCACAAAAATTTTAACAAATGAAAAATAAGGCATTGAAAATATTCTCATATCTATTTATAAATCATATAAAAATGAGGAAAGGGGCACTTTAGGTGTTTACTATATGTATCAGGCACATCCACCACCAATATTAGATCACACTACTACAAAGGAGGCACACCCACTATCATTGGTGTGTATCATACTTTATTTATAGATAGACCACTCATCACATTATCAAAGTAGGATATTTTTAATGATGATTTAGATTTATATACACTCTTTATATGAGCCTACATAAATCATCATCCTATCTAGAGTGTTATGGTAGACAATGGGTCAAGTATTAAATGTGCATTATCACACTTTTATAACATTTGGGGTATATTTAGAGAATGATATATATTATAAACATAATTATTCATGGATTTAGTGGCCATGTTTATATCTCCATTGGGTAGATTGTACTTCCTTTACATGTTAGACTAGCACATATGGCCACTAGATTATTAGTAGTACCTAGTGCAAGCACATTTGACATGTTATTAGATAGGCCATGGATATAGTAACTATGAGCCATCCCATACACCATACATATATGCCTAAAATATATACATGAAAATAAGGTGATCACAGTTAAGGGTCTTTCATATGAGTATCTTTTACCTATCTAATAGGCAGTTATACTACATTTACCAATTACAACACCATTACTAGTTACAACTCAGTTACCAGTTACAATACCATTACTAGTTACAACTTTGAGCATAGTTGCTATCAGTACACCATAGATTTTAGTAGAGCCACTAGTGCAGGTGATGTTTTCTCCTATAGTGTTACCATGTATGCATAATCTCCCATAAAGACCATTATTGGAGAAACCCCTACATCAAAGACATGTTACACATTCTATAGGCATCCATCTACTCACTTTCTTTCAAGATCAATATTATTGAGTTCTCAAGTTATCAACATAGGGAACCTATACCAACTATATCATATCCTACCATTTAGGTCCCTAAGAACCCTACTGTTTATAGGACACCACAACCAGTTTTATGGATTTCTAACACCACTTCACAAGTAGTGCTAGCTATTTAATACTCAATACAATAGGTTTTATGACCACAATTACCTTTTCATACATCATGCATGATCACTATTAATTTATTTGACATAAGACACATTGATATTGAGTCTCCATTAAGACTCATTGGTTAGTATTAGTCTTCCCTTCTTGTAAATACTTTCCTTATTTCTTTATCCTTGTATATAGTTTCATTTTCATGTTGCTTATACATATATTATATCCAAAAAATAAAATAAATAAATTAATATTTAAAAAACTCAAAAACATTTAAATATTTACTTATAAAACATAAAATTATTGATTGTATACATTCACATGTTTACATTTCTTATATTTTCTAGACACTACATATGCTAGCTATCTTAGTAAGTCAATTTTATCATATATACATTCTTCGCTTGTTCTTGTCGAGTGATTGTAGATTATTAAAGGACTTAGTTCCACTACATTGATCCATATTTTCTATTATCTACCCACTATATGTATATACACCAATAAATGGGTTCTTCATTTGACACATTCACCCATTTTGGGGCACCTTATACGTAGTTTTGATTACTAGGTTACATATTTCTATACTTTGCATCACAACTTTAGCATTGTTATATCTTAACATTGATCATGTTAAAATTACTCAAATTTTTTATTAACTACTAATTTAAACTAAAAATGTATACATATTGGCTCTTACATAGATTTATATTACATGTTCACATGCATACTTTAATTTCTACTTTCCTAGTTTAGACTTGATTGTATCTCTATACTTCTTCTATTCGAGGGTATTTTAATGTCATTGATATTTGGATCTACACCACTTATTTACATAGTATGTATTCTTTAGACATGTGCCCATGTCCTTGTGTGTGCCTTCTTGATTGTGTATATAGACATTTGAACATGTACTTCTATGTGTATCTATGCCAATTTTAATTTTACTTACATATTTTAACATTTGAACATGACCTTGTATGTATTATTTTCATATATTTAGAGACATGTGCCCATGTCCCTTGTATTGTGACCCCTTTGCCTAATTTACATGCCTCACGTGTGTTATATGTATGCTTTCTTGTATGCATCATGGCTGTTAAGCACATAATATACTGAGAAGGGGGGGGTGAATCAGTATATTATATATCTTATAAAAATTTCCCTTTATCAAATTCCACTTAATCAAACATTCAAGATATGTAATAAAACTCAAACAATAAACATCACACAAGATAGAGAGAGACACCAGATATAACATGGAAACCCAATGTGGGAAAAACCATGGAGAACAATCTCAAGTATATTCATGAGAATAAACCCATAGGAACACCATACCCCTTTTCCAAGTACCAACCTCAGCTACAATTCATGAGCACCAACCCATAGGAGCTTCAAACCCCTTTGCCGAGAACCAACCTAGATACTATTTGTGAGCACCAACCCATAGGAGCACCAACCCTTTGTCGAGCACCAACCTAGTAACAATACGTGAGCACTAACCCTTAGGAGTACCAACTCCTTTGTGTATACCACACACTTATCTCTCAATATTTCTATCTTAACAAATGATAGATCAATACAACATCTCCTTCCTCTCTCTCACCTTTGCTCTTCTAAGCTAGATATAACAAATACAAATCATATTCATCTCTCACAATTGCTCTTCTAAGCTAGATATTACAATATCAAATCAACCTCTCTCTTCCATATTACAAATGGCTTCTCAAGCCTTTATTTATAGCTTTCCAAATGACCTTTGGCCTTCCCCCTTTGTGACCCTTCAATCCTCATGGAAAATGACGCCAATCTTGGATGACCCTTCATATTCAAGCCTTTGAAAAGTCATGTGGTGACCCTTCATGGCCAAAAACGTCCTTCCCACTTTTGTCCTTATCTTTGGTGACTTTTTGTATTCCTCAAAGTGTCCCTTCATGAGAAATTTTCCCTTCCTCTTTTGTCTTCACTTGGTGACTCTTGGTATTCCCCAAGATGACTCTTCATGGAAAAATGCATCCCATCCTTCTTTTATCTTTACCCCGTGGCTCTTCAACTTCTCCATGGGCCCTTCTTTTGTCTCATATGCAACCAAAAATATATTCGTTAATATTAAATAAATATTAACTCATATTAGCCAAGATATATTTATTACAAATAAAATTAAATGCAATGGGGCCTTTATCACCAAAAATACTAGACCTTTGACATTAATGACAATATTTCCAACAATCTCCCCCTTTATCATTGATGGTAACCTCAATCCTGAAAATACCACATCCTGTCACCTACACATCTTGTCATCTGAAAACATATAGTAACTCCCCCTTACTGTAGCAACCTATACCTATTCTTTGCACCTATTTTCTACACATGTAACTGTACCTATTATTCTCCCCCTTTGACATCAATGGCAAAGGGCCTACCTAGAGCTAACACTTAGCTCCCCCTCAATTGATGCTAAACATCAATGGCAGGAAGTAACAGAAATTACTCCCAAATCCTCTCTCTGATCTTTGAATGTATCCTTTGATCATGCCTTTGAGAAGATATCTGACAATACATACACATTATTCCTTGTCTTTTGAGCATCTGCAATCAACTCATTTGAATCTTTTCTTCTAATCTCACAACCTTCTTTATGAAACTTTAATGTATATCCTTGATCACATATTTGACTAACACTCAACAGAATATGCTTAAGACCTTTTACATACAAAACATTTTTAGTCTTAGTTATACCATAATCCAAACTCAAAGTACCTTTTCCAACTATCTTGGTAGTGGTTTTATCTCAGAATCTCATTGTACTACGATTGATATTCTTTAGAGATATGAATTTACTTTTATCTCCTGTCATATGCCTCAAACATCTGCTATAAATTAACCATGGCTGATCTTTCCCTCTTACATGCAGAGTTGTCTGCACCATCATAGAATCTTCAGGTTGTTTCTTCTACCATGAACATGTCTGAACCTTCTTCCTGATGAATGGAGCTTTGACACTCTGATCCTTCTTCTTGATGAATGGAGCTTTGAAACTCTGGAGCTATGTGTCCAAAGTTGTTGCACTTGTAGCACACTATGGTCTCTTCATCAAAGCTTGATAGAGGAGCAAAAGAGTTGTGGCTTCTACTTGACTCTACTTGAATTTCCTTCTCCTTATTTTTGAAATTGTTATCTCTTTTTCTACATTCTAATTTCTTGTGATCATATCCATTACAATAAAAATAATAGCCATAAAAATAAGACCTGTCTGTATATCTCTAACTTGATTTCCTTTTGTAGCTTTGTTCCTTCCAACCTTCTCTATTTGGAATGTCCTCTATATTCTTTACTTCTCCCCTTTTTTTCCCTCTTGTGTAAGAGCTTCAACATAGCTCTTTTTCTTTTCAAAACCGATCCCTGTCTTATCTTAATATGCTTTTTAACTCTCACAATCTTTTCTTGCTATTTCCAACTATGCTGTGAGATCTTCTTCATTCTTCTTGGCTTCTTCAAAGTGTGCTTGTAGATCTTCAATTATTTCCTTTGACTCTTATTCATTTTTCTTGATCTAGTGCTTTAATCTTCAATTCTTCTTCTAAACAATTTCTAACTCTTCTAGGGCACAATTGAGTTCTCCTTCCATATCTACTTCAGCTTCCTCCTCTTCTTCTTGATTATCATGTATGGCCATGAATAGAATCTCTTCTTCTTCTGAATCGCTGACTCCACTATCTTCAACTAAGCTAGGATCCTTAGAATACAAGCTCTTCTTCTCGAATCCCTTCTTGGATTTGCCTTTGAAATTCTTCTTGTATGTAGGCCAAGACTCTCAACAATAATTAGTAGTAAATTTGTATTAAATGATTCATATAATTAAAAACCATGTATAAATACACTAGAATTTAATACTTATGTATCTCTTAGCATATACCTAGTCTTGTACTACACATGTTTTGCATAATTTCACATTTGCTTTGATTAGTTAGATGTGCTTGTATCTTTCTAGTTATTACATGATTTCTCTATTTTCTTAGCGTAGCTTATGTGATTGCATTTTATAGTTCTTTTTTGACTCCTACTTATACCTTAGGACATTTTCAATGTCCTTTTCTTCTATTCATGTGTGTGCCTTAGGGTATTTTCCAATATCCTTTGCTTGTACTCTTCTATGTGTGAATGGCCCTTATGTCAAATTTTCTTGTTTCACTTGTGCATATATGTGGCATTTGAACATGCCTTCCATGCTTGTTTTCTAGTTTGAGTGACATGTGCCTATGTCCCTTTTTTGCATGGCCCCTTAGCCATCCTTGTGCACTTCTTGCTTGATTGCTTATTTGATTTTCAATGTGTACAATTCCATAATCCATATCATATGTTTCCCTTACTTTCTTGGATGTTATGATGGGCATCATGCTCCATCCCTCCAACTAATAATTAACAACTAATATGTAACATTTCAAGTTTAGTACTTTGCATATGATTTCACATTATTATATCTATCTATGCATAACCCTATTGATCTAAAAATCTATCAATATAAATATTGCTATATCTTGAAACATATTGTCAAATATCAAATGCTATACATATATCTATATAACTTAACACACTTGCAAGACTCTTTTCTTCTAAGGGTAGTCATTACAGGTTCATCATTCCTACCCTCAAAAGAGGGGGCATCAAACAAGGGTTTTGTCATAGAGACCAAAGCTCCTAAAAATCAAAATAGCAGCATTCAAACCACTCAGTATAGAATCTAGAGGTCAAATTGGTCAAAGCATAGCAAAAAAATAGTGATAGTTTCAGATCAGTAACCAATTTTCAAACTAGACAATAGGGCCAAAAATGGATAGTAGCATCAAACATAGGGGTGTCCACATTTTGGTGCTCCTATCTAGGCAAAAAAACACTCAAGTTCTCTAAAAATAGGCAAAAAGTTTAGTTTAGGGATAGTTTTTACACTTTTAGATCAATCAAATTTAGTAGTTTCAGTATCATTTTCTCAGATATAGAGGGTTATCATGCACAACATGATGGTTCTCACTTTTAATTTAGATTAGGTAGTTGGCATAAATTTTAGATTAGAATCCATGTTCTAGACATTAGTTATTAGGGGCAATGTGTGTGGCACATCGATCTTCTTTTATTTTTAAATTTATTTTATTTTAGGCATTCTCAACAATTACATGCCTTACTCTATCTACAGGTGGTCATCATCATTTTCAAGTTGAACTTTCACATAAGTTTAACTTTCTAAGTATGTGAGTTCTTGAGTTGGATTTTATATAAGCCTAGTACATCAATTTTTAATTGGCTTTCATACAATCCTAACCTCTATCTTTCGAAATGGCCAAGAGTGGCCTAGTTTCTATCATACATTTAGGCTATCCATACCACATTGTTAGATTTACCGCATGTCCATGGGATCCATGATCCATTTCATATGACATTTATTCTATATTAGTATCACTTCATAGCTTCACTTTATGGGGCAATGATGGAGCCAAAGGGATAGCCTTTGTATTCTTGAGCCACCTATTCATAGGGATTGAACACATAGTCCAAACATCGATTAGCACACACATGATTTGTTAACTTTACTTAGTCAATGATGATAGATCCAAAGGGTTAGCCTTTTCATTCTTGAGCCACCTTCTAATAAATTTAGCACTCGAATCCATTTGTGATATAACTCTTGATTTAATACATATTCAGCTCAATCCAACATCATAATAGGTTTTATACTAGTTTGCATACCTGGTGAGGTGTATTTGTTCCTTTATCTTCCTCTTACTCAACTTTTATATGTTCTTATTTTAGATATATTGTATTTATTAAGAACTAATCTACTTTATGTTTTCATTATAGCTTCACATTTCATAGCATGCTCTCTCTATGCACATCTAGCATCACACAGCTTCATGAGCTTCTCCCTTAATAGGTAAGTTCAGGTATGATTTCTATTTTTCCTTTATCCTATTATTTCACTTTAATACATCACTAAAATAAAGGGGGGGAAATGTAGTCATATAAAATATGAAATTGGATGACTTAAGCATGGCTAATGACACCCAATCCATAGGTCCTTTTTCTTGCTCACATAACCCTTCTAGGCTATTCTCTCACTAATTCCTAGTCATCTATAGCCTTCTAGACTTAGCTATGTTAGACCCAAGTATCCCTTTTAGTCCTAAATATATCCCCCCAGGTCTCATCCCCTTAGGGAAATAGTGCCCAAATTGAACATGAGCACTGGAACCCAAGGTATCATATTTCTAAGATTGTTGTCCAAGTGTATTTTTACCTCTAATGGTCAAATTTTCCCAAATCCTTATCCTTTTACTTATTGTCCTAATACAATCTCATTTAACCCATGATCATTGATTACCCTATAAAAGGCCATTCGAAGGGTTAGCACTCACTTATAAGAAATAAGCAAGAATACAAGTAAGTACACTCAAGTAATCTTCCCTATTCTCTGCATGCATCCTTCTAAGAGCATTTGAAGCCTATTCAAGCACTCATACTAGTCCCTAGTCATCTAAAGTACATCTATTTTTGCATCTAGTTGAATATATCACACATAATTACACCAAGAACTTTAATGGGAAAACTACATTAGCTTGATCCCTCTTCAGAGTATTGGTATGTAGGTAGCATGCCCACATATGGGGTGTGAAGTGTGTTCAGTGTATCCTTTACACACTAACCCCTTCTCTCTCTTTCCAAAATTTCCATTCAATTTCAAGCATAAAGAGCTCCTAAGGGTTTTAAAGACTAAATCAGACACACATCAAGATCTACAAACTTATAGGCCTCAAAAATTCATAGATAAGGTAACACAGGCCTACCAAATAGAACCCAAAAAGCTTTCAACCTCGAGACAACAACACAAGAATAGGACTATAATACCAGATAGCAAGGTGTCCACTTTTGATTCTCCTATCCAACCCAAAAACAAAGTTCAAGAGCCTTTTCTAGCCTATTTTTTAGTCTTGGTCCTCCAGTATCAGGCCCTATCTTAGTCTAGATCAACTAGAATAAGCTAAGTTCTATTTTCTCTCACTTCCTAATATATTTAGAAAAGGTAAAAATACTATCTATTTACACAAATTAGTAGGTTAATTATTTACATATTATTCACTAATTTACATTGCTTAGAACCATTTATTATTTAGGAATTAAACATCTATTTTTTTAAAATAGTAAAACACCCACTCTCTAACATATGTTTTAATTTTTTATGTACTGATGTGCATCCTCAAAAATTTATGGACACCATAAGCCTACCAATAATATATTTTTTCCTTTAACTTCATTATAGTTATGTCCTCCTACGAATCCATCATGGGATTCCCTTAAGATATTATGTCATTTATGTGGTAATGTCACTCTCTACAACACTTCATATGTTCCTATTACACTCCTTCAATTATCATAAAAGGACACACTTGAATAATCAATATTTTCTTATGTAATGCACTTTATTCTTCTAAAAAATCTCCACTCAAAAAAAATTATGCAACACCCACCATATCTTTAGGGACTACTTCCACATGGAAGAGGTGAGTTCCAAAAAACTTATCCTCAATTGGTCCCATATCTTCCCTTGCCATTATTATTGATAAGTATTCAGGTCCATTGTTCAATTTCAT
Organism: Torreya grandis; assembly: GCA_037957365.1. NCBI lineage: Eukaryota > Viridiplantae > Streptophyta > Pinopsida > Cupressales > Taxaceae > Torreya > Torreya grandis. The sequence goes on along the minus strand of JARHVA010003926.1, from coordinate 1,673,154 downwards.
AGGTTTCACCGTAATTTTTAAATAAAATTCTTGAAATAGCACAATCCAATGATAAATCCTTATATTATTGGTCTATTTATTATATACTTAAGTGGAACATGATCCATACAGAATAGAAATGGAGTTGTGAATTAGTAATGCCTAAATTTATGGAACATGTAAAACATAGAAAGTGCCTTCCTTTCTATGGTGGAGTAATTTATTTCCACTCTTTCCAATTTTTTGCTAGAAAATGCAATTATATGATCTATATTTCCAAGGGGTTGTGCTAGAACTACTCTTATTATAATTCCAGAGGCATCAAAATTACATGGAATGGGATTTTTTAGTCTAGGAACACTAAGATAAGGCATGTGTAATATTGTTCTTTAATGTATCAAATGTCTCCATACATTGTCTTGACCAATATATAGGTTGGTTATGCCACTTCTTCAATAATTATTCTATGGGTGTGGTTATAATTATGTAGTTTAATATGAATCTGTAGTGATATCCAGTATATCCTATGATAGTTATATCCTATTTTATTGGTTTTAGGTGGTGGTAGGTTTATTATTATTGTAGTTTTAAGTGGATCTACCATAAGCCATTATTTACATATTATGTGTCCTAATAAATTACCAAAAGGTGTAGCAAAGATGCATTTCTTGAGATTTAGAGAAATAATCAATTGTCTACATCTTTGAAACATCATTTGTAGTGACTAAACATTATCTTTGATTAATCCATATTCCATCCAATCATCAAGTTAAACTTAAAAAAAATCATGTATAAAATACCTAAATGCATTTATCATTATGTGAATGAGCATAGATGTTGTATCATTCAATCTAAAGGGCATCACTGTGTACATAAAAGATTCTCATTATATAGTAAATGTAGTTTTTGGTCTATCTTATGGTATTATTCTGAGCTGAGGGTGTCCCTAAAATCCATTAGTGAATGAGTAGATTTATCTTCACATTACACTCTCTAATATTTATTTAATGAATAGTGTTGGGAAGGAATCATGTAAACATGCCTTATTCAATTCTTTGTAATCAATGCATATGCATATCTCACCAAGTTTCTTATTTTGAATCACCATGGGGATTACCCATTAAGTATCTTTCATAGGGGTTATAATGTCACCAACTAACATTATATCTAATTAAATCATGACCTTTGATTTAATATTAGGATTTAATTTGTATGGCCGTTTCTACAATGGTTTAATGTCCTCTTTGAATTGGATCTTCATAATAACCACATCTTCTTTGATTCTTTTGAGCCCAGTGAATGTTTTTTGTAATATATCTTTGAATTCCCTTATTAATTATAATATCTTTCCCATCTCTTCTTCTACCCAATAATTACCTACTTTCACCTTTTTTAGATGTCCTTATGTGACTATATTATCTTCTCTAATTTTAATAGGTTGTTAGGAGTGTGTTTTATCTTATGCAATGTCTAGGAGTTATCCTTCCCCTTCCTCAATTTCTATTTTTATGTTTTATATTTTTTCTTCCTCATCCTCTTCTTATTTTGTAACTTTTTGGTAGTATGCCATTTGTTCAAGTTCATTTATGTTTTTTTTTCCTTTCTGTAATCTTTGGAAATTCTCTTACAATTGTGTCAATCTACTCCTAATAATCCATGTATCCTAACATTTTTTATTCTATTTTTTATATTGATAGCTATTACTTTGTGGTAGATTATTCCATAAATAAAAATGTTTTTTTATTTCCATAGTGCTCTATAGTATATAATATCTAGATCCCAAAATTTGAAAGTTCTACAAAAATACATTTTTATGTTTATCCATATAATGGTTCTTTTTTGCATCTCTTGATGTGGGTACCATGTTTTCATAAATGTGTCTAATGTCCAAAAAAATAACCATGCCCACATGTATCTATCCATTTCCACTCTTACCATCCATACTTTTCACATGTGTCAAGATGTAATATTGAATTATTTTCACCATATAACTTTCAATCTCTAGAAAATAGCTTTCTAATTTTAAAAACCTCATTTTTAGTAATATGTAAAAAAAATCCAGGTGTAGATGGTTGCTTTATGGGAATGCCACCATCTCATGGTAGTAATCATGAGTGTATCATGAATGAATTTTATCCTTAGTTATTCTTGTATAAATACTCTCATCATTGTTGTAAATAATCATTGACTTGTCCAAATCCAAAAAAATTGGTAATTTGTTATGTGAAGCTCGTTCTATGTGGTGATCTCTTTTTCTCTGTGGTAATGGATTGTTATAGTGTAGTGGTGATTTTTTCTCTACATGGTGTTTTTATTATGTAACATAAATTTTTCACAATGGTTTCTTGATCATAGTACATGAAATCTTCAATTTCATCCCCTGAGGGTTTCTCTCCTTCTTCCACTATTAGTTCCCCCTCATCATTAGGTTTTGGGTCATTTTATGTTTTTATAATTATATTTAGACTATACACCCCATCAAGGTCATCAAATTTTCTATCCTAGTCATCTCTCATATTTATTCTAACCATATCACTGCCATTCCCACCTCCAATGGAAAATGGACTACTAAGTATTTTTTATCAAATGTGATTTCCTCTTCTTTAGAATCTAAGGATCAATTACAATCTAAAAAATATTCTAGGTTGAACAATGTTGTATATATGATATCATACATATCAATTACCTCAAAATATACCTTCTTCTTTATCCCCATTAGATCAATTTCAATATTTTTTAAAGTCCCAATTGGTGAGAACTAAGTATCATCGACCATGACAATGTCATATTCTAATGTTTGTAACTATTGTTTCCCTAGAAAATCCCATGTGTGCTATGATAATAAATTTGTATCTGTACCAAGGTATAAGAGTGTTTTATTTGTTTCTTGACATTGATTTTAACATTTAGTAAAATAACTGTCTTTTCCATTTTCTATTTGTTTTAAATACATTATTGTATTTTTATTTTGGTTTTTCCCCACTCTATGCACTCGATGATTTATCTCTTGTTTGTTCTAATATTTATAGAACTAAGTGAGTTTAGCTAGTAGTTATTCCTCTGAGATCCTTGACCTTATCTTCACTAAAATAGGTTAAATTAAGCTAATTCTTATCTTGTTTTTCTATTATTATTTTCTGGATTTTATCTACAATTTGGTCATGTTCATAGATATCAAGTTTTTCAAAGTTTGTTCATAGATGCCTGATTCTATATTAGACTCAATGGCTATTTATTTACCCTTACTAGTATTTTTAACACTTATGGTGCTTACCACTACTCATGACTATGAATTATTATTCATGATATATAACCCTCTTTTGCAACTTCTATTTTTATTCTCTTAACATTTTTTGACACTATTTAATTTGTTCTAAAAAATTTATTCTATGGGATGAAATTCTTTCTTATTCTACTTTTCTTCTTCTTCCTTCCCATGGTGAACTTTATCACACCACCCTTTTGTATCTTGTGTTATTTCCATTTTCCTTAAATGTTTAATCCCTTTCTTGCAGGAAGATTCTACTGACTCTTCAATTTTTATTTAGCTATTTTTGTAGAATTGAGCCACTTTAAGACATGAGAATGAGTCATGTGTACCTCTTATGTGGAAAAATACACACTCCATTTGAGGTTATTCATTATAATGTATAGTAATGTGCCCCACATTGATACATTTATAACACATCGGTGGGGGTCTCTCTTGATTATAATCTTGGTTATAATTTTGATTGTATCCTCTCTTTCTTTAGTATTTTCCCCTTTTACGGTATCCTCCTCTATAGCCACCTTGGCCACCAACTCTATATCCTCCTTGAGTGTTATTATAGAAATATGGTAGGGTATTAGGGGATTGAAAATTTGAATTATAGGGGGTACTTGATATTGTTTACCAAGTTTTAGTATACTAACATTGTTCATTGGTAATTACAGTAAAGGCATTTGTTGTATTGTTTCCACTCTTATCTAATTGGTATCATGTACATTAACTAGCACATCTATAGTAGGGAAATTTTGGATATAGCTATTAAACAATCCAAAAATTATACAATACATTATTTTATTTATAGGTGCAGCCAATTCCAATATGGGCCATATATGTTGTGGATGTTAATCATATAATCTATAGATTTTGAAATAAATACTCTCACCAAATATAGCTTGTTGAACTAGTGGATTCATACCCATCAGTGGTTATGCTAATTATATTTTCACTACTCTCTTTTCCATGTCATTATGGGGGCATTCTATCCTAGATGTCCTTCTGGATAATATGTTGTGCACTAGATTCTTGTCAGTGGTGGTGTATGTTTGTTATGCAATGTCCCATACTCATCCCCCTTCATTTATATATATTATTTTAACCTCAGTTATTCTAATTCTAATTTTAATATTTCAACATTGTCTTTTAGTGAGGTATATTTATCTCATCTCCAAGACTAAGCTTCTAACCTTGATGTCATTTCTAATGTTTCTACAAATGTGTTGAATATTTTCCCATCCATATTGGCTCTAAGGCATGTGATTAATATAGATATGAATCATTATATTATTTTTTTCATTCAGATGCTAATCTAATTTTCACATTATGGATGTGAACCATTTATCATAATCTTTTATAGTTTATTTCTCCTTTTATATTAGCTCTCTCATCAAATTAATGATTTCCATCTATATGTCTAGTACTAAAAATCAACATTAAACACTTTTTGGACATCAGCTTGTTAAGTACATGCTTATACTAGGGTGGGGGGGGGGGGGTAAATTAGTATAATATTATCTTTTACTTAATGAAACTTAATATCCACAATCAAAACATTCATATAAAAATGACACAAATTGACACCAAATTTACTTGGAAACCCTTTAGAGGAAAAACCAAATATGAATAGCTATGTATAACTACCATCTGGATCCAAACATATAATAATAATAATAATAATAATAATAATAATAATAATAATAATAATAATAATAATAATAATAATAATAATAATAATTTTATAAAATACATAGGCACCCACCTACTAAAGACACTAATCCCTAGTGCTAAGCACCAACTTAGCAAGAGACACCAATCTCTTCTTTTTGAGGTACCGACCTCTAACTAAACAATCTTATACCTTACTTTTGTTTCTTCATCAATGAATGATGGAAAATTTAATTTCCTCTTTTTCTTCTCCAAAAAATCTATTTATACTTGAATGATATAAATAATTAATTCCATTCTTCAAATCTGCAATTGTTTGTATGATATTTTTTTATTCTCCACACACTTGCTTCTTTCTCTTCTTTATTTATCTTCACATATCTCACACGTAAACTTATATATCTTTCTCAACCTTCTATCTCCCTTATATATACTTCAAAGGATCTTCACAAAAGATGCATCCCATCTAAGAGGCATCTCTTCACCAACAGATGTGACCATTGACATTTTTGTCGACATTTCCATCGATATTTTTATTGACAATTCCATTGATATTTCTATTGAATTCTATTACAATTTTATTGATATTTCCATTGATATCAATTAAAATTATTTTTACATTAATGAAAATATTCCAACAATCTCCCCCTTTATCATTAATAGAAAATCTATAGTTAAACTCCCCCTTGATGTAGTTCTCCTCCTTCACTCCCCCTTTTATTAATTCTCCTCCTTTAACATGAATGGCAAAGGGATGTTCATTATACTTCCATCCACAAATAAATCATGGAAAACATTCATGTCATCTTATTCAACATCACCATAACTAAATGATTATATTTCTGCTCTTCCCTATACTTTTACATAAGGACTTCTTCTTTTCTCATTTTCTCTCCTTAAATTTGATCAAATCTAGGATTTTTAACATCATTTACATCCATCCAGATTATATCTAGCTATTCAAGTGGTAAATCCTCTTTTCCACTCCCCTTTCTATCTACATATCATGCTCCATATGATCATTTATATTCCCATCTTGATCACTTGTTGGATTTGAGCTACCTTCTATAATTTTCACTTGGCACTGGCCCATGCATGTTGTAAGTTGTTCTTCATCCTAATTGATTTCGTTTTGCTCTATTCCTACTTCTCTGACTTGTTTCTAATAAGATTAATATCACTTGTGTCATCACTCTCACAAAGAATATTCATTAGCTGATCTTTTTCTATCTTCAAAATGCATATTACCAAAGAATCTATGAAGCTGAAAGATAATGCAATGATAAGCTCCCCCTGAATTGATGAATTTTCTTAGGAGCTTAGTAATAATTATTATGAATAAAATATAATTTTCACAAGTATAGTTCTCTACTTTTTTTCTCCTACTTCCTCTTCCAAACTTTTATAGGTTCTTCTTTTTTCTTGTCAAGGATATCCACCTTCTTGTTTGGTCTAAGAGGTTCCACAAAACCACTTCTACAGAAGTGTACTATATGTCCAAAGTTTTTTCACTTATAGCATCTAACATTATAATATACTAAAGGATAAAATGGATTGTAGTTTCTATTTGAAGATCCATAAGAACTTATGTTATTATTCCATACAAAATCATTTATTGGATGTGTATTACACTCTATTTTTATATGACCAAATTGATTGCAATAATAATGATAACCATAGAAGTAGCTTGTGTACCTTATCACATTATTCTACCTTGATGGAAATAATCTTCTGAGATATTTAACAAGGATGTTCTTACCACTTTTTTCTCTATGAGGGAGATTGACATGCTCTATCTTCTTTTTACTTTCTATATTCATATACCTCCTAACTACATCTGCATAGATCTTTGGCTTCTCTATATTTACTTTCTTTGATGAGTCTATAAATTTTTAACTTTGCCCTTTTTTAGTGATTTTTTTGGTTCTCATCATAACCAATACCATACTTAATGAATTATGACCTTTGACTATTTAGTATGTTACTCAACACTCTAACACTCTTCTTAAATTTTGATATGTTCTTCAACTCATTTGGTTTTTTCTCCAATTCTAATTTCAAGGCAATTATTTCAAATTCTTGCATTTTGCACTCATCCTCCTTTGTTTTCAATTTGGCTCCTATTTCCTCCTTGATTCATTTCATTTCCTCTAATTGACTTTTTAATCCATTGATAACCTTGTCTAATTATTCAACATTTTATCGCATCTTTGTTTTCAATGCAATATCTTCCTCTTTATATTTTTAAATTTATACTCTTTGTTTCAAATTCTTTTTTCTATAATTTTATCTTTCCTAACACACAAATCATCTCTTCTTCAAGATCTACTGTGCTCCATCATTTTTGACATCATCCTCTTATTCCAAGGTATCTATACTTATAAAGGCTTTGGGTTTTGTTTTTATTTCCATGAACATGTTTCTTCCCTATCGTTGCCTAATATTTCTTCATTGCTCTCCTGAATTGAGCTAATATCCTTTTTGGAATAAAGGCTTTTCTTTTACTTATTGAAATTTTTCTTATACCCACTTTGTTTGAAGTTTTTCTTGAATTGAGACTTTTTTTTCCTTTCATTGTTATTATTTTCTTCATCTTCACTATCATCTTTATGAGTGCACTTGACAGCAATGTTAGGAAAAATGTTATATTAGTGTTCACATTATGTGAGAAATATTATTGTAATGGATAGTTTTTATAAATAAGTGAATTGATAATATAAATCACATAGATAGGGAGAAATATAGGGGATAGAGATAAAGGATATTCTAAAAGGATTAATTTTTCCTCCTATTTTATAAGAGATATTAATTCTATAAATGTAATAGTTTTTTATGAATAAAATAATGTTTATTTGATCAACTAAAATTTTGTGTTATGAACATTATTGAGCCTTTGAATCTACCAAATAATGGGTTAAACTTATTATCTAGTATCAGATCAGGGTCCACCCTAGACCTATCTATAATTTCATCTTTCTCATCATAAGGGTTTTGGAGTGCAAACCACGTCCAAAACTTTTATCATTTGAAAGATCTTCATATCACCCAATGCATTTACACCAACTTCTATGTATCTTTTTGATTTTATTCTTTTATGTGTATTACCTTCATATAGTATTGTCTTCTAAACTCACATTCATAATATTCAAAATAATCTAATATTCAAGTATAATTAATATACTTACATAGATTTCATGCAAATTTTGAAATTGCTCCTCTTTATTATTTTCTATCAATCATAAATAGTCCTTCATGACTTCTTCAAAATTTATTACAAATCCTTTTTTAATGAATAAATTTCATATATATATATAAATTTATAGATATAGGCCTTAAAGCCTCACTTTTTCTCTCTAACCACTCATACATGTCCAAAAACTAGATTATTCGACTTTATACTTATTTTCTTACTTTATTTGGTTCCTCCAAACTTGGTATGAGATAATCCATTTTTCAACTAATTTTACCAATGTAGGTTTCTCCTCCTAAATGCTCTCCACTACTTAATTAAAATCTTTGTATGTCTTATTTATCTTTTCTCAATGTAGGTTGGGATTCTAGATAGATGGTAAGTTGTTGTACATTTACATAGATGTAAAAGGTCATAGTAATAACCTCTTAGAACCTAGGAATTTTTAAAAGCATAATGAGTCATGACTTAGCCTCTTATTTTTCAACACATGATTCTCTTACAAACATATAACTAATTTGTACAAATTTATACTTTGAACTAATGCTCCTGCATCAAACTCCCTTGGTGGGAAGGATTTGAGCTCCTGCTCAATAAAATATTATTTTCTTCTTTCACCTCTTCTAATTTCTCAGTACTTCTTTATTTTCTCATGATGTATGAACCCAAGTGGCTCATTATTCACTATAGCTTCTTCAATGAATTCTAGTATATAGGACTCCATCTCTTCTTCTTCAAAACTTGTACATTCAAAACTAAAAACATATATTCAAAAACTTGAGGCATTGTTGCCTCTCGACCAGTATCTTCTTTACTTAAGAGCTTCATTAGCTCTATTACAAATTTTTTGATAGATTCCTCATCTCTTATGAGGCTTAGATCTTATGACTCTAGCATGATTTCTTTCCAAATCACTTCTTCATCTTCATTGTATTCTATTGATTTGTTTTCAATTTGTGTCATTAGAGACACCACTTCTTACTACATATTAGGTTCTACAAGCACTTCAATGGGTGTTTCCATCTTATATTCATTGTTCATGAACCTATCTATCAATTCAATAGTTTAATTATACAAAGAATCTTCATAAACATTTATATTTTCTTCATCAAATACAACAATATAATGGAAAATTGGAGGATTTTGAGCCTCTCTAAATGCTTATTTTTATTCATATTAATTTTCAATGAGTCTATACATAGACTCAATTTCTTCATCTCCATCCAGCATCTCTCCTTTTTTAAGAAAACATATCTTTGCATCCTCATACTCTACTATCCAATCAATCTCTTCATAAGCATGTTACTCATGATTTTCAAATTTAATGGCCTCAAAGTGGGATTCACCTTCATTCAATTTTATACATGTATTCACACATGATAATAAAATTTCAGATTTAAAATCATGAGGCTTGATTGTCTCTTTATTTTTATCCTTAGATTGCTTTGCTACCAATCTCTTTTGTTTCATTATTTATTTTTTATCAATAATTTTTTTGAGAGGCCACTTTATCACCCTTCTTATCTTCACCAGGAATCTCTGCCTTGATTCCTCCAAAAGTTTTTCCATCATTTCCAAGATCACTTTCATCTCAATAATCTCGTTTTCCATGTCTATCTCTCTTTTCTTAACCTCTTCTCTCTCAATCTTGTGGTATTTCTCTTTCTCTAAGCCCTCCATTTCTCTCTTTTCACTTTCCATCTTATCTCAAGTCTTCACTAGACTTATCTCCTCTTAGCAAGCTTATCCTACTTGCTACTTAACACTAGCACCTCACCTAGGTCTTTCTCAAGTCTTTTGGTAACCTTCTAGTCCTTTACCTTGGACCTCTTCACTTTTCTAAGCTCTCCTCTTGAGCTTACCTAAGAGATTTCACTAGATCTATTCACTCTTATAAGCCTCAATGGCTATAGAGCTTTGTCATTCTTCCTCTTACCTTTTAAGGTTTCATAAACCTCTTGTCTCTCACTCTTTCTCAAACACCTATAACTTTTCACTGTCAAATAACTGAAAACCTTTTAATTACTACAATGATAATACTTCATACATTTTTCAAGAATTTTCTTCTTCACTTTATCTTTGTCCATTACAACTTACAATATTTGACCAATACCTATAACTTATCATGCATATCCCAAGAGGTTATGCTCTGATACCAAAACTGATAGCAATCATGCATTGCTAGCATACCAAGATCATAATCATACCAAAATTTGATATTAATCTAATGTTATTTTCATGCCCAAATCACTTTCTATAATAATTTTTAAGTTGATTTTGAATGACTTAATCAATCTTATCTAACTATCAAATGACCAATCTCAGTCCACAAACAATATACGATTTTATTTATATAATGATAAAAAATATCACTTGTATATTAGCCCAAATTATCCCACAAAAACTAATTATTTTATTCATTCATTCAAAAATAAAATACTCGCTATTACCTATAATGAAAGCATTAATGTATAGAATTCTTTACCACTTTTGGAAGGCCATGTAACCCAAGTCACTCAACCATTCTTCCACATGAGATGATCAATTTCTAGATATTGTGACTTTACTCAACTTCCTCGACTATCAATTTTTCAAGAATTTAAGTCCAAAGTTAAAACCATTGGTCTCTTTGATGCATTGTAGTCGTCCTAATCAAAATAGGAAATCCTATATATGTAATAACTCTTCATCTATCTCATACATTATTTGATCAAAATTTTTATTTTATATTATACTCTATCTTACACAAAGATAAATCTCAACCTACCAGACTTGTTGTCTTCAGAGGTACCTTTATTTCTTTCAAATGTCCCTTCAACTCTATTGATTTAATTTATCTGAGCCACCCTTTTCAGAGAATGAATTAAAAGTGCATCTTTATTTACAGGTGGCGCTAGTTATTTTTGACCAAATCAAATATTTATTTTTTACCATATTACCACTATCAAAGGACATTTTAAAATATATGGAGTATAATCTTAATGAACTAAGTACCTTTTTATTCAATCAACTAAGATATGTTGAGTAGCATTCCTAATAAAAGGATGCCCCACTATTATTTAGCCGGTTTTGTGTGCACAACCCAATCATTTTGGTGATAAACATTCATATATTGACATAATTTTATAGAGTAAAAACCTATATCATATATTTTTATGAGTCTTATTCCATGGCACCTCAATTTAGAAATCATGCAATTATAATTATATATTGAAAATTTTTCTCATAAACCCAAAGACTCATACTACAAATTACTCATGCTATAAGGAGTTTTGAAGATTAAATCAATACATGTACAAATTTTTATTATTAAAGACTTCTTTTCTTAAACTTTGAAGACCTAAATATGTCATTGTTCTCTTAGACTATTGTATAGATTAAATACCGGAGTTATGTAACCAAATCTTGATATCACCCAATGCACTTACACCAAGTTCTATGTATCCTTTCAATTTTTTATTTATTTTAAATATTACATTCATACAGTATTGTCTTCTAAAATCATATTCAAAATATTCAAAATAATCTAATATTCAATTATAATGAATATACTTGCATATATTGCATGCATAATTTGAAATTGCTCCTTCTCTTTATTATTTTATGTCAAGCATATACATTCCTTCATGTCTTCTTCAATATTTATTATAGATCCTTTTGTATTGAAAAAATTTCATATCTATATACAAATTTACAGATATACGACTTAAAGCCTCACTTATTCTCTCTAACCACTCATACCTGTCCAAAAACTAGATTATTCAACTTTATACTTGTTTTCTTGATTTATTTGGTTCCTTCAGACTTGGTATGATGATAATCCAATTTCAACTACTTTTCCCAATGTAGGTTTCTCCTCCTAAATGATCTCCACTACTTAAGCATTATCTTTATATGTCTTATTTATCTGTTCTCAACGTAGGTTGGGATTCTAGATAGATGGTAAGTTGTTGTACATTGACATAGATGTAAAAGGTCATAGTAATAACCTCTTAGAAGCTAGGACTTTTTACAAGCATAATGAGGTATGACTTAGCCTCTTATTGTTCACCATATGATTCTCTTACAAACACATAACTAATTTTTAAAAATTTATACTTTGAACTGATGCTCCTACATCAATCTTTAACATATATTGAACAAGAATTAGTTCTTACATCCACAATAAATCACATAGTACATAGTACACAATAATTCCCACTCCAAATTCTCTTTCTATATATATATATAATTACTAAATATAATGTATATATATTTACACTATAACACCTAAAGTAATTACATAGGTTACTCTATTATGTAACCTCTTATAATTCTTATCTATATTATCTTTCTTCTATGTTATATATATTATATTTCAATGGTGTGGTATAAATACCGAATCAATAAAACACAATTCAATGGTCATGTTTATGTGAGACATACCCTTTCTCTAATATAGCCATCCTTTATTTTTACAAGGCATATTTTCTTATTGCAACATCTATTTAGTGAAATCCTTTGTTTTGTTAGCCTAGAGAGTGTCAAGTTACTATGATATTGGAATCAGATCTACAGTGTTTGAAATTTGGATCTTTGGTTGATAGAAATTCCTACCAATAATTTTTTAAGGATCAAAATAATGCCTACACTAATCAAGCATGTTTATGTAGATGCTAGAATCTAGTCTTTGGTTCTTAAAAATGAAAATCTTGACACACATTTACCAAACATGAATTGAATGCATAAACAAGGTCCTAATTTTAGATACCTATATATGGTCACACAAACTTGACAATGTTAATTATTGATATATCTTAAACCACTTGACTTACACTACTCTTATTTTTCATTACTCTAGTCATTTATATATATGTAATATTTACCCCTATGCTTAATTAAATATTGCATATGAATTTCCAAGTCAAATTTAAAAAATTATTATATCACTCTCACACTAATTCCAACCTTAGGACAATTATCCCTACTTTTATAGGAGAAGTTCATGCTAGGAAGATAGGTTGACTACCATAGACCTATCCATCTATCAGGACCTCATCTAAGTGCCATTTAACAATTAGTTTCTAAACTTTAAAATATTCATTTGGGCCATCTTACACATTTCACAAGTTAGCTAAAGGAAGTTATTGAATTTCACTCTTATAAATGCAAATCAAAGGTATTCATCAAAAACTAGAGTTGAGCTAACATGGAATTATCTATTGAGCACTTATACACTACTACACATTAATAAAATATACCCTATTATTACTAATTTCAAGGTCATTCATTAGGATTAGTGACAAATCAAGTTTTAAGATTTAAAATTAATTTAAGATCTAACATTATCAAGTATCAAAGTCAAATTACTAGTTGCATACATATAGTCAAGGAGCACAATTTCACAATCACACTAGGTGGGAGAACTATGTGTGGCTTGATTCCATCCTTAAATTATTTAGATATGTAAGTAATATTCAATCATTAATTGAGGTTATTAGGGTCAACTCAACTCATTACACTTCCTCTTATTTTTTAAAGGTTTATATCTCTCACAATTACACTTAGGCTTCCTAAGGAATGGAGAAGTAAAACATATTTTTATGCATGAAATTAACAAAAATAAAATATCTCAACCCTCCTAGCAAGAATATGCATAGGTGGTAGAGAAATCATTATTTTCTCACAGTCAAAACATACAAGTTTGAATCCAACGGATAGGACTAACTTGTAGTGTTTTCAAGAGGGCGTAGTCATGTCTAAACACAAAGATAAACTCTAATTTTGATATTGAGTTATCATATTCCTATTTCATTTTATTCCTCATTATTTGACACCTTTTGTATTCAAATAGAAGCCAAAAAATTCTAAGTATCTTACTCTTTGTTGTACTTACTATTTTAGCATAAGCCACTTATCAATTAACTTCAATCAGTTCTATTTTATGTTTAGATTATAATAAAAACTCATATATTAGTATTTGAATAAATTATTAATGTTTTATACTTATTAAACACTATTAAATCAAAAATAGGTTAAAATATATTGGGGAACTAATTTGTTGCTTGAACACTACTTTTTCTTTTTCTTTTAGGTTTTCAGTTGAATTCATGATTCCCATACACTAAATAGTCCGTTTTAGGATTTTATTGAGCACTGATCTATGATATATCTTTGATCTAGGAGTTTCATTTTAAATTCATATTTTTTCATGCATAAAAATAATCTCTATTTTTTGGTTTTCAATTTATTTTTCTTACTTTTTAGAACTATGTTCCGGCAATTATAAAACTCATAGGAGTTGTCATTCTAGAAAAATTGGTCATTAGTTTTATATGATCCATAGTGTAAGGGGTACTACACCAATACTTATGTCATTAGAAAACACTATACATAAACTTTAATTTCCATGTACCTCATGGTATATCATAAATGCAGAGGTTTTTTAAATTTTCAGCCATAAGAAGCCTTTTAACTATTTGGTTTTTTAGTGCATTGGTAAGTGGTTAGCCCTAAAAAATTACTCTCAGTGTACCTTAGACATGGGATAGTGTGGTTATGTATTAGTGTAATCATCTATATTTAGTTCCTTTTTTGACCTTATTCACTATTTATGACTAGGAGTAGTATATATGAGAGCCTTAAATTCAAACACACTTTACCTAGTTTACAAATTCAAATTTTTACAATCAAATCATAGAAATAATGAATGAATTTTACTTATATATTTTGATCCACCTCATCAGGTTCATCAACATTATAGTTAACTTTATATGGTATTACTTGGATTCCCTGTATACTTTTATTGATCAAATTTAAATATAATAAAAAGGCTAAATTGAATAATGTATAATTGCAAGCCTTCCTCAATTCATATTGTTTCAATACCTAATCCAAGTTACTGTCTGTTGCCACTAGATAAAAATAATTCTACCATGGTAAATAAGGGTAGGCATGGGATATATTCGAGGTGTAAATAATTGAGTCAATTAATTTCTTATTGGTTGATGAAGATAATATTGAAATCCATATTGGCCCCACCACAACAAAAATCAAGTCAAATCAAAAATCAACAACATTGTGTGTGATTGAAAGTCCCAATTTTAATTCATCCCCCAACCATTATTCATTCCATTGTGATCCTATTATTCATTCAAGACCTATTTTCTATTATCCAATTGGACCATTTATCCCATGCCTACCCTTATTTACCTAAGCCAAAATTTGAGTTTAGATGCCAAAATTTTATAAAAAAATCAAAATAAAATTATGAGATAAAGATAAATAATTCATCCAATAATACAAACCATGTTTGTGGTACTTTGGGTAAGTACCATGATGAAAACTAGGTTTTTGGCATCATGTATAAATAATTTGTTGTCTATATGTAACTTGACACTTGGGGACATCCTTTTTTGCATTGAAATCCATTCCATTCCTATAATATTACCTTGTCCCAAACCATCTTTCTATTCATCCTAACTTGGTCCACTTTTCCTTCTTGTCTTGGTGTTAATAAGAAAATGGAAGTTATTCTGAGCCCTATTATATAAAACCTTATAGCATATCCTCCTAATGACACTTTGACGACTAGAAATTTTGGTTCTCACATGACATGGTCCTTGGAGATTATTCATTATCTTATCATCCATTATTATCCAATCTAATGATCCCAACCTGTAATTAGCTATTACATCCCATCTGATGTTAGATCATGTTTTTCCTTTGATAATGATCCCTTTTGGGTATAATGATCTAGACACTCCTAAACATTCCCATTCCATGCTCTCATTATTTTATGATTTAATTACATGCTCTAGCCATTTTTGTGTCAAATCATTCTATATTTCATAATTCTCCATTGAGTTAAGCTTCCAAAAATATTCAAAATTTTATAAAATCCTAAGCATTCATAACATTAAAACATCTTAAAATTTGGAAAAGGCCAAAATATATTAAAAAAAAAAGTATACAACCATAAAATCCAAAAAAAATTATCTTATCTTAGGTCTAGTCAAATATCATCGATCAATCTTAATCCAATCGAATCAACTACCATTGGGATGTGCCCTTCCTAAATCCACCTTATTTGGGGCAAAGTCAAATCAAATCACTCTAATTCAAACTTGTTGTTTCCACTCTATTTAGGTTAAGTTTAAACATGCAACTTATTTTGGGATATTCAATTCTCATTTCTTCCCCTTTCATGTATCCTTGCTTTGGGGCATCCATTCCATCCATCACTATTCTTGAGCCTTCACATGTGGATTATGATTTGACCAAAGACATTATTGCTTTATATTGATTTTTGTTTCCCTATTTATGTGTTTGGTTATTTGTTTGTTTGTCTATTTTTTTGTTATTAGCTTGACTCAGTCCATTTTACTAATAAAGTCATCATCAAGATGTCCCTTATCATGCACTTGTACTTAAGTCTATCTATTGGCATATGTCAGCATTGTCTTCATGGTTTTTATCATTAGTGTGTTGTTGTAAATTGTCTATTGGATTTAGGGTCAGTCCTTACGTACATTGTGGGTAGGAAATGTTTGTGTTTTATATCTTGATATATATTATTGTGTGAAAAATTAAAAATCAAATCCCAAAAAAGTTTATCCATTTTAATGCTAAAATTATCATATCTTATAAAATTCAATCATCTCGGTCATCTTTGGCTACTTCATATCATTACATTTTTCATGATCAAATCATAAATGACTACACATTATGGTTATGTGTGTGTGTGCGTGTGCGTGCGCATGCTTATTCAGATGTGCATCTTAAAATAAGCATGCATACAAAGAGTCATACACATTGATCAACCATTATTATTATTTTAATCATATAGTCCATTATTCATCATATTCTCTTCCATTTTCTATGAGAACTACATCAGCCTAAGATCTTTTTAGATTATTAGGTAGTACTCAATACAAACCCAATTTTAAGTTTAGCTCAGCCACACTTATTTTGTTCTTATCAACATCCATATTATTTCAATCTGATCATATCATTATTAAATCATTATCTTATTTTTTCATTCTTCAATCTCTCATCACTTTGAGCATTCTTATGTGCTTAGTTTTTTATGGCTTACCCTTGCCTGAAGTTAGCACAACGAACTGTTTATATGTTTTGGTTTGTTTCCCACTAATTTGGCAAGAGGATAAGAAAGATACTTGAAATTTTCTTAATACCCAGGGTCCATGGGTTAGCAAAATAGTTTGATGGAACTTTAAATACAAGTAGTTATACCATTGGCACACACTTTTGTGTCAAATTATCGACATCAAATCATTTATATCATATTTAATCTATGTAACATATTAAATTCTTGATCTATGCTTATTAATCAATTACTCTACCAATTCATCATATCAAATCCACCCTATTTGTGTTACAATCTAGCTTGCATACCCTATTTTCATGGACTGATATATGTTTTTGCATGTTTTTATATTATTTGGCTATAATTTTTAAGTTATTATTTTGCTGATACAACACTAGTGATGTTATAATATAATTCAAATCATGTTTAATTGGCTATTATTGACATTGGACTAAGTACTACAATTGTAGTTTATTTTACAAATATGTTGTTTTGGTTACAGTATTTAGTTTTTGTACTTATACTATTTAGTTTAGCTATATTGTCATATTGTACAAGTGTTATTGATGTCATTTTTTTAGGTGTAGGTATAAGTGCATATATATGAGCTAGGCTAGTGGTGTACTCTAGTGGTCAGGGATAATGGACAAGGGAAATGGGTAGTCAGGTAACAAACATAGGTAACAAGGGGTGTTATAGATGAGTCATTAGTCACTAAGTAGCAGTTTGTCTATTTTATTATTCCATCACTTTTAATCATCTTTTACTATTGTTCTTATTTTTTATTATTTTATTGACCTCTTTTGTCATTATGTGGTCTTGCATGTAATGATTTTTTTATCATCTTGCGTTTGACCGATTGGCATTAGTATTTTGATCGAGTTCGTTATCTTATTTTATTTCTGAAGCTATTGTTAGGATTTTGATATTGTTATCTTGTATTCTATTATGCGTAATCATTAACATTATTTTCCATAGGTCATCATTGGCTTATATCTAATTTTACCCATAATGTTTGCATGTTTAATAAATGAAGATAGTCCCATTGAGTTACTAGATTGAGCAATACTAGCATGTAATTATTGCCAATCTATAAGCTTGCATTAATGTTTATAAAAGCTTATAAGAATTGGTAACGTTTTGGCATGCATTAATAAAGGACTTTTGATTTTGTTTTAAATCCTTAATGACTTAGGCATAGTGGTAAAAAGGTTTAATTTTAATGTTAAATGGTTAATGTCTATGTTAATGTTTTAATTATGTTTTTTAACTTATGATGGGGTCATGAATTTATCTTGGCATGGAAATTGGTTTAAAATCAAATAATTAATTTTTATCATAATAGCATTTAAATAGGGGTTGTTGGGTTTTGAATCCCCACTAAATAGTCATTATGACCTCATTTTATTCCACCAAGGGTTAATCATTCATTTTTGAGAGATTGGCATAATATGAAAAAAGACTGGCTCAGCTACCAAAATATTTGGTTAAGGAGGTAGTTGAGGAGAGGCATGGGAGAGATGGAAGAGAGATTTGAGAAGATGGAAGAATATTTTGGGAGTAATGGAGGAGGGAGAATGAACTGCTTAGGCTATAGCTACAAGACATTAGGCATGGCACTCAGGGACAATAATGTTTTGCTAGTAAGTAAGCAAGTTTAAATAATTTTTTCTTCTCCTGAGGGCAGCAAACCAAGTAAGTGGTGTATATTCTAGAAAAAAATGAATGATTTGATTTCATTTTTATCTAAAAATTAAAAAAAATTGTTTGCATGCTCATAAAGAAGTCAATAGACTTCCTAATGACCCTTTAAAGGTTCTAAATCAATCAAAAAATAACATATATCTCTCATCTTATAATGGGTTGATTTAGATTTGATTTCTAGTTAATATAATTTATGGATTTTCAAATCTGAAAATGAAATATTTATTTCTAAAAACCCTTAAAACTCTTTATTTCACTCTATAACCTAGCCATAACATAATGCTCAGATAAATAATTATTTTACTTTCATTTACTAGGCCGTGGGGTTTGAGTTGATGTACATTGATTTATTTTGGCATTTATATTTTTGGGTATTCTGACCTTATAGAGGAGGTTGCCTTATCTAGGTGACTAGGTTTTTATTTTTCTTTACCTATTGAGGCATCTAGTTAAAATGGCATTGTTGTCTTGAATAAAATAATTCTTTTGCCTAGGTTTTTATTTTTATTAGCAGTTGGAACAGCTAATTAGAATAGCATTTTTGAGATTATTTTCTTGAATAATTTTTTTTTATGGCTAGGTTTTACTCACCATTAGTAAAATGTTTTGGATTATTTTCTTCCCTGATTACAATGGTTGGGTTGAGTATATTTGAAGTTTTATTAGCTATTGGTTCACTAATTTTAGGTGTGATTAATTTTTATTTTGAGGTACGAATATTACCTAATGTTATGAATTTCAAAATAAGGTTATTCGTATAATATTAAAAACTTGGTAATTTTATCTGATATTATTTCACAATGACATTTTTTTAAGATCGACCTAGCCATATAAAGGGTTCAAATATAGTGATTTCACCACCTATAATAGGCAAATAAATGACTATACCTGAGTAGTTGGTAAAAAGACAAGGTGTCTAAAATTTTTGGTGTTGTGTTATCTATTTTCAAGTACACTCATTATGTGAATATTTTTAATTTTTTTATTAGTTGAATATATTTTTGTCACTTGAAGTGATGGATTTTTATATTAAAATAGTGTCACACCTAGAATCTAAGATGAATTTTGATGGAGTTCAATTAAATTTGTAGTTGAAACCTATAAACCTTAGGAAGGTAAATAAAGGTTGTCAATCCTTGTATGTTTATTTGTGTTTGTATTTGATTTTTAGTTGTGGAATGATTCTTGGTTGAAGTAAATATTGTAAATTTACTGATGGTTTTTATCCCTTAATGCTCACACTCTTGTCCAAATGGCCTAAAAATTGGACTCCACCATCCAACTGATGGTTAGGTGTGGTAAAGGTCACCGATTGGAGAGGTCATAAGATAGGTTGGGTTAAGACAGGTCATATAAAGAGATTATATTGTTCAGCTAATTGGTAGATGGTTCATTGTATTATTTAATTCTTTTATTAGTTATTTTTATTATAACATGTTTCATAAATGCAAAATAACACTTGGGATGTTATATAAATAGAAACATGGCTAAATTGATACTATTGTTCATTTATTTATTTCAACATTTTTTATGTTGTTGATTAATTCAGTTGGTCGTATACCTCCATTTAAATGAAAAGGTTAACTAATTATAAGTTTGAGCTTTTATTTACACTCAAATGAATGTGGTTGATTTAGTGTTAATAGTTTATTGTAAATTAATTATTAGTGATTAACAACTTAATTTTATAATTAATGAATTAATTAATAAGGTTGAGTTATTTGTTTAAAATATTAAGTTGAAAGTGTAAGAATTATAATGGCTGCACTTGCATACTAAATTTAGGTTGTTACATGTGAATATTTGAGAATTTTATATTGTTGTGCTAGCACTCTTACAGCACAAATTTTGAGATCTTTTTTAGTTCTATAAAAGACACTATGCATGAAAGCAGTTTCCAAAAATTAAACTTATTTTATGGCATGCTTGAAATTGTTTTAGTAAAGTAAAAATTTTATTTTTTTGTCACACTACATCCATACAAATAAGTATGCAAATAGTCCTTATCACAATTAGTTAAAGCATTGAGTTGCATAAGTTGTTGTCTATTATAAACTACATTACAACAAGATTTTAAAATTCTTATGAGAAACACATTTGTTATTCCATTCATTGAATATGTTTATTCCAAGATTCAAAGAATTGGGAATTATTATTTATTCTAAGTATTGAATTGGTTCAAGTGTTCTTCAAGTTAGATTATTTTGGGTTGTATTCTCCTTGTCAAAACAAAGGATAAAAGAATACTTTGAAATCTTTCTAGTTTTCACAATCCATTCTATATGTTGAAAGAGTTTCTTTATTTTTATAAATAGGAGAGAATCATTTTACATGTTGGAAGACATTTTGTTTTTGTTCTTAATTCTTGGATATCGGTAAAACAATGCAAGATTTTAGATTGACATTAGGATGTCAATACATCCTCAAGCTATTTTACCTTATATTGAGTAGATGTTATTGCTTCATAACTATTCAATTGTATAATATTGTGATCCCACAAATAATTTAGATGAGTATGATAAATTAAATGATCCTCTCATAAAAAATAAAAACCATGCTTGGTCCTAAAGTATAATGAACATTTTTAATGTCTTAAATGGCACTTGAAAATAGTTGTTGAATTTCTAAATTGATAGTACAAATAGCTTGATATTTATAAAGTAAAAAATCACGAAAGCTAAGGTGAAGCACAAAAAAACTATAAAGAATATAAACTATGATTGAGTGACATACTTTTCTTATGTCAAGGACTAGTTGATAAGTACTTAACAGCTGAGAGATATAAGTCTCTAAGTGGCTAATTATGGGATGGTCTAGTAAAAATAAGTAACCACTATAAACAAAAGCATAATATTTATTTAGGAACTTGATGAAAATTATAAAAATTTAATTTGATTTTAGTATTTTATGGTTATGTTTAGAATGAAGGCACGTAGTACAATTCTAAATTGCCAACACATAGGAAACTCTTTGATTCTTAGTGAAGATGCAAAAAGGCATCATATTCTTATAGATATTTTAGGGATTCTTTAAAATTCCTTATTAATAATGTGTTTTTTTTCTTTAGCCTTGGTTGAGTCAATATTTTTCGAAGTTAAGATTGCATTAGCATGAGCTTCACATTGATCACTGGATGACCTATATGGGTAGGTCACTAGGGGTCTAGATGATTAAAATTTCACTCTTTGGAATGAGAATGAGTGATTAACATATGTGAATTACTGCATGATCATGCTATCATAAGATGATTTTAATATTAAGTCCTTAAAAGGACTAAAGGTGTGACTTAGGCTTTGGGTGCTAATAAAGATAATGACAGCTAATTTCCCAAGGTAAGATGATAAGTCTGATAACTCCTAATCTAAGAGAGCATTTTCAACAATTTTACTTGCATGGGCATGAGTTCTAAGGTAATTTGCTAAGAAATAACTTGCTAATTTAAATGGATTGGTCAAAAATATTGAAATTATAGAGCAAGTAATTAAAGATAAATTATAAATCTAGTTGTGACAAGGGATCAAGAGAAATTATTGTGGCATTTTTTATATCAAAAATATTTTATTGCATAAAGAAATGTTGGAAGCATGGTATGCATTGCACCAACCAGAATTTGCTCACACCAAGAATGGTCAAAAGGTAGTATGACTAAAGATCAAAATCAAAAGATTTATAAATAATCCTTGCTAAGCTATATTAGAATTTTTAGAATGATTTTATAAATATTATTATGAAGATAAATTATTGTAAATTTCAATTATTTATTGAATTTATGAAGTTATATGCATAAAATTCTTATGAAGGATGACTCAAGTTGAGTAAGATATCTCATTTGGGAGTAAGATGTTCATGGTTGAATAAGGTTGTTCCAAGGAAAATTTGCCCTTAGAAGGTGTGAGAGTAGACCTTTGTGAGGAAGTAATTTTTTTTTTGTACAAATAGCTATTTATATGGGTAGTCATATGTCCCTGTGTGGCTTATGTGTCACTATAAGTGACTGGGATAACTATGCAAACTTTAAGAGTAATATGTTAATGCTTGAAAAACACTATTTGGGTCAAGGAAGTGAACCTAAAAATAAGACTAGGAAGGTTTTGTTGGTTGAATATTGATATTTTGTTGACATCAATATTATGGACATATGAATGTTAGATGGACTGATGAAGAATTATGACCTTATGCTCCACCTGTAAGTATGTTTAAATGTTGTAATGTGAAAATACCCTTGGAAATAAATTAACAAGATACCTAAATCAAGAATGCATACCCTACTCTATGTTATTTATTCCTTGTGTAAAATTATTGTATGATTATGTAAACCCTTACATTTTGATAATTAAACTAAACCATATAAACTTATAACTTATCTATGAAATGTGAATGTAATTAAATATGTGGACTTCTGTATTTGCTTTGTGATATCATCATTGTTATGTGTGTGTGTGTGTGTGTGTGTGTGGGTTGTTAACTGTGGAACATGTGAATGGTGATAAATCACTTGTGTATGGCAATTACCACTTCTAAAATTAACCCTACCAACTAAAATTTTCAAGGTATAGTGTTGTAATGTATTGTGTAATTCTGCATCATTACACTAACCATTAGTATCAATGCAAGTGTGAGGTTGAGGATGAGAAAGTACTATATCTACATTGATTCAATATTAGGTATGGGATAGTAAGTTGAGCCTCTTATAGGCTAAGAATCCACTTTTACCCTTTACACGAAGTAGCCACCTGATTCATTTAGGTGTGTGCACCATGTATGCCACTAGATGGCCATGGGATCTTCTTACATAATGATTATCTTGTGGATCAATTGTTCCTTTACCCACCTCTTAAAGGTTGTTTTAAGAATAACCCTCATGAAATTTCCTTGATGTATCCTTGTAAATCCATAATTAGACATGTAAGTTGGATTTTTATGCAAAAACAACAAGGCTAAACTTGTTGAAATTTAGGCACATATTGAATTATAAGTACAAGCATGCTATGAATGAGGAAATGTTTTTTATAATTTATTTAAGGGAATGATTGGAATGCATGTATATACTCGAAAGGAGAAATATAAATCCCTAATTAGGTAGTTTTAAAAAATCTTAGGTACCCACTTAATTTAAAAAGTGGAAAATTTGGACAAATACCTCAATTGGCAGATATATGATGGTGGGACTGGGATCCTTGGTACCATCACATGAGCTCATAAATAATGGATAACATGTTATAATCTTTGGGGGTTGCACATGGATGCCTAGAATGGCTTCTCTGGTGTTTAGTGTGGTTGGTGTAGGATGTTGCACTAACCCATGAACGACGATTATTAAATAACAAAATGACCATAAAAGTATGGGTTGCTATCTTGTTGGCATCCTATGATGAATTTCCTTAAGTTTATGTGTGCATCATAATGTTTACAATGAAAGATTTCACTTTTAACTTGTAAATTTGGTTGCAACTTGGTTGAATTAGATTATTTCAACTGTTGACTTTCAGTTGTAGGTCTTTGTGTAATGACACAAAAGTGAATAAAGACCCTAAAAGGGGTTTTTATATTCAAACTATTAATTTGAATTAAATAATAAATACATAAACCTAATGAACTAATAATTTTAATCCCTACTTGGAAGTGTAGATATCACTCTTATTGGCAAGCAGATTATGGTAAGTCTAAACTACCATAATCAAAACATTATATTCCTTGTATGTTTTAAACTATATGCCCATACAGATGGCTAAAAATGGTTATTTTTAGGAGTGCTATGTGGAAATTATCAGTTTTGCCAATGCATTCTCTAAGGTAAGAGTAGGTTTGAGTTGGAAAGCCTATTGCAAAAGTGGTTAATAATCTTTTGATTTAAAACAAATGGCCTTATGAGTCATATAATTATAAATTTTGTATCCAATTTTGACTATTATATAATTTGGTGCTTAAAAAAGTGCATACAACCCCTATGTTTCTCATTTTAGTGTTATAAAGGGACACTTGAGCTAAAAATACACTTATTGAACTGTCATGAATCTTGGTGTTGCTGATTTTGTGGTAAGATACTTGAAATTTCAGCAAGATAAGGTTGAAAATTTCCTTTATGGATGGTTTTTATACCCTTACGCTATGCCTAGAGGTAAGTAGATAGTAATCCATCCTATTCTTATTGCTGGACTATGTAAGTACATAGTCGACATGACACTATTTTGGTTATAATATATTAAATTTACCAAGTTGTTACTTCATTATTGGATATTTAACTATTATTATTTTTGAGTTGTGGAATGTTTTATGAAAGGAGTGTTATTACTTCATTACATAGTCTCAAGAAGGATGTTTTCAACTTTATGGCAAGATGTCTAAAATGTTAGCATGTAAATATTTAACACTATCATATTGGGGGTTTTCTATATCCACATGACATACCAAGAGACAATTGGGTGGTGGTTTCACTTGATTTTATTGTAGGACTGCCTAAAACATGTAGCTGACATGACACTATCCTAGTGTTAATTGACAAAGCAACTAAGGTTGGCCACTTTATTGATGAAAATTTAACTAATGATATTATTGTTTTTTTTTTAATGCCTCATGAATTTAATATTATCAAATTTTTTTTTTTACATGTAAGACCATAAAATATTTCAATAAAGTTTGGGAAAACTTCCAAGTTGGCTCCTCACTTTGTTGGCCCATTTGACATTATGGAAAAAATCAACCATGTTTCCTACCAGCTGGCTTTACCTCCTCTATCAAAAATTCATGATGTATTTCATATTGAATTTTTAATTAAATATGTATCTGATCCATCTCATTTGTTGGATTGGAAAAATTTATAGAATAAAGAAGAGGAAAAGATGCAACTTGGACCCAGTGAAAATCATGGGCCATCACAACATTAAATTAATAAATAGAGAAATCCAATAGGTCCTAATATAATGGGACACATTAAATATCAGGAGTGTCATTTTAGAAGATACACAACTATTTAAATAACACTATTCCTAGTTATTTTGATCTATTGTCATGAGGGATCCTCATTAAGTAGAAGAGATAATCCATCTTGCATACATTATTTTCATGGACTAATATATGTTTTCAGCATGTTTGATATGGACCTAAGGATATGATATATTAATGTACATGGTTTTATGGAGATTCTGACATGTGACACACATCTCCCTTAGTTAGTTATATGGGTCCAATATATTAAGATAATGGAGTGACTTATATAATTAGTGCATTGGGTAATGGTCAACCTACATTGGGATTAGGAGGTTACCCATCCATTATTACTTAGATAGAGGTCTATATAAAAGAGATGGTTATCATTTTAAATGAAGGAATTAATAACTTGGGTCTTCTATTGTAAGATGATATTAGAAGTTGTCCCTTCAAAGAGACATTGTGGAGTTATTCCTTCTTAAAGGAGTATTGTATGGTGATGCCCTACCTTAAGGGTATTTTATTTCTGTATATATTGAATAATTGGAAATCTTAGCCCATAAATATCTATTGTGGTGTATTTATCTATGTTATATTCTACATTATTTCCAAATATTATAAGTGTGGATCATAATAGGTAGTATCAGAGCTATGATTTGGGCAATTTGTGTGCGATGAAACCTTAGTTTTATGGAATCATCAATATATTTCAATCCATTCCAAATTTATTCACAATTTTTTTATTGGAGATGAAGAATATTTTAAGGAAGTCACAGCAAAAAAATCAAGACTTTATGATTAGTTTGGAAGGAGTTATTGATATTTTAGGTTCTATATTAGTTTCATCATATCATCCAAATTATAAGGAATTTGGCTATGAAATTTTTATTGGTATTATACAAACATACAATAAAAATATAGTCAAAATTTCAAAAAAAAAATTGAATTATTTTGAGTGATTTATTATGATTTTATTATTTTTCATATATTCGCTCTACAAGTAAAAATTTGTCAAATTTTTTCATAAATTTTTTATTAAAGTTCCACTATCATAAGGGAAAGATATAGTAAAATTTTGGGACTATTTTGATTAATTTTTAATTGTTTATTGACATTTTAGGGTATTTTATTAACCCTAGTTTTTTTTAATGAAACATGAAGTTATAAGTATTTTCAGGGGAGGATGATATTGATGCCAGAGAATGGTGGATATTTTCTAAGGAGAGTAATACTCAAACAATTTTGTGGAAACATGTTTATCTCTTTCTTTGTTTGGGCCTACGTAAAATTGATTTAAATAGTTGAGCTTCACACAAAGGTATTCTTCATGGGAAGAAATGGAACAGGTCTTCCTATATCAATGGGATATAAAATAAAAAGTGGATGAAGAAGAGGAAGAAAATAATGATGGTAATGAAAAAGTGAATGGAGATGATGAAAAAGAAAAATCAGTGGAATAAAATAATGACAATGAGAAAGAACATGCAAGTGACGATGATGAAGAAGAAATTGAGCATAATGATAATGAGGAGAGTATAGATGGTGTAGAAGGAGAGGTAGAGGATCTCAAAGAAGAAGAAGAAGAATTAGATGATAAAGTTTCAAATAATTTGACTCCAAATAAATTCGAGTCAATTTTTAAATTTCATAGATGCA
Organism: Torreya grandis; assembly: GCA_037957365.1. Classification (NCBI taxonomy): domain Eukaryota; kingdom Viridiplantae; phylum Streptophyta; class Pinopsida; order Cupressales; family Taxaceae; genus Torreya; species Torreya grandis. Next base: position 1,645,680 of record JARHVA010003926.1, on the reverse strand, counting down.
TTTAAAATAAGAAGGTTGTTGTGTCCATAAACCCTACCAACAAGTATAACTTCGTCAACATGAATGTGGCCAAGCATCTACATGTTCAAGCAAAGAATATCAAATAGGTTCAAGTAGATGGTAATAATATTCTAGTGTTTGAATATTTGAAGATCATTATGTAAAAATATGTTTTGCATTCAGATTTTTATACTTTGGATATTGGCGATGTGGATATGGTTCTTGGATATCCATGGTTAGAAACTTTGGGAACAATCAATATTAATGTTCAAAAGAATTTCATGAAGTTTTGGTATAGGAAAAATGTCACTTTATAGGATATCATAGTTGGAAAGGCACAAAGAAAAATCAAGTGAAGAAGAGCATGTGAAATATTCATATGAATACATAGATGAAGACATAATACAAGCAAATAAACCCTTTCATCTACTCAAGAGACAAAGGAACTACCAAAGAAAAAGGTGGGAGAGGTAGAAGAAAAGGTTGATAAGTTCAAAGTATTAGAAAAATTTGAGGTATATATATACCCACATCATCATGAGAGAAAATAATGATGGAGCCATGTGATGGACTGTCATAATAATAGGCACTTTGGTTATATATAAAATTAGAGTTCCAATAACTATGACTATGCATGGAAGCTAAAATGCTACTATGGTTAGGTATGGAATCAATGTAGCAAAGCAGCCTATGGAACATTGAATCATGGGGGAAATGACTATGATTATGCATGGAATAATGACTACTATGGTCATGAATGGAATCAAAGTAGCACAGTAGAATATGGTACATAGAATCAAAAGATAAATAATTATTTATGAACACCAAGGTAATATAGTTATGATCATGAATGGAATCAATTTAGCACATTGGTATTTGGAAAAAAGGTTGGAAAGATATCACCTACCAAGATCACATACGGGTGTTTGAATAATCGAGCTTGGAGACAAGTGTGCAATGATTTGAATCACACTCATTATTTGGTTTCTTCCTATGTTTTAGGGATGAAACATGTCAAGGATGAAAAGAATGTCATGTACCTAGGGATATGATATATTAATATATATGGGTTGATGGAGATGTTGACATGTGACACACACACCCCTTAGTTAGTTATATGGATCCAATATATTAGGATAATGGAGTGACTTATGGAATTAGTGCATTGGGTAATGGTCTACCTACATTGGGATTAGGAGGTTACTCATCCATTATTAGTTAGATAGAGGTCTATATAAATGAGATTATTATCATTGTAATTGAAGAAAGTAAGCATTTAAGTCTTATACTGTAAGAGGATATTGGAGGTTATCCCTTCAAAGAGACATTGTGAATTTATTCCTTCTTAAAAGATTATTATATGGTATTGCCCTACTTTAAAGGTGATTATTCTATTTATGCATATATTAAGTATTGGGGCATCTTGAAACACCTATATCTTTTGTGTTGTGTTGATCTACAATATATTTTGCATTATTTCCAAATATTATAAGTGTGGATCATAATAATGTTTTTATATTGTTTGGCTATACTTTTTAAATTATTATTTTTTCGATACTACACTAGTAATGTCATAATTTGATTTAGATCATATTTATTTTCCTATTGTTGACATTGAACTAAGTACTATAGTTGTAATCTATTTTATAAATATGTTATTTTAGTTACAACACTCAATTTTTTACTTGTACTATTTAGTTCATATTTATTATCATATTGTACAGGTGTTGTTGATTCCCATTTATAGGTGTAGGTATATGTATAGGTACATGAGCTAGACTGATAGTGGACTCCAGTGGTTGTGTTAGGACTTGCTCCAAAGTCTTAACATTAGGTTAGTTTTTTGGTAGGTTAATTAATATTATTGTTAATGGGGCATGCATATTTTAGTAAAGACACCCCCATAAAATAAAGTTACTTAGTTTTAGTTTTAGGCAGTTTTATATTTTTGAGTTAATTAATTAGAACTACCTTACGGGTTATTTTCCTGTAAATAGTTGGTTATAGGATTAGTTGTTTTTACTGGTCATTGGTAAAAACTATATAAATCAATGTTTGCAATGTAAAAGGGTTAATGGAGTAAAGGCACCCTTATGTACTTGATTTTTTAATATTAATAAAATACTTGTGCACTCGCACTAAGCGGGGACAAGGTTCAAGCTATTTGGTTCAAGGAGTTATCAGTGGTATTAGAGCATGGTAATGTTTGGAGCTTGGTGAATTCAAAGGAAGGCAAGGTGAAAAGTCAAATTCACATGAATTCAATGGCATGAAATAAAGTATGCCATATAAAGTAAAAAATTTATTGGTTTAAATCTTTAAAAAATTATTAAATTATTTTAATTTTTCAAATATTTCTTACATTTAAACCTGTGTATTTTCCATATACCACAATCTGGTCATTTTGGCCATTTGATACTCCATTTTCTTGTGTTCAAACTCCTAATTTGGCATAAAAAATGAATTTTTAGCATTTAAATGTTATTAAATTCATTGTTTTTTTGCAAAAACCAAACTTGTACAGCCTGTTTACCTATGGAAAAATTATGTATTTTTCATCCATGGCTGCCATTATTGATTCATTTCATTTTCAGCCCTTTTGAATCCATAAACAGCTGTTAAACTGGTTAAAACCCCTTTTTTGCATTCTCAATGAAAAATCTAGGAAAAATCTGAGTTGTACGGCCTATGGTACAACCTTCCAATGCCCTGGCTACAATTTGAATCCATCTCTAGCAATAAATACCTTGAAAATTTGCTAAAACTCAGCCAAAATCCATTTTATCCTACCTGTACGAATTTGTACGACCTGTAGGAGAAAGAACAAGTGCAAAAAATAGTTGCATGGGCTGCCATAGTGTCTCAAGGAAAAATGGCACTGCAATAAAACTCAAGAAATATTTTTTTGTTGTTTCTAAAGTTTGGTTCTCATAAAATTGCATTGGATGTGTCCCACATGAGAAAGCCTAAGTGAGAAAACTAAAAAAGGAAAAAGTTTGAATTTATTGACACACATGTAATTTTTTTTCCCTCATAGAAAAAATCTAGAATAAGTATAAATTTATGAGTATAATATTCTAAAAATGCTCTTAGAGCAATTGGTTAAGCTTATTTTGTGAAGAAGCTTGCAAGGAGTAGGTCAAGGGTTCAAATCCCTTCTTTTGGTAAAAGTTCTTTTTACTTTAGAATATCCTTATTTTTGTAAAAGGAATATTCCTTTTTAAATCTAAAAGTTGTAAAATGCATACTTATTGTATTGTGTTGTTTTAAAAATAAAAAAAAGGGGAATTCAATTCTATTTATTTTACATTGTTGTGGTGATATAAGCATGTAATTGGTGGAATAAGGTTGTAATTTGGTGAAATAAGGGTGTAATCATTGATTTTTGGTGAGGTTAAGTGTAAAATCCATCAAAAATTCTTGTTTTTCTTTTGCGCTATATGTGGAGGTTAAGTGCAAAACCCTATAGAAGCAGTGTTTTGTGTAGTGAGTGTGATATTTGTTTAATCTCTTTTACTTTTTGTCATACTTTTCTCTACTGCACTTGCTTTCATTTCAAGATGCCAAAAATTCAAAATTTGCTTTCAGATAGTGATAGATTAACAATTTCCAATTATTCTGATTGGAAATGATTGATGGAGGCTTCACTAGTTTTTAATGAGTTATGGGATATTGTTAAGAATGAAAATCCCACATTGCCAACAGAGCAAGCTAAATTAGATATTTTCAATTTGTGTGATTCTAAGGCCTTAACTCTCATTAAATTTTGTTATACTATGAGACTTATGTTCATATTGAAAATTCTCCTCATAGTTACATTGCATGGAAAACATTGTCAAATTTGTATGATAAGAAACCTAAGCATAAGAAGATAGATATTCATATGAAGTTGTTTACTTTGTCATTAGATGAAGACTGGGATATGGGAGAATATATGTCTAAGTTGTAAAATATCACTACTAAGTACACTAAGGCTGGTTTTGGAAAACTAGATGATGACCTCATAGTCACTGCTACTTTGAAAAGACTACCAGGGTCCTATAGTATTTTTTTTAAAATGTTGCATGTCTTTGAAAAGATCACAAGCATCACCTTTGATAAGTTGGCTAAGTTACTCATCCAACATGACCTCTCTCTACCCAAAAAATCCAAGAAAACTGAAGAAGCCCATGTTTTAGAGTCAAAACCTAGTTCATCTTCATCTGGGCATCAAAACAATAGAGGAAGCAATTATAGAGGGGGTCAAGGTTACAGAGGAGGAAGATATCAAAATAGAGGTAGGGGTCATTCAAATAATCAACAATCTAACCAATCACATTCACATGAAATAAGTGATCGAGGACATGGTCACAACTCATATAGGGGCAGAGGTCGAGGTAGATCAGACATTTAGTGTTATAGATGTGGAAAATTTTGTCACATTGCCTCACAATGTAGGATTCATTTTGATAAAATTTAGAGGCCACAAAAAGTGACTAAGTCTAACTCTATTCAGTATGCCAATCATGACTATGATGAGTCCAGTAATGTTGCCCATGAATATACATTCACTACTTTGGGTCACATTGATTATATTGAATATGAGGCTAGAGATGAGCTCATAGATGTATGGGTTTTAGACATAGGAGCAACCAAATACATGAAATTTAGGATAGATTTATTTTGGTCTTTTAAGGAAGCTTCTCTCTCTCTAGTTACCTTATTAGATAAGTATATGCATACACCACTAGGACTTGGATCTATTAGGATTCTTCTTCCTAATGGGTCTATAAAATTCTTGGAGGATGTTTGGTATGTTCCCACATTGAAGAAACACTTACTTTCTTTGGTAACTATTCAAAATAAAGGTTATCAAATTGTTCTTGAAAATGGGCTCATTTACATCAATTCAGTGAAGGATGATTATAAAATAATGTATACAGGATATGAAGATGGAAACTTGGTTAGATTGCATTGTAAAGTGCTTCCTCCCACCATAGAACTTGCTGTAGTTGTTGACATAGGTACAGGTACTATGTCTAAATAGTGGTTATGGCATCTCCGCTATGGACATTTGAATATCCACTCTTTAGTGGATTTGTAGAAATATGGTATGGTGAATGGGTTGCCCACTTTTTGCAAAGATAGTATTCTTTGTGGGTCATGTGTTTTGGGCAAACAAAATCAAGAAAATTTTCCTAAACAGTCATCTTGGAGAGCTAACAGATGTTTGCAGTTAGTTCATAGTGATGTATGTAAATGAAAAAGTCATCCATTGGTGGGTGTAGATACTTTGTCTTGTTTGTTGATGACTTTTCTCGGATGACTTGGGTATTTTTTATGAAAAACAAATCTGAAGTTTTTGCTAAGTTTGTTGATTGGTTCACTTAGTCTAAAAATAAATAGGTTCACATTTGGCCACTCTTCATTCAGATAATGGAGGTGAGTATACCTCAAATGAATTTTTAGATTATTGTCGAGAACATGGTATTCATCAACAATATAGTAATGCTTATACTCCATAGTAAAATGGAGTATCTAAATGGATGAACAAAACTTTAGAGGGCATAGCACGTGCCATGTTACACTATAAATAGATTGATGATAAGTTTTGGGCAGAAGCCATTGGTACTGAAATGTATTTGAGAAACAGGTCCCCCATAGTTGCAATTTTGGGACAAACTCCATATGAGGCATGGTATGGGTTTAAACCAAAAGTTAAACACTTGAAAGTGTTTGGATGTCTTTGTTTTGCTTTGGTTCTTATTAAACACAGAACTAAGTTGGAACCATGAAGTCAAAAATGCATCTTTCTTGGTTATTTTGAAGATAAAAAGGGGTTTCATTTGCTTGCACAATATTCAAGAAAATTCATAATGAGTCGAGATGTAATATTTGATGAGTTTGGGATTATGAACACTACAGAGATTGATTCTCAACCTGATAGATTATAGAGGAAAAATACAAAAAGAGATAAGGGTTTGAATAATGGGGATAACTCTTCAAAGTTATGGTATGAGACTCATATTCCTTCACTTTCCTCTCCTTCATCTACAAGTTCACAATTTAATGACTTAGAAATTGTTGAAAATTATCTAAGTCCCCCTTCGAATAATGCACATAATGAGAATTCTAGAGTCCCTGATTTGAATAATTTGCCTAAGTAACCAAAATGGGCTCAAAGTATTTTTTATGACTTGACAACAGTTGAAGTTGGTTTAATAGGGCCCAAGAATTATCAAAAATAGGTAAACTATGCTATGGTTGTTACTACTTCTTCCACTGAGCCATCCACTTTTGAGGAGGCATCTACTAAACATGTTTGGCAATAGGCAATGAAATGTGAGTATGATTCCATACTTAATAATAATACATGGGTTTTAGTTGATCCTCCTCCACATGTTAAACCCATCAGATGTAAATGGGTTTATAGGACTAAGTATAAATCAGATGGCTCGATTGATAAACATAAGGCATGACTTGTTACAAAATAATATGCGCAACAAGAAGGTATTAACTATGAGGAAACATTTGCACCAACTACCAAATGGCACACAATTTGTATGGTACTTGCCTTAGCAGGACAAAATGGTTGGAAAGTACATCAATTGGATGTTAAAAGTGATTTTTTAAATGGTGATTTATAGGAAGAAGTATATATGAAACAACCTTAGGGTTTTGAACAAGTGGGTACCAAACACAAAGTATGTAAATTGATAAAAGCTTTGTATGGGCTCAAACAAGCACCCAGGGCTTGGTATGAGAAAATGGATTCATACTTGAAATCCATTGGTTTTCATCATAGTGAATCTGATGATACTCTCTATTTTTTGAGTGCAGGGTAAGAAAATGGTGATATTTGTTCTCTATGTCGATGACTTGTTTATTACAGGTAATGATGAAAACCATAACAAGTATGTGAAGAAGGAATTAAAAGATGGGTTTGAGATAACAGATCTTGGACTTCTTCACTACTATCTAGGCATAGAGGTAACTCAAAAAGAGCATAGTATTTTCATTTCACAAACTAAGTATATTTTTGAGTTATTAGATAGGTTTGGCGTGAGTGATTGCAAACTTTCCCTCACTCCCATGGAAAGTAACTTGAAATTGTCTAAGGATGATAGCAGTGCCTTTTTTGATGGCACCACATATAGACAATTGGTGGGAAGTTTGATATACTTGATGAATACCAGGCCTGATATTTCATTTTCAGTTGGAATTTTATCTAGGTTTATGCATGAACTTAGAGAAATTCATTGGCATACAACAAAATGAGTACTTCATTACCTTCAAGGAATGAAAACATATGGCCTTGAATACTGCCACAACAAGAACTTCAAACTTGTTGGATATTGTGATGTAGATTTTGGTAGATGTGTGGATGACAGAGTGTCAACCATAGGATACACTATACATATGGGTTTAATTGCCATTGATTAGTGTTGTAAGAAGTAAGAAATAGTGGCAAATTCATTAGCAAAATCAGAGTATATTGTAGCATGGGATGCTTCTTGATAAATTGTTTACCTATGTCGTATTCTTGAAGATCTTAAAGTTTCTCAGTTTGCTCCTACACAGTTATACATTGATAATCAAAGTGCAATCAAGATGTCCAAAAATCCAGTGTTTCATGCCAAAACAAAACATATGGATGTCAAATATCATTATCTGTGAAGGTTAGTGGCAAAGAAAACTCTTGATCGAATATATTGCCCAACTGCCGATCAGACAGTTGATATCTTCACAAAACCCTTGACAGAATCAAATTTGAAAAATTTAGAAAAATGCTTGGTATGTTTCCAAAGATCTGACTTTGGATCATAGGGGGTTTTGTTAGGACTTGTTCCAAAGTCTTAACATTAGGTTAGTTTTTTGGTAGGTTAATTAATATTATTATTAATGGGGCATGCATCTTTTAGTAAAGACACCCCCATAAAATAAAGTTACTTAGTTTTAGTTTTAGGTAGTTTTATAGTTTTGAGTTAATTAATTAGAACTACTTTACAGGTTTTCCCATATATAGTTGGTTACAAGATTAGTTATTTCTACTGGTCATTGGTAAAAACTATATAAATCAATGTTTGCAATGTAAAAGGGTTAACAAAGTAAATACACCCTTATGTACTTGATTTTTTAATATTAATAAAACACTTGTGCACTCGCACTAAGCGGGGACAAGGTTCAACCTATTTGGTTCAAGGAGTTATCAGGTTGGGGGACAATGGTCAATGGAAATGAGGGGTTGAGTAATCAACATAGGTAAAAAGGCGTGTTATACATGAGTCATTAGTCACTAAGCAACAGTTTATCCATTTTATAATTTAGTCACTTTTAATCATGTTTTCCTATTATTATTTTTTTGATTATTTTCTTGACCCCTTTTGTCATTATGTGGTTTTGCATGCTTTGATTTTTTTATCATCTTAAGTTTGATCACTTATCATTAGTGGTTTGATCGATTTCGTTATCTCATTTTATTGCTTAAGTTGTTACTAGGCCTTTAGTATTGTTATCTCATAGTCAATTATGCATAATAATTAACATTGTTGTTCATAGGCTTTCATTGGATTATAGCCAATTATGCCTGTAATGTTTGAGTATTTAATAAATGAAGATAGTCCCATTAGTTTCTAGTTTGAGCAAAACTAGCCTACAATTATTGTCAATTTATAAGCTTGCATTGACATTTATAAAAGATTATAAGAATTGGTAATGATTTGGCATGCATTAATAAAGGACTTTTGATTTTATTTTAAAGCCTTAATGACTTAGGCATGGTGTGTTAGGTTGTGGAGCTAAAAGCTTCACTAGGATGCAAACAAGAGGAGGTTGCTGAGTTACAAAAAATCGACGTCAGTCTGATCAACCGATGTCAGTAATCTTCAGTGTTCACAGTAATCGACATCGATTATTGGTCAGCTGACATCGGTCAGATGGGCACTGACGTCGGCAGCCTTTGTGTGCATGCGACTCCTAAACTAATCTATTTTTGGACAGATAGTTTGTTTGCATGTGAGAGACTAATTTTAGTCTTGGAGTTGCAGTTCTAATTATTGTAATTAGAAGTCTAATTATTGTTTGTATGGGATCTATATAATACACTCATGGGCTATATTGTAAAGTGTGCTAGTTAGAGTTGAGCTTGGTTAGCTCCTTTAGTGTGAAGAGAGCAAGGGTAGCTCCTCCTAGTTCCACAGGGGTGCTGAGTGTGTATGATCAGGTAGATCTGTGGGATAGCAAGATCTGGTAGAAGATCCACCAGGGTACTGGTTTGAAGAATCATAAGGACTTGGTGAGGCAAGGACAAGGGTTCTTCAGAGTGTAGAGAGATCTACATGTGTAAGTAAGATCAGTTGTGTTGTAGGTTGTGCAAAGGTGATCTACTTAGAGTACATTGAGTACTTGTGTATTGGCAGTAGTGATACTGACTGGTTGGAGGTGAACAACAACTATGTGTTTGAGTTGTTTGTTGTGACCATGATTGAGAGAGAGAACTCTTGAAGAGATTTACAGTTTACGCCCTAGAGGTGTGGGAGCCCTAGAGGAGTGTGAAGAAGATTGTGGCATCTTCTTTGTTGTATTTCCTTTTGGAAGAGTATTAATACAATTGGGTATTGTCTCTCATATTCTATGTTATTTCTGAATTTCTAGTTACTTGTGATTCTAGTTAAATTCCATGTTTAGTTGCTCATACAAAGTTAATCAATTATGCTCCTAGATCCTAACAGTTGGTATCAGAGCTTTATGTTCTAGATTTCTAATAAAGTGGTATCAGAGCGAGGTTGCAGGGAGCAGGTTTGTGTTTGATTACAGGTCACTCTCAGGGGTTTCTAATTGAGTGGGAGTATAACAATGGTAGAAGAAAGTACACTAAGAATGGAGGAATTCAAAAGAAATAATGGTCAATTACGGTGTTATGGAAAGAAAGAGCAGGTAAAGAAAGATTGCTGGTTGGTAAAAGATCAACATGAAGGAGCATGTGTTGTAGGTATTATTGCACTGGTTCTTCTTATATGTTCCTTAGATAAAGTAGAATCTTGGTTTATAGATTCTGTTGCCTCTTTCCATGTAGCCCCAAATAGAGTATTTTTCCATGTTAAGGTCCATGGAGACTTTGGAAAGATTTATTTAGGGGTTGGTGAGCTTTGTCAAAGTATTGGCAAAGGGGTAGTGTGGCTGAAATTGCAGACGACCAACACATGGGTGTTGAAGGATGTCATGCAGGTCCCAGTCTTGAAGATGAGGCTAATTTCTTCAAAAAATTTGGGTGATAAGAGATGCACAAGAACTCTCATAGCGGATGCACTTGAATTAGATGGTGGTAAGAAAGTAGGTACTCTTTATCTACCTACTTGTATTATTGATTGTTCTTCTATTGTGAAGATGTGACTTTGTAGGCTTGGTCACATGAGCAAGAAGGAGATGCATGTTCTTAAGAGGAAGTTAGATGTGTTTGACAAACTTAAGATCTGGAAAGCCTTGGTGTTTATGGAGGAGATGATGGACAAAGATCAGCGGATGGGACTGAATAACTCTTAGAAGGGTAGTTTGGATAGGGTTTTGATTCAAAGTAAGATCATGGGTAAAAAGTCATCACTCACAGGAAAACATAGTTACTGGCATCAATCAAGAGGAACCAATGTTGATCAGACAGGTACCGATGTCAGTCATGTGCAAATAGGCAAAGTCGGTAATGTCAGGCAGGTGGACATCGACATCGATCGAGTGGACACCAATGTCAGTCAGAGAACTGATGTCGGTAGTCAGGTCAGTCATAGGGAACTGACGTCGGTAGGGTGCAGACTAGGAGGTGACTGACATCAGTCACTGGTAGAATAGATTTTGGGTGGATAACAAGCTGTCAAGGAGTCTCAAATGCCCATGTGGAGGATTGAAAGTGTAAGTAAGCCTCAAATTCATTATTCCCCTTCTTTATACTTGTTTCTCACTATAGAGCAAGTATGATCCAAGAAATAATGGGAACATGGCATGAATTCTTTAGAAGAGAACCAAACGGGAGATTTGGTAGAGTTGCCAGCCAGGATGAAAGCACTGAGAGATGAATAGATTCTTCAATTAAAGAAGAGAGGGAATGGACACGTGAGATGGAAGGCCAGGTCATATGGTCTTGAGAAGGCTGCAGGATAGTGGTACAGGTTTGACAGGTGTATGACAAAGCATGGCTTTAGTCAATGTCAATGTAACAATTGTGTTTACTTTACCAGGTTGGATAATGTTCACGACATTATCCTGTTACTATATGTGGTTGATGTGCTTGTTGCAGGTTCACATATGTAGGGATTTGCTGAGCTAAGGGTAAGGTTAGTTTAGTGGTGTGCCATGAAGGATTTGAGAGTAGCAAAATTCTTTGGCATGAGTTTTTCTAGAGACAGGGATGATCACAGGTTGATTTTGTCTCCAGATGATTGTGTGAATAAGGTAGTGGCATGGTTCAAGATGCAGGATGCAGAACTGCTAAGCACACCTATGGATGGATAGTTCACAGAACAGGGTCCCCAATCACATGATGAGGTTAAGTACATGTGTACTAGACCTGAGGTTGCCCCAGTAGCAGGTGTTGTCAGCAAGTTTGTAGTCAATTTGGGAAAAAAGTATTAGAAAGCAGTTCAGTGGGTTCTCAGGTATATAAGAGGGACCAGCAGTAGGTATACATGCGATGTAGGGTTAGGGACTTCTCTACATGGGTATGTAGATTCAAATGTGGCAGGTTACTTGGATGACATGCGGTGCACCACAGGATGTGTGGTGGTTGGTCTTTAGGATTGATCTTGAAGAGGGATACAAGCCAGGAAATAGATTAGATGATGTAAAAGTATAGGTATAGGTGTAGCTATTTATCTCCAAGTGGGAGATTGTTAGGTTATGGAGCTAAAAGCTTCACCAAGATGCAAACAAGAGGAGGTTGCTGAGTTACATGCAACCGACATTAGTCTGATCAACCGACGTGAATCATCTTCAGTGTTCACAATAATTGATGTCAGTTATTAGTCAACCGACATCAGTCAGATGGGCACCGACTTCGGTAGCCTGTGTGTGCATGTGTTTACATGTGACTCTCGAACTGGTCTATTTTTGGATGGACAGTTTGTTTGCATGTGAAAGACTAATTTTAGTCTTGGAGCTGTGGTTCTAATTATTGTAATTAGAAGTCTAATTATTATTTGTATGGGATCTATATAATATACTCATGGGCTATATTGTAAATTATGCTAGTTAGAGTTGAGCTTGGTTAGCTCCTTTAGTGTGAAGAGAGCAAGGGTAGCTCCTCCTAGTTCTATAGGGGTGCCGAGTGTGTATGATCAAGTAGATCTACGGGATAGCAAGATCTGGTAGAAGATCCACTGGGGTACTGGTTTGGAGAATCATAAGGACTTGGTGAGGCAAGGACAAGGGTTATTCAGGGTGTAGAGAGATCTACATGTGTAATTAAGATCAGTTGTGTTGCAATTTGTGCAAAGGTGATCTACTTGGAGTATGTTGAGTACTTGTGTACTCGCAGTAGTGATACTGACTAGTTGGAGGTGAACAACAACTCTGTGTTTGAGTTGTTTGTTGTGACCATGATTGAGAGAGAGAAATCTTGAAGAGATTTAATATTTATGCCCTAGAGGTGTGGGAGCCCTAGAGGAGTGTGAAGAATATTGTGGCATCTTATTTGTTGTATTTCCTTCTGGAAGAGTATTAATACAATTGGGTATTGTCTCTCATATTTTGTGTTATTTCTGAATTTCTAGTTACTTGTGATTCTAGTTAAATTCCATGTTTAGTTTCTCATACAAAGGTAATCAATTGTGCTCCTAGATCCTAATAGTTGGTATCAGATCTTTATGTTCTAGATTCCTGACATGGTGGTAAAAAGGTTTAATGTTAATGTTAAAAGTTTAATGTCTATGTTAATATTTTGATTATGTTTCTTGACCCATGATGGGGTCACAAATTTATCTTGACATGGAAATTGGTTTAGAATCAAAGATTTTATTTTTGTCATAATAGCATTTGGATGGGAGTCATGGGGTTTTGAATCCACACCAAATAGCCATTATGACCTAATTTTATTTTCTTAAGGATTAATCACTCATTTTTGAGAGCTTGACATAATAGGGGAAAATAATGGCTCAACTACCAAAATATTTGACTGAGGAGGTAGTTAAGGAGAGGCATTGAAGAGATGAAGAAGAAATTTTGAGAATTTGGAGTAATCAAAGAGGGAGAATGATCTATTTAGATCATGGGTACAAGAAACTAGGCATGGAACTTGGGGAAAACAAGGTTTTGTTGGCAAGTAAGCAAGTTTGAATATTTTTTTCTCCTCCTGAGGGTAGCAAACCAAATCAGTGATGTATGTTTTTTTTGTAAAAAAAAAGAAGGTTTAATTTCATTTTTAACTAAAAATAAAAAATATTGTTTGCAAGCTCATAAGGAAGTCAATAGACTTCTTGATGAGTTTGCAAAGGTTCTAAATCAGTCAAAAATTGATATTTAGCTCTTGTTTTATAATGGGTCCATTTAGATTTTATTTTTAGTTAATATAATTTGTGGATTTTAAAATCTAAAAATGAAATCTTTATTTATAAAAACCCCTGACACTATTTCTTTCAATCTATTACCTAGCCATAGCACAATGCTCAGATAGATAATTATTTTAATTTCATTTACCAGTCCATAGGGTTTAAGTTGGTGTACATTGATTTATTTTGGAATTTTCATTTTTGGGTACTCTGATCCTATAGAGGAGGTCACCTTAATTAGGTGGTTGGGTTTTTTTATTTACCCGTTGAGACATCTAGTTAGAATGGCATTGTTGTCTTAAATAAAATAATTCTTTTGTCTAGGTTTTCATTTTTATTACTAGTTGGAACTAGTTAGAATAACATTTTTGAGATTATTTCTTGAATAAAAATATTTCTTTTATGGTTGGGTTTTTACTCATCATTATCAAGACATTTTGGATTGTTTTCTTACCTGAATACAATGGTTGGGCTAAGTATATTTGGAGTTTTATTAGTTATTGGTTCACCATTTTTGGGTGTGATTAATTTGTATTTTGAGGTATGAATATTACCTGGTGTTATGAGTTTTCAAAATAGGGTTATTGTTATAATATTAAAATCCTTGTGATTTTATCTAAAATTATTTTATAGAAACATTTTTTTAGATCAAATTAACCACATAAAGGGGTCAAATATAGCAATTTCACTACCTATCATAGACGATGAAATGACTATACCTGACTAATTGGCAAAAGGGCAGGTATCTAAAAACTTTGGTGTTGTGTTATTTATTTTCAAGTACATTCATTATGTAAATATTTCTTATTTTATTATCAGTTGTAGAGATATTTTTGTATCACTTAAATTGATTGATTTTTGAATATGGTGGTACACATAGAACATGAGATGAAGGTTGATGGGGTTCAAATGAATATGTAGTTGAAACTTATAAGAAGGATAAATAAAAGTTGTCAATCCTTGTATGTTTGTTGGTATTTGTACTTGAATTTTAGTTATGGAATGATTTTTGGTTGAAATAACTGCTACAAATTTAGTGATGAATTTTATCCCTTATTTCTTACTCTCTTGTCTCAAAGACCCAAAAATTGAATTTCACTTTTCAGCTAATGGTTGGGAGTGGTAAGGGCCACTGATTGGAAGGCTCATAGAATGGGTCAGTTCGAGATGGAACATGTGGAAAAATTATATTTTTCATCTAGTTGGCATATGATTCATTGTATTATTTAATTATTTTATCAGTTATTATTAGTATACCATGTTTCATATATGCAAAATAACACGTAGGGATGTTTTACAAATAGAGAAATGGATAAATTGACATTGTTTTTTATTTATTTATTTCAGCACTTTTTATGTTGTTGATTAATTTAGTTGGTTGTATACCTCCATTTAAATGGAAAGGTTAACTAATTACAAGTTTGAGTTGATATTTACACTCAAATGAATGTAGTTGATTTAGTGTTAATAGTTCATTGTAAATTAATTATTAGTGGTTAACAACTTGATTTTATAGTTCATGAATTAATTAATAAGATTGAGTTATTTGTTTAAAATATTAAGTTAAAATTATAGGGCTTATAATGGCTGCACTTGCATACTAAGTCTAAGTTATTATATGTTATTATTTGTGAATTTTATACTACTGTACCAACACTCTTAGAACACAAATTCTAAGTTATTTTGGAATTTTAAAAAAGGCACTATGCATGAAAGTAGTTTCTAGTAATTAAATTTATTTTATGGCATGTTTGAAAAGGTTTTAGTAAATTAAAAAGCTAATTATTTTGGCACACTACAACCATAAAAATTAGTATGCAAATAGTCATTATCACAATCAGTTAAGGCATTGAGTTTTTTAAGTAGTTGTCTATTCTAAACTACATCACTACAAGATTTTAAAATCCTTATGAGAAACACATTTGTTATTCCATTTTCTGAATATGTTTATTCCAAGATTCAAAGAATTGAGAATTATTATTTAGTCTAAATATTAAATTGGTTCAAGTGTTCTTGAAGTTAGATTATTTTGGGTTGTATTCTCCTTGTCAAAACAAAGGATGAAAGAATACTTTAAAATCTTTCTAGTTTGCATAATCCATTCTATATGTTGAAATGAGTTTTTTGAGTTTTTTAAATATGAGAGAGGATAATTTTAAATGTTGGAAGATGTTTTATACTACTTTTTTTAATTCTTATATATTGATAAAACAATGCAAGATTCATATTGACATTAGGATATTAATACATCCTCAAATTATTTTAGTTTATATTGAGTAGATGTTATTGCTTCATAACTATTCAATTGTAGAATATTACGATCCCCCAAATAATTTAGATGAGTATGATAAATTAAATTATTCTCTCATGAAAACTAAAAAGATGCTTGGACCTAAAATATAATGAGTCTTTTTATTGTCTTAAATGGCACTTGATAATAGTTGTTGAATTTCTAAATTAATAGTATAAATAACTTGATGTTCCTAAAGAAACAAATCATGGAAGTTAAAGTGAAGAACAAAAAAATATAAATAATATAAACTATGGTTGAGTGACATAATTTTATTATGTCAAGGACTTTTTGGAAAATAATTAACACCTGAGAGATATAAGTTTATAAGTGGTTAATTATGGGATGGTCTAATAAGAATAAGTAACCATTATAATCAAAAGCATGATAGTCATTTATGACCTTGATGAAAATTATAATAATTTTATTTTATTTTAGTAGCTTATGGTTACATTTAGAATGAAGGTACATAGTACAATGATCCCCAGAACTATAGATCATGGTATAATTATCTAATTAGATATAGTACTATAATAGGCTCATTGTTTATATGGAACTTATTAAATGCATATTCCTATTAAAATTTTATGGATTTATAAGTGTATTTTTAAACTATTAAACTTATTCAAACAACATCATTGATTAATTTAATAAGAGCAATATGTTTTCTTCTTTATGAACCTTGAAAACTATTGTGGTAGGTCATGTAAAACCAAGTTACATGTAGTAATCTCAATTCACTAATTATGTTGTAAAATATAAAATAAGGGAAACTCAAAAAAAATTGGGATCATTTTAGTTTGGGTCAAAGTAAATCAATTCCACCCTATTTAGGGAAAATTATCATTCCATGCTTTCAACGTTCATCTTATTTGAGGAAATTCAAAGTGTGTAGTTTAATTTTTTAATTATCCTTCTCTAATTTTTCCCTCCTTGGGGAAAATCAATTCATCATCATTAGAAATCAAATAATGCAAGTGTTATCTGATATGGCCTCTGATAACATGATGGATTCAACAATCCATATCTCTCAAATATCTCTTAATTCACGTAATCAACTCATAAAAATCTTCCCAATTTTCATTAAATCTCAACAACACATAACCAAATATTTAACAAGATATCTCTCACACACATAAAAACTTGGCCTCAACATGCCAAATAGGCTTTTCCAAGAATTTACACAAAGCTTTCTTCTATCTAGCCTAGCCTTCACACAAGGCTTTCTTCACACTATCCTAACCTCCAAGCAATGGATTACAATTATTTATATAATGAATGAAGGTGATAAATAACAAAAAAGGCCCAAAATGTTTCCACATTTCATCATGGAGGAATCATGAAAAATCCAAAAAGTCTTCCCAAGGAAAACTAAGTCATTTTATTTGTGGAGGCAATAATTACAAATGTCAAAAGGATCCACCAAGAAATATTTTAAAAAAATTCACATGAAAGGAATAGTAGTAACTAGGAAAAAATGTCTCCATGTGCTCCACTTTGTATGGGCTCCACAAGCATGTGAAAATAATCTATAATTGTGTTCTAGGTTTTCTCCATGTGCATGACTTTAGATAGGGTCCATCTTTGCATGTACAAAGTAAAAGGTGTTCTTCACTTAGAATTTAAACCCACATGGATGATGCAAATTAAGTACAAGTCCTCCACATGTGTTTTAGTGGAATGTGGTGCCCCATTTCTCTTATCCACCATAAATAGTGTTGTGGACACCTCATCAAGATGAATAGTGTCTACCACCTCAGTATTAAATATTGTCACATGAATATTGCCAACATGAATAGTGTTCTTCCTCACCACATCAATCTCTTTTGGTTAAAAATAAATTAGCTCTTATGATTTTTCCTAATTGTACCCTTGCCAATTATTCTATTAAAAAAATAAAAATACACACCAGTCTTTTTTGGGTGATGTAAGATTGCATGAACTTATGGATGCTCATGCATCAAACACCCAAAGTATTATAATGTGATCGCATGATCACATAGATTGGGTTAGTGTTAGAACTACTCTTTTGGTCATAGAGGTTTATGACCACAACATCCCCTTCCAACACACTAAGTACTCCTCATTTTTCCTCCACTTTCAACATCTACATAGTGGCTTTCCTAAAATCATCCTCTCCATCAAAAGCTTATCTATATCCCAATGGATTCACATGTGGGAGTGCACCCACTAAAAACCATCCTCCTCCACCAAGATGATATATTATGCATCTTATATTCCCATGTGAGCTCAATTCCACCACTATCCATCCACCTCCACCTAAATCCCTCTTGGCTTTCTTCAAAACTCATTCAACTACCTTATAGATCATCCACAACATCATACATTACCATTTATAGCCCCTCACTCATGGACGCAACATCATATTATGAACTCTCCTCCACATGTACATATACATTATGGAAAATATAATCCACCTCAATAACCACTTCATCATGATACAAAGGCATGATATCAAACTCTTCTCTACTGCTCATAATCTTCTCCACTAAAGTCTCTTCATTTTCACTATCTTGCATAACCTCTTCATCCAAAGCTTCCTCCAAAGAAGCTTTAAATTCTTATTTGTTACTCTCCTCATTCACATGCATATCCTCTTGGATGATTTTATCCTCCATATTCAACTCTTCATGGATGAAATATTCACTCTCATTCAATTCTTTATGGTTGTAAACTTTTATCATTTCTCCATCATCCTTTACAAGGATGTCTCCATTTTCTTATTCTCTCTATAAATCCTCATGGTTGTAACTTTCATATTCATGAAAATATATAAAGATAAAATATTATTTCATGTTATATTCATCATCCTTCACAATTATGTTTTCAATAATAGGCTACTCACATAACAACTCCTCTCTCATATTGTCTTTCATGGTAATTTTCTTCTTCTCTTTCTTTTCCTTTTACAACTCTCCATGGTTGCATTATGCACTCTTCCATTTGGATATGTATCTATTAAATTAATACACTTTTGATTTTAGGGAGTCTACTATATCCCACACCAAGTCTTCTACTTCACTTTCACATTCTTCAAATCTCTCCAATAGCAACTACAATAATATATACCAAGTCTTTATCTTCTTCTCCCATTCTTTCTCTAGTTGAATTCTTCCACTCTTCTTTGTCATATTCATACATGAAAAACAAAATATACATTCAAATTTCCAACTTAAAGTCTCATCTTACATCCTCTACCAAAGTAATTATAACTTTCTCTAATACCACTTGATGTGACCTCCACCCACATGATGGATTCAACAATCCATACCTCTCAAATATCTCTCAATTCATATAATCAACTCATAAAAATATTCCTAATTCTCATTAAATCTCAATAAAAAATAACTAAAGCTTTAACAATATATCTCTCTCACACATACAAACTTGGTCTCAACATGCCAAGGAGGTTTTCCAAGTTTTCACATAAAGCTTTCTTCTTTCTAGCCTAGCCTTCACATAAGGGTTTCTTCACACTAGCCTAGCCTCTAAGCAAGGGATTATAATTATTTATATAATTAATGAAGGTGAGAAACAATAAAGGAGGCCAAAAATGGTGCCACCTTTCCTCATGGAGGAATCATGATAAATCCAAAAAGTCTTCCATAAGAAAACTATGCCATTTTTCTTGTGGAGATAATAATTACAAATGTCAAAATTCTCCACTAAAGAATATTTCAAAATCATTCACATGGAAGGAATAGTAGTAAATAGGAAAAGATGTCTCCATGTGCTCTACTTTGTCTGGGCTCTACAAACATGTGAAAATCATCTAGAATAGTGTTCTTGGTCTCCTCCATGTGCATGACTTTAAATAAGGTCCCTCATTGCATGTGCAAAGCAAATGATGTCCTACACTTGCATATGCAAAGAAAAATGAGTTCCCCACTTATAATTTTGACCCACATGGATGATGGAAGTCTAGGACAAATATTACACATGTTTTTTATTGTAATTTAGTGTCCCATGCCACCTATCCATCATAAATAGTGTTGTGAACACCTCATCAAGATGAATAGTGTCCACCACATTAGTAGTGAACATTGTCTTGTGAATAGTGTTCTTACTTGCCACATCATTATCTCAAGTGATGTAATCTTTTCCATAGGTTAATTTTTTATTTCATTCTATCTTCTTCTTATCTTTTTTAAGATCCCATCCATGTCTTTCATACTCGCATTCCCTCTTGAGGGGGTATAATCTCTAAATAATTTCATTCAAATAATATCCTTATCTTTCCATTCATCTCCCACGCCTGTTGATTGGGAACGATAAAATTATATCATCCATTATTTCATCCTCTAATTTTTCATCTACCTTTTTTGGATTCTCATTATTTGGGAATATGTTACTTCATCTACATCTTGAAATGCCTTCTCAAACAAGGTCAAATATAGATTGTCCAATTTAATCACTTCTATGTCAAAATTACAAAATGGAATAACTTCCTATAATTGCACACAAACTAGCCTAAATTCATCTATTCATCTAACATAAGAGTTTGAATTCACCTTGGAGAATTTATAGGTGGGATAATTCATCATATTAGATCTATTTAATTATCATTCTGGTCATTTTCTCTAGTCAATTCCTTTACTCTAATAAATTCACTAATTCCCCTTCACATTTCAATTAATACAATCAATTCCTCTACTCTAAATCATTCTTATAATCAAATTCTACATATTATATTAAATAAATTAATCTTTGATTAATTTAATTAATATTTATTCTAATTATAATTCTATGCAAATGGAATTATAATTTTTTTTAAATTATTAATGCCTCCTTTTCCTTATAAAAGTCATCTTCATTGAAGAAATAATCTTATGATCCTAAGGAATATTCTTTTGTGAGCCAAGTAATTTACTAAATGAATTAATATGCAAGATTATTCTCCACCCTTCATCTTGGGGACAAGATGAAGTGCCCATAATGAATCTTGTGAGATATTTTAGGGGAGCATTCTCAACCTTTTACTTGAAAATAAGATGAAGGGCCTACATTGATTATCCATGTGAATTATTGGGAATGATTCTCCACCATTCATCTTGGAAACAAGATGAAGGGCCCATAATTACTCTCACAAAGATATTATGAGGAGAATACTCTACTTTTCATTTTAGAAACAATATGAAGGGCTAATATTAATCCTTATTTGATATTTTCAAAATCCATCCTCCACTCTTTATCTTGAACAACATAAAGGGCTCACATTAGCAATCCATGTGTTGATTCATATGCATTGTTGAGGTCTCATTTTCAGCCATTCATCTTGGAGTCAAGATGAAGGGTCCTAATTGATCTTGATTTGTTTGAATAGACCTCTTCTCATTACAATTTACATGTTCAAATTAGACAAAGAAATTCTGACAAATTCTTGATTCTTCTTGTGTATCACATTTTCTATTTTTGATCAAATTGAACTATTCCATAGCTGAAAATGAGATGTTTCAACATGAATTGCCATAGATAAAGACCTAATAACACACAAATATGATCTACAATGAAGTTTTGCATTGTATTAATTTAATTTTTGACATCATTTTTTTAGTCTTTATATGCTCACGAGGTCTTAGGCTCAAGCATTTTTAATTTACTTGGTTTTTGATAGACTTAACTAATATTTGTGAAAATAATACTTATAAATAATCCTATGGACATAACTACTTATATTGATAAGTGTACATAAGAACCATAGAATGTTGTGGTTGGTAAAAAAAATACTCCAACAATGATCTTGGTTCAAATTGAGAGCATTTTTGAACAATATAGTTGTGTTTATATGGAGTTTTGGTTCACATTGTAGCATGGTAATCATGTACCTTATGTTTTTTAGTTAATCATACCAAATAACATGTGGACTATTCACATATATGAGACATTTATGATAAATATTGGGTATATATATGAGATGTTATATTTACTTCAGACAAGTATTGTTGTACCTTCAACATGAGTTGTAATTTATTTGGTTATGTAGTTTGATGTTATTGATATTAATACATTTAGAAATAAATTATGGATTAAAATAAATTATTATTTTAAATGGTATACATGGACATGATTATTTATTATGGACCCTTTTATTTTTTGGCGGTTGGGTGTAACAATTAATTCCAGCTTTATTATTTAAATTCTATATTTATATGTTGTGAGTAACATGGATAATTGAACCTATATGGTTCTTGAAATACTTATGGTATAATTCAAATCTTCTTCTTATATATATATATATATATATATGATTTTGGATACATCTTCAGAAATAGATTCTCAAAAAATAATGCTTCGCTACTCAAATTGTGGCAGATTGTACATTACCACCATTTCAAAGTTGTGATGAATGCATGAATCTTGTGTCTATTGAACTAAATGTCAGACCTTTAACTTTGACAAAAAATTATATTGAACTAAATTCCAAACCTGTAACTTTGATAAAAAAAATCATGTAAGACTAAATATCTCATAAGATATGGCTCTGCCACTATCAAATAAAAGTATCAAATCTTACCAATCATATATATATACACACACACACACACACACACACACACACACACACACACACACACACACACACACACACACACACACACACATACAAAGTTCATTTTAAATATATGAAATATAACTACATAATTTTTAAAAATTTCAATTTGATGTACATATTTTGACATTGAAATTTTGATGTCCTCAATTTTATGTCAAACTTTCCAAATCTATATCAACATCTTTGTTGTATTGGATTGAGATGATAACATAAAACCAAAAAATGCATGGGTCCCCACATTTTAGCTTGTAGAAAGAAAAATTCTCCATGGGAAAAATTTAAGGAGAAGAAAACAAAAAGATAAATGGAATTGACAAAAGAGGGAGCAGACTTGATAAAATAAGGATTCCATTTATCAAAGGAAGATCCCACATTCACACTAATTATGAGCATGACAAAGGTCAAAATTGGTTGTTACCTCTTTATTGTATTGTTGAAGCTTTGTAAGGATATGTTATGATATTATGATTAAATGAAAAGTTTTTATGGCACAAGTTCAACCAAAAATAGTTTTGATTGATATTGCATTACATTATATCACATTTTCATTGAGATTGGATTACAACATTCACATTTTAGCTAGAATTACATTAGGGCATACAATGATTGTATTATAATTTCATGTAAACATTGTAATAGATTATACCATGTTTTTATTGAGCTTGCATTAGGGCATATTGTGTTTTGATTTTGATTATGTCATAATTACATTATAACATACTATAATCATTTCATTAGGGTATATCACAAAATCATATACCTCACAAAACCACAATTACATTATAATATACTATAATCATTACATTAGGGTAGAAGTGAACTTATTTAATTCTTGACTTAATTTTTTAGCATTAATGTAATATTTTTTAAACCAAGCTATCATATGATATGTTATACATATAAATGAGAATATTTAAACTATGTATTATCATTTTGTTTCAATTTTACTTTGGAGTAGTTTCAAATGTTAATGAGTTGTGAGATAATATTGACCAAGGTATCAATGGGTTGATTGGTACCCGAATCTTGGTTTTTAGAATAAAAAATATACTATATTTTTTTATTATGTGCTTCTGATATCTAGCTGAAGAATGCTATAATTTTTTATTTTAACATAAAAAAAACATTATTAAATTTTAATTATTGGTTGTGATTGGTCCATAGTAAAGTGAATAATTGAAAAGATGAAATCAATAGTACCTTGCCAATAATAATACCTAAAATTCATCAACTAATGGTAGTCATGATTAATCTAATTTACATTAAAACATAAAATATTTTTCAATTATAGTGTAAATACTGTATAATTCAAATTCTTTATTTTTATTAGTCAGCAAAAAATAAGTTATTTAAATATTTTAAAGCTATAGTATCATGCATTCAACATGAACTAATAGTTTATATTCATAAATTAGGTCATTATAGACACCTAAAAAAATTTGCAAGGGATTTATTTAGATTGATTTCATGTAATTTTAGTGTGCTTGTCTATTTATTGGTTATTGGTCTAAATTAAGCATCATTGGTGCATTCATTAAATTTTGATAGTTCTCTCTCTCTTTTGGTAACTCCTAATAATTATTTATATCTTGGTCCTTCAAGCCATTAATGGCTAATTTACGTATCAATAAGTTCATAATTTAAATTCAATTGTTTATAAATAAAAAAATCTTGTTCATTTGAAAAATAAGCACAATCTATCACTTACAAAAAAATCACAAGTGTGGTTAAGAAATCATTAGGACATTTATCATTATTTGAGATATTATTATATTACAGATCCCTATTAAAACACTAGTTGGAGTCATTTCCATTTATGCAATTGCATTCATGAAATTTAGTGTGTTTTGACATCTTTGTTTTCCAACTAGAGGCCCGATAAATCAATGACATCACATTGAGTTAATGCTATAAAAATACTTTATCTTCCTTAAGTCTACAAGGAAAATAAAGTTAAATATTTTAGTAGTATAGAAATTGTAATGCATAAATCAAAGCAAAGAAATAAAACATAGGAAATAGGCAAATACAATCATAAACCTAATTTTAACATGTTTGTCACTTGTCATAATCACTAGCATTACTATTGAAACTTATTATAAGTGATCCCAACACCATATGTATTTACATTTTTAATTAATTTGGATAATTAATAATCATAAATTATATATGTATTTAT
Organism: Torreya grandis; assembly: GCA_037957365.1. Lineage (NCBI taxonomy): Eukaryota > Viridiplantae > Streptophyta > Pinopsida > Cupressales > Taxaceae > Torreya > Torreya grandis. Next base: position 1,621,126 of record JARHVA010003926.1, on the reverse strand, counting down.
TATGTTTTGCGTATGTTTTGGATGATAAATGTAATTTATTTATTTATTTGTGTTATAGTCACAAACCTTTTATACACTAAGTCACAATGTTGTTTTCATGTATTTTTCTTCTATTATAGGTTGAAATAATTTATAAAAATATATAAATTATAATCACTCAAAAAATCAATGGGTCTATCCAAAATCTTATTAAAGTGTATGAAATGTTGGAAATTTTACAAAACAAACTAATCTAATTTGACATAAAGCTAATTATAATAACTTTCTTACATTGATGGGAGAATATGCTTCCTATTATAGACACATAAAAATGGTATCTAGGAGTTTTTTAGACTTTAAAATGCATGATTTTAGGATATTTTTGTATTTATAGATTATTGGTTAAAATTAGGTACCACTAACATATTGTTTCAACTTTCGATGCTCCTCGACCCTTCTCTTAGCCCCTATAGTCATCATCTTCTCTATCCTTTGAATTCCACAATTTTGAAATATATATATACAGTGTGTAGCCACTCTTGGATATGATCTAAAACATTAGATTACTTTTGAACTTTTGTGCAACCCCTTGTGGCTAGAGTGTGTTCGATTTATTTATCCCACATTTTTTCCCTTATGATAATTTGATGTCAATTTATATGCCAACAAGATCCTAAAACAAATTCAATTGTCTATAAATACATAAATATTGTAATTCATTTGAATAAAATTAAATATAGATAATTAATTTTATTATTCATAGTAATATATTAAACACTTAAATGGAATTTGTGAGAAATAAATTAACATTAGAACACATATTGAAGCACATAACTTGATGTTATACATGCACCAAATGATACTAGTTTGCATGTTATTATAACTATTCCAATCAATGAGGTTTTTATTTTGTTTTATATTTTTACTATCTAGGGGCCCAAAAAAATTCAAAATAATTTCAACATTATCCCATTTAATACAAGCCCTAGAACATTTTTCCTTAAGTTTTTAGATATTGTACCCAATTAGGTAAAAAAGAATAAATGTGTTTTTCAAATTATTAGAGTCAAATACAAAGATTTACTAAGCAATATTTTTTTATATAATTATAAATTTAATATAATATTTAAATAAATTTTGATTGTCTAAAAAAATTACACAACATCCCTAACACTCTATACCTTCAAGAGAAGAGAGAATGTTCCTAGGCACAACTTCTTTGTTTGGCACTATTTTTTTGGGTTAGGTTCTTGTTATTTCTAGGCACACATTTCCACTATTAAATCTTATTAAATTTCACAAGATTTTAAAATAAAATTACATAATCCCAAACCCTATATGGTTATATTTTGACTATTTGTGACTCTAGGGCAAATTTCTCTATGCATAATAAGCTAAAATGAAGGCACAATAGAGATATAAGTTAACATTATAATTAAAAAAACATTTAAATATGAAATATGCCTTAAATTTTTAAAAATATTATTAATAAATGATTGAACAAATAATGGAAATGAAAGAGAAAGAAAGAATATTAAAATGAACACACATGAACACTGTAGCTGAATTTTGGAAAAGGGATTTTTTTTTAAAGCAACACAAAATTTTCTCCTAAAATATGATTGTGATATGCATATAGCTAAAAAATATCAGAGGGATAATGATGTTTAATTTAAAATTGACATAGGTTTGATTTTATTAGCCAATTGTGTCCTATGTGATAGAATATGTCTTTTGTTGTTTTATGTGTTATATAATTTTTAGGGTTGCCTTATATATTAAGACTTATCTGGGGTTTGGTTTTGATTCATGTATTATATATACATAACTCATTGATTTTTTTCTCTTTTTATATTAACCTATTATTTAGTAAATGTATACATAAAAGAGTGTGTGCAAGTTAGTCAACCCAGACAACCTCTTGAGAAATTACAACTACATATCTTTCATGCTTAAAATTAGGGTTCTTATGTAGTTTTAGTGAATCAAACCCTAATGAGAGATAATCATTCACCTCCTCTCCTTAGGTAATCAAATGAAACTATATAGTTTTATATGTCCTTTTGGTACAAGATGTGATGGCATAAAACTTGGATTGGTGGTGATGTAATGTAGGCTCAATATGTAGACTCCTTAGAAAAATGTGAATAACTCTTAATAAGGTTATATGGTTCTGCACAATACAAATGGATTGTAAGATATCTATTTTATATGAGAATTTTTTATGTGTAATGGATTAAGATAGCTTTTTATATATATAGATCCCTAGGAAACTTTGAAGATAAGTTGATCCTAGAGAATATTAATGAGTAAGTGTCAAGGTATGGGTAATCATATAAAGGTGAAATGGATTCAGAAAAAGAAGACGTCAAAAATACATATACCACTGATTTTGATCCAAAGGGTTAAAAAGGCTCTAAACAAGTATTAGGATGAATAAAGGTTGCATAACTAGGCTCTTGGTGTTGAAAAATATATATTTGAAGTATATTTGAGGAAATATAGATGAATCAAGGAAAATTAGATTCTAATGTGAGTGGAAAGTGTCTAAAAATATAAAAGCATGCATATGTGGACAAAGCATGGTGAATCATGACAAAGACACAATGGAAAAAGGTCTTTTACTAGAACTAGTTATCTATGTAATGTCACACTTTGATGTGTGTGTATGAATGTAAGCATGCATCAAAAAAAAAAAATCAAAGCACATACCTGAACTTATAGGTGGAAAGATTACTAATCTGGATGTTTTGGATAGGCTCCACTTATATCTTGGGTTTGTAAATTTTGGGGTACTTATAAACAATTTTGAATGTATGCAAGTAGTAAAACTATTGATAAATCAATGTGAATATAGTAAATTGAAATAAACATAGGTATTGATATACAAACAAAATTGTCAGTCTTTGGAATCTCCTAGGTATTGAAATGAAAACTAAAATATGAAATAGATTGGGGGAAAGCATGGGGTGGGAAGCGGGGCAGGTAAAATCCACTTATTAATTAGGGAAGTAGACATCTAATGCTTCTTGTTACTCCTTTTTAAATGTTTTTATAAGTTCATAGTCTATGAAAATATGAATTTGGGTGTAGAATATCTAGAATTATGCCCCTCTTTTGAGGCAAGGGATTAATACATATTCCTCTAATCACTCATCTCAAAATAAAAAATCATGTACATCATTTGTTATCATGGAAAAATATATTCAAAGGTGTTATAATCTTTGTAAACACGTGTATATAGCTATCAAAAGATATTATCATGTAAATATATATAGTAATATGGAACCTCATGTAAGGATGAGATGGTAAGGGGTAAGCAATTTGCCTTGATATAATTGGGTAAGGGGGAAAATGTTATGACCTTAATGTAGTAGCATATGTAGGTACCCCATGTAATTAGGTGTAAGTAGGATAATCTAATGTCTTGATAAAAGTAATTTAATCTCAATAGATACATGGGTGTCATAAGCTCTTTATGAATAACATATAGATGATTAAATATATAGTATAGGTAAGGGTATGATACCATAACGATATGATAAATTATATATAGTATCAATTAATCTCATGGGATAGGCAATGATACAATTCCCTCAATGACATAATAAAGTAGGAGTAAAGGATATGTCCAAATTTTGCAATGTGCCATTTAGTGGGAAAGATATAACAATGAATCATACATATGATACTTGTAGTATGCCCCAATAAATGCATGGTTTGAATAATAGAGATATAAGAAAAAATAATAATATATATTAAGTTGAATGATATGGATCATGACATCCAACATAGTATAGGAAATTAAATTTAACATACTCAAGCAATCGTAAATATAATAAGCAACCATAGAGTAATACATATGACCTACAAGAAATCAATGGCATGACATGATTATTGGAAGATACTATATGGATAAAATAGACAATACATCAATGAGAAATACACATAAGCGCACATAATTATAAACACTCACATGCATGTAATCAAACAATCATAGGCATAAAAGAGAACACATGATGTATCCATGTATGGAAAGTAGGAAGGATATCACCTCAAATCCACTATAATATATGACCCCATTATAAGGAATAATAGTATAGTGAGAATGTCCCTAGGTATGGGTATAAATTTACCTGTCACAACATATGTAATTCCATGATCATATGTAAATTGTATATCTTACATCTCACCCATTCAAAGAATACCATGAGAATCATGTGTGTTAAATCTATATATAAACCTCAAGCATAAGTGTATAAGCATGATATATATATATATTGAAAAATATAAAAGGAAAATAGTTTTTATTTTTTTAGTATTTTATATTATTATTATATTTTTGTAATTTTATAGAAGGAGGTCACATAATTAGGAAGCCAAGGGATACAATATAGATGAATCAATGATATTCTAATTAAGAATGAAGATAATCTAAATAGAAAAATAAAAAAGGAAATGAGGTAATCCAATAAAATAAAATATGGAACAAATAAGAAGAATAAGATTCTAAATAACCTACAACTTCCCTCATAAATCAATGCATGCTAGGATTTAATGTCTTGATATATATGCTATCATCAATAGAATTATAATTAAGTGTTTTAAATGGGATAAAAAATAAAGGAGAAATGGCCAGTGCAAGAAATGTAAACTAAGGGGCTAGAAGAATGTCAATGTAATCCAAGGAAGAAAATAAATTTAAATTTTATAAGGAGGATGTAAGGCATAATATCAAGGGAGGAAGTCACATGAAAATTATGATATATAGAAGAAGGATTTAAAAAATAAGGTATGGTACAATAGGATGTATCAATGAGGCATAACATATAAGCTAGAATGTTTATCCAATGATAACATATATCCATTAACAAAGGGGTGTCCCTCATTATGGGGAGTCATATGCATCACTAAAAGTATCATAATATTTAGACCTGATAAATTATTTAATCACGAGTTATGTGGTAACTAGAATCATCATCACTAAGATAATCATCATGAAAAAGGGATAAAGAATCTCCCTAAGCCTTTTAGAAATAAGCACATGTATTAGTTCAAATATTTATTTTCATGGTTAAACTCTTTGAATGTGTTTGAGAAATATCATACAAAAAGGTATATAATAATAATATCTTATTATGTGCATGAATAAGCATCGTATCTCTCCATGGTGCATCTATATGAGTTGTAACTCAAGGAGTCATGATTTGGGGAATTAAAACTATACATAAAAGCACAATAGGATTAATAATTATTTGTGGTAAAACTATAGCAAATATCACATGAGATTGAATTATTTTATTTGTATAAAGTAATGTATGTAATGTCTCATAATTTTTATGAGGGGGGGTGGATAGCTCATAATCCATGTCATGGATAGTATTTGCTTTGTTATAACACACAAACTTGAAACATCAATACAATGTGGAATTAATTTATCTCATTTTATTTAACCATAGGAATCCAAATAATATATCATAAGTCCCACTATCTCATAATATTTAGATCCATACTAATAGGGTCTTAGGACTTATAGTGATTGGTAATGTAATGCCATCAATGGGTGTCCATGTAAAGTTGTCATAAATTTTAAGTATCATGAATGTGCCAATAAAATCTCACAAATTATACCCTATAATATAAATGAATGACATTGTAATTGAAATTTTAATTGAACCATTATCTATAATGATGCCATGTGTAGTCTTAAAATGTGAATTGACAAAAACATGTATATAGAGTGGACCATTGTTAATATCATCTTTTGAAATCTCATGGTCATAAATTTTGAAAGATTGAAATTTTTTTATGAACCAATGACCATAAAAATAATAAAATCTAAAGGATGATCAATAAAAATTATTGGTTGATGTATAGATAAAGCCATGTGAACATTGTATTGCATCTTATTTTCATCTTTTGTAAATGCATTGTTTAATATTTATAATCAATGATTAGGCATAGTGTAAAATTCATTCAATATGTTAATTGTCATTAAACTTGTATGAAATTACTATATATTATATATTTTATCATATGTTTCAATGAATAACATCAATTCATATAATGTCTTGAAACTCTATGGTATTCAAAATATTGATTTAAGTGATATTATCTAGGAAAATATTGAGATGTATCTAACTGACATTTCACAGGTAACGATATCATGTTGCACTCAAGCAACCTTTAAATCACTTGGAGAGGATATTTATGTAACCTTGTACATTTCCTACACTCTCTAGATGATGTGAGAACTAGCCTACCAGGTGGTTGTGAAACTACATTTACATTATTTTCCTCATTTTTAGTTTTAAATGTTGGAGCATCATCATACTTAGCTTTGAATGTTGTTTTACCTTGATATTTAGAGTTTTTAGTATAGGAATGGGCATTAGACCTATATTTGAGCATGTTAGCCTTTTAAATTTTAATATCAAAGTTGTGAACCATGTGTAAAATCACATCAAAATATTGGTAACTATTAAACATACCTTTGTATTTGAGTGGTTGAAGCAAACTATTGGATAAAATTATTTGTAAGTCACTATCATGTATTTAATGAGACTTTTTTGTAAGTGTAGCCTTGAAAAGAATAACATACTTAGTAACATTCTCATTATGCATTTATTTTATTTGAGAATGTTCATAATATGTGACCTTTATAATAATTTCTATAGATAAGTGAGCTAAGAATATGTTGACATAATCATTAAATCGATGCACATAGCCTATAGGTAGGTTTAGAACCAATCAAATGCATAGTCCCTAAGACCTCTATGAAACAACTTAGTCATCAAAAGATCATCAAGAAAAATCAAAGCATGAAGCAAAGAAATGATGTAAGTGATTTTAAATACCACTCTTAGTGTTATATATCTAAAATTTAGGTACTATAATATTGGTAGGAAAAGGGTGAGTTGATAACTCATGAGCTAATGGGTTATGTAATATATATCATGAGAAATGACCACATGGTTAGGTTGTTGATGTCTTTTAGAAATTTTGCTAATTTGAGTTTTCATATATGTAATATATTGTTTAAAATAAATATCCTTAGATTTATCTACATGTGTATGAGCAAATGTATGATTAGCATTGATAGGAATAGAGGCTTTACAATTTTGACTAAGACTAGGATCAAAAGATAAAGGAGTGGGAGTGGACTATTTTGAGGTAAAAAAATATGTAGTAATGTTATGAAGGAATATGGATGTTATCCTAAGAAGTAATAATAATTTGAGACATATTAATATGAGTAGGATCACTAAGAGCACTAGTCACATCACTGTATGTAAAATTAAATTTAAAAATAAGTGGATTAGGAGCATTCAAAGAATCAATGGTAACATTATTAGGTGTAGATTATTTAGAAAAATATTTATTTTTAGTTTAGTTTAACTTAAGAAACATGGGTTATAAGATTTGATATGATTCTAAATTAATCCTATAAAGTAAATAAGCCTATGAACGTGTTTTTATCAACATCATTCATTTGCATCATCATAAGTATTATCCTCATAATCATTTTCATTATCATTCACAAGTCCTTTAATCTTCATATCATTTACATATTCATTATCAAGAAAAATAAGATAAGTATGAATTTCAATAATATTTTTCATTTTTTTATTACAAATAAGCACAAGTACTAAATAAATGAATTTGAATTTAATCATAAGTAGCACCACTCAATTTATCACTTTTCCTAGTATTTTTTTTTATATCTACTATGCATAATGGGCATATGATATGATCATAGGAAACATGAAGGAAGCTAGGGTGAATGAAATAGTCATGAGAAACACACCTAAATCTAAAAATCATATCCAACATGTGTAAAATAATAAATCAAACCATATACGGTATAGACACCTAATCTTGGTACAAAGCTTATTATTGAATTATTTTTAGTGTTGTTTATGCATATAGATCATTGTTTCTAATTAAGGTATTCATGAATCTTTTTCATGTGATTTATTCTTCCCATTCTTATTTGTATGGTCTCATTATGTCTCTTTATTCTATTTCCTCTCCTCTCTATTTTGTTTGTGTTGGGAGGCCTCCTACATGCTTCTCTTCTTTTTCCTTTGTCATTGATTTTATAGGGATGGATTAGATGGTATTTTGATTGTGTCTCATACATACATGGTGGTCCCTAATTCTATCCCTTATTGTTTTATGGGTATTTATATCATCCTTTGCCTCTTTTTAATGTTAGGACTTGTGATTTTCATTTATTTATATTTCTTGGTCGAATCGAAAACCAATAGGTTCTTAATTCCAACTTGAGAATTCTATATATACAAAGCCTTCTAGAGGCATTTCAATAACAAGCATAAAGATTATTCATGTCTAGGAAACACTAAATTTATAAATTTATGCTCTTAAAGACTTTTCCAAGGCTTTAGTTGCATCTTACATAAAATAAGACTTAGGTGAATGCTTATGTAGTTTAACTTGATGTCCTAGGGAGAAAAGGTGAAGTTTTGACTCTCACTTGGGTTGGGATTAAACTCACACACATGAGAAATATATTGGCAATGATTCCATGCATGTGTTATATGTAGCTAAAAATTCTTGAATATTTCTTGAGACAACTAAAATTACAGTTATGTTATTTCTTTTGTAATATTTATGGTGAATTAGGTCAAATATAAAAGATAAGATGAATTCAAAATTTTGGCCACTAACTCAACAAAGTGAAAACACGCCCCTACTAAACATTTGATTGGACACCCACCTAAATGTTTGTCTAAACTTGAAATCAATAGAGTACACATTATAAACTGAGGTAAATATTTTTAAGAATCATATGTATCATTTGATGCCCCTCTAATTTTGTACAATAAATATTTGATGATCTATTGATTTTTTCCCATTTCACTGCACATGTCCAAATTGTAGGGGTTCTAGTTGAAAATTTCTAGGTATTATTTCCAACTCTATATATCTAAAACATTGACTAGGTGTGTATGTTTCATTTATATTTGATTATATTTAAATTTCATTGCTTTTTAAATAAATTTTCATGTTATTTGTTACATATTTTAGGCATAAGTTAAATATGAATGTAGTAGTTTACTATCATATCATAAATCTAGCTTTTGCTAATTTTTTAGTTGTTTATGCATACATTATTTAGCCATAAACCTTAATTCATTAAAACATTTTTTTTAACCTATCCATTATTTAAACATTACAACCTAGAGTGTTATAACCATCTTCCCCTTTGGTTATATTTTTTCCCAGTTTCTAGATTTATAATTTGTTTATGGATTTCTATCCTTAGGTAGCAGCATAGAGCTATGAAACTATTCATTGCACATATATTTTAAAACTTCACATCTTGAATGAAATTTTGGAAGTGTCAAGAGAATGTTTTGAGCTAACAAAGAATAAACACCAAACTTTAGCTAGAAAAATTTTAAATTATAAGTTGAGGTTTCTAAAAATATATTATAGTCCACTATCAGAGTATACCCAAAAAAATAATGTTCATTCCAAGTTGGCTCCCACACATATTATTAGATAAAACACATAGTATTGGCTCACCCTAGATCAAAAACATCATAACTAACACTCCTTGTTTGATGCTTCACTCAATTGGCACTCTTGGGGAACACATGATCATAAGGACATTTACATATTAATCAAAACACCAAGCTATGCACCATAAATCCAAAATCAACACCATTTTCATATGCTTTCCTTATCTTGAATGGCTCACTTAAAGTTGGATAAAAACATTAAGGTAAGTTTTTTCACATGTATGCACAATTCCATGTAGCACTCACAACTTTTGTAGTCTAGTACAACATCCACTTCATAGTTACCATAGATTTTGTAGTCCTATATTAGTATAATGCAACACTCATAGTTGTTGCACTCTTACACCAACTCATATCAAAACCTCTAAAGCGAGATATACTAATGCATAATTTTTTTATCATTGTATAATATCCTCTTAGTCTTTTATCACATCCTTACACATTCATCTTACATTCCAACATATAAGACATCTTCCCATTTCTTCACAAATCCTTAGTGATCCACACCCATTTGTTAGCATCTAGATACCATGTGGCAAGTTAGGTGGTAATATCCATGTTAGAGACCTTATTAATGTAACACACACTATAAATTCAACTACCAAATTTGTATGAATTCCAACAATCACTTGAGTAGAAGATGAACTACTATTATAAATATTCTTATTTGTAATCATCATTATTTATAACTAATTTCTTGTAATTATTCATTACAAGGCTTTGGATATAAATTATGCCACAATAATTTCCCCTTGGCTAATTAGTTTTGTCCACAACATCCTGAATATTTTCATGCTTTAAGTATCTTTTATCGATTAACCATCTCACCCACATGTTAGCATGCTCTATGTATCTAACATATGAATGGTCATCTTTTAGTGGAGAAAAATTATTTAAGATGTGTCATCCACATTCCTAATCATATGGATTTCTCTCCTTGTATTTCTAGTCACTCATAGTCTAGAAAAATCAGCAAGGAAACATCCCCCTTCCAACTACATGAGAATATGCTCTTTCCCCATATTCCTTAATGTTCAAATATAAGTGGAACTATTCCCTCTATTCCTTAATTTAAATATAAGTGTAGATATTCCACATATTCTTTCATTTTAATATAAGTGGAACTATTACCCCTATTCCTTCATTTTAACAAAATTGGAACTATTCTACCAATCTCATGTGTTGAATGTGTAATTTTTGTTTCATGCATTTATTTCTTAGACTCCATTGCATGTTCTATAATATACAACTCTATATAGACATACACATTTTATTTGAATAGTTTGTAGCATTGTTAAAATATGTAACCTCTTGGGCTCCACATGGATTATTTTTCATTAAAACCATTTTTTTGTTTGTGCCTTATTATTATGCTTCTATTGGCTTAGATCATGATAAGTTTTCTTAGGTTTGGTTTGATTTCATATGGTATTTTATACTTGGGATTATATTTATTATCTTTTATCTTTGGTAAATCAAAATTTTATATTACAATTAAATGTGAAATATCTTTAAGGGTACTTAGTTTATATAAGTTCTTAAACATACTCATATAGTTCTTATATAAATGCTTATCAATGTTTCTTTGTTTCTTTTTTAGATTTATCATATAATACTATATTATGGAATGATAAATGATAAGTTTTTTTGTGATGATACCCTTACACTTGATAAATTTTATTTCCCTTCTCTTACTACTAGCCCTTGTATTTTTTATTGTATGATGATTCACTATAAGGTAGACATTGTAATAATTTGGAGAGGTAGAGAATACAATGCCACTATCTCTCTTCCTTCCTCTCAAATTTAAGGTGGGGTTAACCAAAACACCCTTCCTCAAGCGTCTAATACACCCCCACCCCCCACACCCCCCCCCCCCCCCCCACCCCCCCCACCCCCCCCCGGCCCCCCCCCTCCTACTTATAGGATTCATATTTAAGAAACAAAGCCTTATGATATTTTGGAACAAATTCAAAATACCCTGGTAAATATATCCAACCTATAGCTACTCAAAATATAATCTATTTTTAAAGACATATTGCGTGACATATGCCTTGAAGGATATTTCTTCACCAACTAATAGTTTGACTTTATTTTCAAAACCATACTAGATATTGAAAATATTATATATTTTGAATCATAGGACTTACCATCTAAGGATATCATTGATTAAAACCTTCCCTAGTACATTCAAGTTATTATTAGCCATATAAGAATAAAGCATGTCCTCATAGATAATGGTTTGAGATTGAATATCTATATTGAATTCTTCATTAATGCACTTGGATTTAATCATAATTATTTTACATCTTCTAATATTATCATGAAAGGATTTCAAAATAAGCCATGAATCCCCTTAGGAACAATTTTTTTGAACATAATTTTTGGGCCTAAGGTTCTAGCTATGCATTGTCAAATAATTATCCAATGAAGTTAGATAGAATATTTTATTTTGTAGACAATGGATTCATGTTATGATTTTAGTTTCCTCTACATTACATATATGCTTAAATTTTATACAGGGTTCATCTTTACACTTGTCCTACAGATGATGTCCCCTTTCAAATTTTTAAATTTGTAAAACCCACATAAGTTATTATCCCACACCTTAACATACATAATCCAAATATCATAGCACATTAACAATCTATTCCCATGTAATAGACACAAATATTATTTGGAGTAAATTAGTAATCCTAATCAAGATAATCCTATTTGAGATGATATCAATGATGATGATCACAATCTTGATGTCATAGATGATAATTTATCAAAAATTAGCTTTACACCAAATGGCCCTAGCGAATATATATATGACATGCATATGTTTGGTATAAGATAATTATAGTATACTTCCTAATATTTTTGGATACATTTACCATCCTTCGTACTTAGCGACATACCACCTTCTAAGACAAAGGGTAAGAAACCTATGACAAACATTTTTATAAATACTAATCAACCAAATAAATCATGTGGTCCATCCAAGCTACTTTAGATCAATATGGAAAATGATAAACATGTGATAAGAATATGGGATACAAATGCAATATACTAAGGAAAAATGAATAAGGCATTGCATAAACTATAATCCTCATTCCTAATTGATTCAAATTAGGTCTTGGATATAGTGTGGACACTATGGATAAATATAAATCCTTCTAATGGGATCATGAGACTATTAATGCTTATGATCAATATTATGCTACAATGTATTAACCTTTACACACACACTTTTTAAAGTCTATTATATCTCATCAATATAAATTTTACAATGTTATGTCTTTAGAGGTTGTCTATCCTAAGTTAATTAATGAAGATGCTTCACTTGAGCTACTTAATCTTTATATTTTATCTAATGATGAATCCCTTCAAGAATATATGGGATCCTATACTAACTTACCATATTTACATCATAAATAAATATTCCCTCATCAAATTATTCACCATACATATTTTATAAGGGAGAGCCTTGTCCTATCAAATATGGCATTGCACTTTTTGGTTCTAATTATTTACCTACTACTCCATATATTGAGGACCGATCCACATTAGTTAACAAAGTGAAAAATGAATTAAATTATGGTATCAAAAAATATCCCAAAGTTTTATTACTTAGTGCATTGATAAAATCATAATAAGACAAAGACCATCGGTAAATTTTGACTAAATTTTTGAAAGTATTTACTTAGGATTGTTCCAATATGCCCAATATCGATCCATCCATCATAATTTATAATCTAGATACCCATCATTATGATAAACTAGTTAATAAAATATTCGGAAAAAAAAAATCCTAAAGTTAATGTATTGGTTAAAAATTATATTCAAAGTTTATTAAATGTAAGGTTATATGACCCATCAATTACTCATATGTATTTCTAGCATTGTCCTAGTTTCAAAACTAATAAACTCATTCACATTGCATTCTCTACATCTCCAAATTATTAAGACATCTACCTTGTATTAAAGGTCTTAAGCTTGTCCAATAAAAGAATTTCATCTACCTAACATTGATATAATTGTTGACTCCATCGTTGGAAAATTCAATTTTCTCCTTCCTGGATGGAGTTTTTAGCTATAACAAAATTAAGATAAATCCCACCAACTAGTATAAGAGTGCTTTCACTACCCTGTTGGGTGTAATTTTATATGTTGTTGTGTATTTTAGACTTAAAAATTCTAGTGATACTTATCAAAGGGTTATGAATCATATATTTCATGATTACATATATCACATTTTGAGGACTAAATTGATGATATTTTTTTAAAATCAAAAAATTTGATGACCATGTTAAATATTTATGAAAAATATTAGAATGGTTATGAAAATACAAAGTTTAATTAAATTCATAAGAATAACATCTTTGGTTTTACATCTATAAATTTACTAGGTTTTAGTTTTCCCAATGCAATTCCAAGATTTATCTTAATAAAGTACAATCTATTATTAATATGCCTCCACCCATGAGATTAAAACAATTGAGAAGATTGCAAGGAAAAATTTAAACCAATCTACTACTATTTATAACTCGATTAGTTGAAAAAACTAAACCATTTTCTACATTGCTACACAAAGGAATTAAATTTTAATGGGACGAACAATTTAAAAATTATTTTGATGAAATTAAAGAATACCTAACCAAACCACCAATCATGATTCCATGTATACCTAATAGACATATGTGACATTGAACACACTTGGGTGACTTGTTAGCACAATATGATGATGAGCATAGAGAGAGAGAGAAAGAGATAGATGTATTACACCATTCATACATTAGTTGATTATGAAATTAAATAAAACTCAATTGAAAAGTTGTGCTTATCTATTATGTTTGCTACACAAAAACTAAAGCATTACATGTTTAACACTAAAACTCACATTATTTCCAAGATTTATCCTTTGTGATATATCATGTGTAAGCATTAGCTATCAAAACACATAATTAATTATGTCATACTATTTATGAAGTTTGATATTAAGTTTATATAATAAAAATCAGTGAAGAGGAAAGTTATTATTGATTTACTCACCACAACTCCATTATTACTAAATTATATCTTAGTCTCCATATTACTTCATAAATTCCTCTAAAAATGACTTAGAAATTTGGTGTCCCTATTTGATGTAATGGTTTCTTCTTCTTCATCATTAACCTTATCTAGGCATCTAGCTAAAAAATGTCCAATCTTTCCACAATTAAAACATTTAAAAGGTATTTTTCCTTGATATTTACATGTTCCTCTTTTCGGCCTATGAATTAAAAGTGCTTTGTGGTCATCTTCATCATCATTAGAACTATCACTTGATTCTTTAATCTTAGCTCTCTCATTCTTTGATGTCTTGAAATCCACTTCTCTCTTTGAGGGTTTATCTTGTTATGTCCGCATCTCATATACCGTGAGAATATCATGAAGCTCATCCATCTTTAGCTTGGCTAAATTCTTCATCTCCTCGATTGCCGAAACCTTTGCATCATATCTCATTGGTAGAGATCTCAAAACCTTTTGCACCACCATTGACTCATTCAATGTTTTTCCAAGACCTTGAATCTGATTTACGACTTGATCAAATTGCAAAAGATAACTTGCTATATCTTCTTCTTTTTCCATCTTCAAACTTTCAAACTACCTTCTAAAAGTTTGCAACTTAGCTTGCAGAACCTTTCCATCACCTTTGTAAATATTCTCAAGTTTTACCCAAGTTTCATGAGCAGATTTACATTGCATAACTTTAGAAAATTTAGATTCACATAAACCACATAAAATATCATTTAAAGCTTTAGCATTACATTCACTTGCCTTATTTTCTATTGGAGTAATTGTAGATGTCTGTGGCTCTTCATATTCCTCCACCACTGATTTCCATATGTCGAATCCAAGGGCCATCAAATAGACCTTCATTCTCATGCTCCAAAAAGCATAATTCATCCCATCAAACAAAGGTGCCTTATTTGTAGTAAATCCTTCCTGTGACCCAACCATCGTCCTTTCCCGATCTACCTTCAAGCTGTAAAACTTTTCAAAAAGGAACCTACTCTGATACCAATTGTTAAGCACAAAATATACTGAGAGGGGGGGGGGGTGAATCAGTATATTATATATCTTATAAAACATTCCCTTTATCAAATTCCACTTAATCAAACATTCAAGATATGTAATAAAACTCAAATAATAAACAACACACAAGATAGAGGGAGACACCAGATATAATGCGGAAACCCAATGTGTGAAAAACCATAGAGAAAAATCTCAAGTATATTCATGAGAATAAACCCATAGGAGCACCATACCCATTTGTCGAGTACCAACCTCAACTACAATTCATGAGTACCAACCCACAAGAGCTTCAAACCCCTTTATCGAGCACCAACCCAGTTACTATTCATGAGCACCAACCCATAAGAGCACCAACCCCTTTACCGAGCACCAACCTAGCAACAATTCATGAGCACCAACCCACAGGAGCACCAACCCCTTTGTGCATACCACACACCTATCTCTCAATGTTGTTATCTCAAAAAATGATAGATAAATACAACATCTCCTTCCTCTCTCTCACCTTTTCTCTTCTAAGCTAGATATAACAAATACAAATCATATTCATCTCTCACAATTGCTCTTCTAAGCTAGATATTACAATATCAAATCAACCTCTCTCTTCCATATTACAAGTGGCTTCTCAAGCCTTTATTTATAGCTTTCCAAATGACCTTTGGCCTTCCCCCTTTGTGACCCTTCAATCCTCATGGAAAATGGTGCCAATCTTGGATGACCCTTCATATTCAAGCCTTTAAAAAGTCATGTGGTGACCCTTCATGGCCAAAAACGTCCTTCCCACTTTTGTCCTTATCTTTGGTGACTTTTCGTATTCCTCAAAGTGTCCCTTCATGAGAAATTTGCCCTTCCTCTTTTGTCTTCACTTGGTAACTCTTGGTATTCTCTAAGATGACTCTTCACGGGAAAATTTTTCCCATCCTTCTTTTGTCTTTACCCCGTGGCTCTTCGACTTCTCCATGGGCCCTTCTTTTGTCTCATATGCAACCAAAAATAGATTCGTTAATATTAAATAAATATTAACTCATTTTAGCCAAGATATATTTATTACAAACAAAATTAAATGCAATTGGGCCTTTATCACCAAAAATACTAGACCTTTGACATCAATGACAATATTTCCAACAATGGCCTTGACACTTATCTCTTACTTATTACACACTCTAGTTTTAGATGCCATAAGGGACCTCATACATCTCACCTCCCTACTTGGGTGCTGTGATGGACATCATGCTCCATCCCCATATGTAGATACTCATTTATTACTCATATTTATTATTACTTACATTGTTATATCTATCTTGACAACCTTGTGAATGCTAGACATAACATACATCACATATTACAAACTTGGACTCATATTATCTTACATTCTGATGTTATGTATGAAAATTCTATTAGATTATTATGCAGATATCATATATGTAAATTAGATGCAAATTACATATATAAAATTATAATAATTTATGCATAATTAAGGTTATAAATCCCTATTCTGACCTACTTCTACATACTACCATCTACATCATTTTAAAGCTCTGATTACTCAGATTTCTAGTCTTAAGCACATTTAAATCACTCAAGTAAACTATAATACTAGATTTACTTACACTTACACTAGCACTTAGGATGGGAGAACTACATCAAGGTTGGTCCCTCTTCAAAGTATTGGTATGTAAATAACTCTCATCACAATAGGATGTTGAGGATGTCCAGCCTACCCCACTAACAAACACAATTTTCATCTTGTATAAAATAGATTCCCTAGAAATATGGAGGATTAGGGTTTTCTCACAAATTCAATTAAAATAGGCTATATACAAAGTTTAAAAACTCATCCACATAGGAATATAACTTATAGATCTAGACATAGTTGCACCCAAAAGCTTGGGAAAATCCTACATAGAAGAAACTACCACCAAAATAAAGATATTAGTGCCATATGGCACCACTATCCAATTAGAGTGTTACTATCTAGGAGGGGTTTTATCACCTAGATCCTATTTTAAACACTTAGACTAGTCTCTTCCTCAATTTTTAGCCTCCAGATCATCCATCTCAATTTTTTTCTAGCTAAGTTCTTACTTGTATTATTTAATACTATTTTTAAAAGGGTTAAAATTATTCATTTCTATAAAAATTAGTGGATGTATTTATTACATATTTATACCTTGATTTTCTTTAATTATCTCTTTAACAAACATATGATTTACATTCATGAAGTCCTAAAAGGTTAAAACATATATATATATATATATATATATATATATATATATATATATATATATATATATATATATATATATATATATCTGTGTGTGTTAGAATTATATATATATATATATATAATTCTAACACTTTTTGTATATTCCTATAATGCAAAATGTATATGGTTATGCCAATAATGACAATGCTTATTAAATGCCTTTGATATAATTTTGACTATAGTCATGTTCTAAGCTTCAAATATCATAACCCCACTTCAGATACTCTTACATTATTGCTTTCCTAGTTTTATGTGTTGATGGTATTTGTTATGTCATCACACTCTTTTTAAACCTCTTCACCAACCCATTCCCATGTCTTTGACTTACCATATGTCATCCTCATGAATCTCAAGTTCTTCATGCCTTCAAGGTAGTCTTGAATGACTCAGATGGAAATTCAAGGTCATGGGTTAATGGAACTGACTATTACACACTATATGGGATGATATCCACCATAATGTGTTTACACACACACACACACACACACACACAAACAAACAAACAAAAAAAAAAACACTTTAGTATTTTAACCATATATACAAGTGGGGATTAATTTAGTAAATGGTTAAAATACTATAGTGGTTTCTATATATATGAAGTCTTCAATTAAAATTTTCACATTAAATTTGACATCAAAATTTATGACATGTATTTTCCTTCATAAACCAAGGTAGAGTGGTGAAAAACATTTTTAAGGCCATGACCATGTAGTAAACATTAACCAACTAACATCTTATTACTTACCTACACACATCCTTATTTTGATATTTGATATTTTAAGCTTTGATTATTATGCATACAGACCACTTTAGTAATGTAAGTGTTTATAACTTCACACACACACACACAAAAAAAAAAAAGCCAACCACTTTAGTGTTTTAACCATATATACAAGTGGGGATTAATTTTATATATGGTTAAAATACTAAAGTGGTATATATATCTATAAAGTCTTAAATTAAAAATTTCACATTCAATTTTACATCAAAATTTATCACATGCATTTCCTTCATAAACCAAGGTAGAGTGGTGAAAAACATTTTTAAGGCCATGACCATGTAGTAAACATTAACCAACTGACATCTTATTACTTACCTACACGCATCCTTATTTTGATATTTGATATTTTAAGCTTTGATTATTATGCATACATACCACTTTAGTAATGTAAGTGTTTATAACTTCACACACACACACACACAAAAAAAAAAGCCAACCACTTTAGTGTTTTAACCATATATACAAGTGGGGATTAATTTTATATATGGTTAAAATACTAAAGTGGTATATATATCTATAAAGTCTTAAATTAAAAATTTCACATTCAATTTTACATCAAAATTTATCACATGCATTTCCTTCATAAACCAAGGTAGAGTGGTGAAAAACATTTTTAAGGCCACGAACATGTAGCCAACATTGACCAACTTACCTATTATTACTTACCTACATGCATCTTGGTTTCACTCTTTGATATTTTAAGCTCTGAATATTATGCATACAAACCACTTTAGTATTCTAAGTGTATACAAAGTTATGCCCCATATATATATAAACCACTTTAGTATTTTAACCATATATACAAGTGGGGATTAGTTTTGTATATAGTTAAAATACTAAAGTGGTATATATATATATATATATATATATATATATATATATATATATATATATATATATATATATATATATATATATATATATATATATATACCACTTTAGTATTTTAACCCATATATACAAGTGGGGATTAATTTTGTATATGGTTAAAATAATAAAGTGGTTTATATATATATATATATATATATAAACCACTTTAGTAATTTAACCATATACAAAATTAATCCCCACTTGTATATATGGTTAAAATACTAAATTGTTTTTTTGTTTTTGTTTTTGTTTGTGTGTGTGTGTATTTAGGTGTGGCATAACTTTGTATACACTTAGAATACTAAGTGGTTTGTACGCATAATAATCAGAGCTTAAAATATAAAATAACATAACAAGGATGTATGTAGTTAATTAATAAGAGGTAAGTTGGTAAATGTTGGCTACATGATCATGGCCTTAAGAATGTTTTTCACCACTCTACCTTGGTTTATGAAGGAAAATACATGTCATAAATTTTGATGTCAAATTGAATGTGAAAATTTTAATTTAAGACTTAGACATCCTTTTCTATATTTTTATGGTCCAAAACCCAAGTTTCAAAGACCACACATTTTTTTTGAAAACTCAACCTTATGGCAGAGGGCTTTGAGCCATTTTCAAGGGGAGGTACTACTATTTGTGGTTTTTGGTTGGGTGGTTTGGAGGGTGTGGTCATTATTTCTCTGGGTGATCTAGGATGTAGGGATTTTTGGGGGATAGGAAAAGAATAAAAGAAAGTAGGAGGATGGACCTACAATACAAAAATATATGCTTACATTTAGTTAATGGCTATGATGGGTACTATTGACCAAATTTGACTTCAAGTTCAAATTTGGACCCTTATAGGTAAAAAACTTGGTTTTTTTGATGTTTTAGGTGTCTAATACTTTGTCATAGGGTATGTTATAATAAATTTGATGTTATTTAAGGTATTTTTAGCCTTAGTCATGGTCTAATAAGTCTATTTGTTATTTTAGATCATTTAGTGGGCTTTTAGGGGTCATAAATACAAGTTGCATAGTTGTCCAGGTGCCAGGTTTTCCTTTCAAACATACAAGAGGTTAGATTAATTATCAATAATGTCAATTTAATCGTTATATTATAACTTATCTAACTAAAGATCAAGTAATCAACTAAAAAAGGGAGGTTTGGCACTTGTACGACCCATCGGGGAAGGTGACATGTGGGATAAGGTCATGAAATGTCTCTTAATCTTTTTCACACTCATCTAAATTCTTGACATGCTTTGGATATAAAGTGGTTTATATATATATAAACCACTTTATTAATTTAACCATATATAAAATTAATCCCCACTTGCATATATGGTTAAAATACTAAAGTGGTATATATATATATATATATATATATATATATATATATATGTATATATATATATATGTATATATATATATATATATATATATATATATATATATATATATATATATATATATATATATATATATATATATATATATATATATATATATATATATATATATATATATATATATAAACCACTTTAGTATTTTAACCATATATGCAAGTGGGGATTAATTTTATATATGGTTAAATTACTAAAGTGGTTTATATATATACAAACCACTTTAGTATTTTAACTCATATATACAAGTGGGGATTAATTTTGTATATGGTTAAAATACTAAAGTGGTATATATATATCACACATATAAATATATATCACATATAAACCACTTTAGTATTTTAACCATATATGCAAGTGGGGATCAATTTTATATATGGTTAAATTACTAAAGTGGTTTATATATATATATATATATATATATATATATATATATATATATATATATATATATATATATATATATAAACCACTTTAGTATTTTAACCCATATATACAAGTGGGGATTAATTTTGTATATGGTTAAAATACTAAAGTGGTATATATATATATATATATATATATATATATATATATATATACCACTTTAGTATTTTAACCATATACAAAATTAATCCCCACTTGTATATATAGTTAAAATACTAAAGTGGTTTGTGAGTGTGTGTGTGTATTTAAGTGCAACATAACTTTGTATACACTTAGAATACTAAAGTGGTTTGTATGCATAATAATCAAAGCTTAAAATATCAAATAAAATAACAAGGATGCATGTAGGTAAGTAATAAGAGGTAAGTTGGTAAATGTTGGCTACATGATCATGGCCTTAAAAATGTTTTTTTACTAATCTATCTTGGTTTATGAGGGAAAATACATGTCATAAATTTTGATGTCAAATTGAATGTGAAAATTTTAATTTAATACTTAGACATCCTCTTCTATATTTTTATGGTCCAAAACCCAAGTTTCAAAGACCACACATTTTTTCGAAAACTCAGCCTTATGGAAAAGGGCTTTGAGCCATTTTCAGGGGGAGGCACTACTATTTTTGGTTTTTGGTTGGGTGGTTTGGAGGGTGTGGTCATTATTTGGCTGGAAGATCTAGGATGTAGGTATTTTTGGGGGAAAGGAAAAGAATAAAAGAAAGGAGGAGGATGGAATTGTAATACAAAAATATATGCTTACATTTAGTTAATGGCTATGATGGGTACTATTGACCAAATTTGACTTCATGTTCAAATCTGGATCCTTATAGGTAAAAAACTTGGTTTTTAGATGTTTTAGAGGTATAATACTTTGTCATAGGGTATGTTATAATCCATTTGATGTTATTTAATGAATTTTTAACCTTAGTCATGGTCTAATAATTTTATTTATCATTTTAGATCATTTAGTGGTCTTTTAGGGGTCAGAAATGCAAGTTGCATAGTTCTCAAGGTGTCCAGGTGCCCTATTTTCATTTCAAACATACAAGAGGTTAGATTTACTATCAATAATGTCAGTTAAATTAGAATATTATAATTTATCTAACTGAAGATCAGGTAATCAACTGAAAAAGAGAAGTTTGGCACCTGTATGACCCATGGGGAAGGTGACACGTGGGATAAGGTCATGAAATGTCTCTTCATCCTCTTCACACTCATCTAAATTATTGACATGCTTTGGAAGTGTTATATATATATATATATATATATATATATATAAAACACATAAACCACTTTAGTATTTTAACCCATATATACAAGTGGGGATTATTTTTGTATATGGTTAAAATACTAAAGTGTTATATATATATATATATATATATATATATATATATAATATATATATATATATATATATATATATATATATATATATATATATATATATATATATATATATATATATATATATATATATATATATATATATATATATATATACCACTTTATTATTTTAACTATATACAAAATTAATCCCCACTTCTATATATGGTTAAAATATGAAAGTGGTTTGTGTGTGTGTGTGTGTATTTAAGTGCGGCATAACTTTGTATACACTTAGAATACTAAAGTGGTTTGTATGCATAATAGTTAGAGTTTAAAATATCAAATAACATAACAAGGATGCATGTAGGTTAGTAATAAGAGGTAAGTTGGTAAATGTTGGCTACATGATCATGGCCTTAAAAATTCTTTTCACCACTCTACCTTGGTTTATGAAGGAAAATACATGTCATAAATTTTGATGTCAAATTGAATGTGAAAATTTTAATTTAAGACTTATACATCATTTTCTATATTTTTATGGTCCAAAACCCAAGTTTCAAAGACCACACAATTTTTTGAAAACTCATCCTTATGGCAGAGGTCTTTGAGCCATTTTCATGGGGAGGTACTACTATTTTTGGTTTTTGGTTGGGTGGTTTGGAGGGTGTGGTCATTATTTGGCTGGGTAATCTAGGATGTATGGATTTTTGGGGGAAAGGAAAATAATAAAAGAAATGAGGAGGATGGACCTACAATACAAAATAATATGCTTACATTTATTTAGTTAATGGCTATGATGGGAATTGTTGACCAAATTTGACTTCAAGTTCAAATTTGGACCCTTATAGGTAAAAAATTGGGTTTTTAGATGTTTGATGGGTTAAATACTTTTTAATAGGGTATGTTATAATCCATTTGATGTTATTTAATGCCTTTTAGCCTTAGTCATGGTCTAATACGTTTATTTGTCATTTTGGATCTTTTAGTGGGATTTTATGGTTCATAAATGCAAGTTGCATGGTTTTCAAGGTGTCCATGTGTCCTATTTTCCTTTAAAACATAAAAGAGATTGGATTCCCTATTAATAATGTTAGTTCAATTAGAATCTTATAGGTTATCTAACTGAAGATCAGGTAATCAACTGAAAAAGGCAAGTTTGGCACTTATATGACCCATAAGGGAAGGTGACACATGGGATAAGGTCATGAAATGTATATTAATCTTATTAACACTCATATAAATTATTTACATGATTTTAAAGTGATAAAAAAACTCAAAACTATTCTTCTCTTTCTTTACCTTTCTAGACACACAAAAGTAATTAGGAGGTTTGTGCTTAGTACGAACAACTGAAGAGGTTTCATGTCAAATATGTCATATAAAAATGGTGTAAGGAATGGTTAACCATGATTTATGAACCATCTCTAACAAGTTGATTATGTTTTTTGCTCGTTGTTTCCTGCACCCTATAGGTTTTGCTCCATTTTTCAAGTCCATACAAACTAGTTGGTGATGTTGAATCAAAAGGATCTTAGATATTTTATTATATGCTTTCGATGTTTATTTTCATGTTTCATGGTATTTTGATGAGCAAGTTGTCTCATGTTTTAGGAAGGTGTCACCACTGTTTAGGTTTAATCAATTTCTTCCTTATTACAAAATGTTAGTCTCATACAGAGGTCTCAAGTGAATATAATATGGTGTTACATAGGTATAAAACCCATATTATCAACTCCTCTATGTTTGGTTTCACCATATCATTCTTTGGACAACTTTCAATCTTGTTTTTCCTCATAGTCAATTCTTCACTCAATCCCACTTGCAGTCACATGTATGGAGCTTGTTTAGCTTGTTCATGAAATGGTAATGGTGTATCAAATTTTTAAATTCATTAGGATCTGATGATTTTTCATTATGATGTTTGGGGAAGTGCAAGTTTTGTTACAAGCTCATTCACCACACCAACTAATCATTAGACACCCCCGCTTGCTGTATTCTAGATGTTTTCAAGAGGTTTTCATATTTGAATAAATGATATGAAGCTTTTATTAGAGTATCCTAAGTGAAAATAATGTTTTTTAAGGATTTTAAATAAGTTTTATTAGTTTATGAAGCCATTAATCAACATATCCTACTCCATTCCATGCTCACTACTTGCATATAGTTCACAGACACTTACAACAGCCTCTTTGATGACAACATTCTAATAGGTGAATAATTTGGGAGATATTTAAATATTTTAAGATTTTTAAAATGTGAAGTTTAATACTTGGTGAGGGCACATAATTTGTTCATAAAATGGTTATCTTGTATACTACCCAAGTCTACTTTACTGCCCATGTGTGAGAATTGCCACTTATAGGTGGTGCCACAGAGCCATAAAGACACTTGTACAAAATGATTGGGTATGATAATGCCTCCTATTTAATCTTGACATGTTAGTTGATCATGAAAATATTTTTTGGGGTGTTAAAATGGAAAAATAAGGTGTAAACTATCTTGGAAGAAGCAAAACACTGAGTTCAGGGAAACTTTCCCAAAAAGGTTAAAACAAAGGTCCAGGGGTGTTTTATGAATATCCTATAACATGTTTTAAAATGGTAATAAATAATATAAATAGGTAAATATTATATCCTCTAAAATGGAGAAGAGATATGCCAAATATGGGAGTCATAAAGTAAGTGGAGGATGGAAGTTGAAGGCCTCAAAGTTGCCTATAAAAGCACTAAAATATTGCATTCATATCTATAGGATTTAAGTTTTAAATGAATTTGACATCCTAATGTTGAAAAAAAACACATTATCATGGTGATAATGGTACTAATTATTTAATAATTTTCAAATAGGAATGAAGGTCACTAGTATGATGTTGATGCATAGTTTTACAAGCTTTATGAACAACCTATATGTGTCCCCTCACAACAAAATTTTCACCTCCAACATAACATGCAAACATTGACCCAAACATGGTTTTTTTATGGTGTTTTAGGAAATTAAATATGAAAAAAATCATGATAATATTATTTTTGACCCCAAGGCTGAAATGAGGGCCTCTGCATACCATGATCAAAGCCCATTTACAACTCATATGCACCTACAAGAATAAAAAAAGGTAGGGTATAATTGTTAAGTGAAAGGACTCAGTTTCTTAGCTCAAAGTGCATATAAAGGGTAAAATTAAATTTTAAATTATGAAATTAGAATATTAAAACCTTAATTAAGATCATTATGACCTCCATGAACTCTTGGCAATATTAAACAAGCCTACACAAACCTCTTAAGGCCTTATATGCACCTACAGCTGAGTGTGCAGTCTTGATGAAGTTAAAGAGATGACTATGCTTAGGAGGAGAAAGAAGGTTTGAAATAAAATTTAAATGATTAATGATATATTAATAAATTTATTTAAAATACTCTAGGACTCCTTTTAAGTTGACCACCTACTCATCCTACTAGCCCAAAGGTAGTAGTCCGTACATTTACACTAGGAGACCCATGTTGCTCAATGGGTAAGGATGAAGAATATAAGGGAGAAGAGTGGTTTTGAGTGAGTGAAAATACTATTGAGAATTAATTTAATTTAGATAACATGTTGAATAAACCTAATCATATTAGAGTTATCCTTGAGAGGTCATTCTTAGATGGAAGTGAAAAATGCAAGAAAATAGTCCTTTTAGAGGCCTTTTTTGAATAAATTGAGTTGGTTAGGTGCATAAATGGATGAATATAGTTTATAAATTTTGTAAAAAATATTAATTATTACCTAATATAACTCATAAAATATTCATTTTTCCTCAGGGAATAGAGATATACCATCATTGTTTTGTCTCAGATGTTAGCCATTCAAGAAAATTAGGGTTTTGGTAAAGCAAGAAAATGAAACCAAGGAGGGTGATAAACTTGATAAAAATATTTGGGAACCTAAAATAAATATTTTTAGTTACATAAAATTTAAATAGGTTTTGTAAAATACTAAACAAATCTTTGACCTCTTAAAATGGTCAAAAAACTTGTGCACACAACTCAACCAAGTAAGCTACAATTAGGCTTAGTTGGTGAATGAGAAGGAGTGATTGGGAAGTTATGTGATGAATTTGTGAGATTGAATGAAGTATTGAAAATAATGAGACACTATACAAACCATGATATATCAATCCAAACAACCAAAACTATCAAGATGCATACTTAAGCCTATTAGGCCTTGATGTGACCTAGAGCTAATTAGGGGTCCAAATTCACTTATAGCTCAAAATGAGTGTTCTATCTAGGTTGGAAATGTTCATGTTATGAATTTAGACATCTGTGATCTTGTGTTATGTAGAGAAACCCCATGGAAGGCCCTTTTTTTATTAAATACAACTTAGGCCTACATAAAATGTAATAACAAGCTCGATAATCTAGTTTTAAATGCTCATATCTTTTCTGAGGATTTGCATTGAGTCCAAAGGAATTTGGAGGGATTATTATGGGTCCTTAAAATCACGTTTGTGGATTTTTTTGGTAGTTACAATGTCAGGGATTTATGAACAAATATTAAGGACAAAATGGATGGAAGAGACCTGATGGAGAAAATAAGCTTGGAGAGCTATCAAGTTGGGATAAAATGACCATGAAAGTTATTAGAAGTTTTAGAGGACTATTTAAGCCTCCTCCTCATCAATTTTGTGTGATACCCTACCTATACAGACATGGTACATAGTGTATTTCTTTGACAATTTTGGGCATTATGTAGGTTATAAGAACACTCAAGATATGCAATAAAGTTTAAGAGGAATATATAGACTTGTAATAACTCACTATGGTAATTTCATGCTTTGAATAAATCCTAAGTGTTAAAACAATATCTCTTATCTTAGCCAATCAAAACTGACATAGTGAACATGATGGTGAGAAGTGTGAAAATTTTAAATGGATGCCATTTTAAGGTGTTCCTAATGCCTCTAAGGCCATGAAAGGTCTTAAGAATTTTCATCCACTCCCTTTTAAGAATTTTCATGTAAAAATTATAATTTTTGGAATCTAAGTGTGTAAGGTGTGTGGAAGAGGCATTTTCTTGGACTACAGATGGTGATGGATCATCTCCAAAATTTTTAAAATGACTAGGATTTCAACCAATGCATGGAGAGGAATGTATTAATCCTTCCCTCTCATTAAAATCATTAGACCTATCCCTAGTAAGTTGTGGGATGTTTAAATAGGGATAAATCAAGAATGCAATTTTTTAAGCCAACACAAGGAATTTTATGCCACTTTCTAAGAGTTTCATGCCTTGTTTTGGATAGTTGTAATTCATAACCTTGGATTTTAGATTTAAAATATATTTATAATGCATATGTAACCTATTTTATAAGCTTTACAAGTATCCAAGTGACCTTTGGACTTCCCTTGTCTTGCCCCTCTCTCAAATGTTATAAGTAGTGACTCTTTTGGATCTTTTGAGTAACCTCTATTGGTTAATGGTGAAATCCTAGCCAATTTTGTATTTGAATGACTCTTGAAGCAATAAAAAAGTGAATTATACTACTTACATGTTGTACAATTGAGTCTCTTTTTAATCTTGTTAGTCTTGTCTAATAAAAGCTGATCTTTTCTAGCATGTTATCCTTGATTGTTCACCAAGTGTGCAAAAGATCAATTGCTAAAAGTCTTTGTTAGTGTTATATTTTAGTTCATAAGTGTTTTATAATTGGTTTATGATTGTATTATTCAAAGTATCATTCATTATCCCTCCTAAATAATCAAATATACCTCTTGAACCTAGCATATGAAACATTGATGTAACAATCTATCAAGTTATGAGTTATGCATGAAAGAAACTTTGATTTTCTCTAGTTAGTATAAATTCAATCAATATGAGGAAATTAATTTTTTTTTCATCACCTTTATCTTTCTAAGTTTGTGCTCTTAACCCTTTTCATGCAAAGTTGATAATTAAGAGAGTGCTTTAAAGAGTGCATCAAGGAAACTAGCCCTTATAGAGATTATTCTCACCAAATTGATTACACAAAACAAGTGAGATGTTTCCATTGTGTCACTTTGATGAGGAGAGCTGAGAGATATCCTCAAGGGGTGAAAATACAAGTGATAATAGTGTTTGGCATGCCTAGTGGGACTCTAAGTCCTAAATGATTATCTAAAATTGGTGCTAGTCTTGGCATATTTATAGTTACAAGAACATCTAAATTTAATACATGGTGACTCCAATAGGTTTTAGACTCTTTGGTTACTAATAATTCCTTACATTCCATGCCAAAGGTGACCACTAGGTCTACTACTAAAGGTATACCTTTTGAGTTTATGAAATTACCTTTATATTCTGCTAGAAGGTTCAGATTTGTGAATACTCATATTTATTCAAGGGAGTTAGTGTTTAATAATTCCAATTTTTTACTTAGTTCAACCCCTAATACACATAGTCTACATTACAATATGGCTATAAACCTTCTCTTTGTATCTTTCACTAGGTCATCTCCTTTGAATCTTTCCCAATATGACCAAATTCTTGGAGCAACCCTTAAAAGTGTTATATATTTTATTGGATAAGGTCTTATCACTCCCATTGAGCATATTAGGAACATGGAAAAATTATGAAACATCCATACTATCACTCAAGAAAATTTATCCATCAGGTTATTAGCATTGTCATTCAAAGGGAAAGCCTTAGATTAGTATGGAGCTCTATTATAAAATTCCTTTGCTTCATGGGATGAACTAGGAAATCTATTATATAAGAGGTTTAAAGAGAAGAGTGTTAATTTATCACAGCTGAGTAATTGAATACTATTAAGAGGGATCCTCAAGAGCTCATGCAAGATTTTAACTCTAGATTTAAAAAGACATGGGATAGGATCCCAACCCTTGTGAGACCTACTCCAAATTATGCCTTCTTGTACTACCTAAAATCATTGAAAAATGATGTGATCATTATGGTCCAATCCATGGTTGGGAATAAATTACCTAGTGCTTATGACATAGCTATCAATTTTGAGAATTTTCTTGTTTAAGTAGGGAAGATTTCTCCTAGACCACCAATGCCATTGGTCCTTGATTTGTAGCCTCCTAGTTAAGTTGCATTACCTACCTTAGCTCCTTTACATAATAGTCAATAAAATTCTACCCTTGCCCCTACCAATGAGATTCATGAAGTCAATATTTTGTTTCAAAGTGTTACTAATGAATTGGTTGCTCTTAAAAGTTAACAAGCTCAAAATTACATGCCCTATCAGTCTTACAATTAGTTTGGACAAGCAAGTAGGCCTAATTTTCTAGGTAATGCTCAAGGACAAGCCAAATAACTCAAGCTAGACCTTACATAAGTTTCAATATCAATGCCCCATCATCTTCTAAAAGATATTTTTCCCACTCAAAAAAACTTTATTCAAGAACAACCATGCTATCTTTTTTATGACCAAAACCAAGGCCAAGTTGTCTATGCCCAATAAATGCCTAGTCAATCCATGACAATGCAAGGTAGCCAAGCACCTCAAGTTTCCACTTTTGAGGTTCCTTTGAAAAATGTAATGGAAAATAGATAATCAAAATCTAATTCTACTCTTATGAACCACTTAGATGGGGAATTTTGTGCCATGAATTATTGGGAAGTTCAAATAATCTGAATGCTAGTGTGTCCTCTAACACTAGATCTAAGGAGAGGGCTGTTAAAGAGACACAAGGTGTAACTCAAGGACTTATTTTGAATTATACATCACCTCCAATATTATTTGGGTCTAACTCAGCTCCTAAGTTACAAGAAAATTAGAAGTTTTAGAATGTAAGGCTAGCTCCTACACACCCATCTTCACATGCTACACCACAAGGTATTAGTGCTTCCAAAGAGAAATTCAAGATGAACAATATTTATATTAATGTTTTGGATTAGATGAAGAAGTTACATATTAATATTTCATTATGGGATTCATTGAAAATGTTGGGACAAATGGATATGCTCCAAAAATAATTACTTGGACTAGGTAAGCAAGTTGGATCAACTAGGACTAAAAATGTTATTTTGGTGAATGGAACTCAGCCTATTAGTGGACAAGTGAAAAAAATTGATAAGACTCATTTTTATATATCCTTGATCATTGGTGATTGTTTAGTTCATAATTTAATTATAGATAGTGGGGCTCATACTTCTATTATGCCTAAGTAAATAGTAGATAAACTAGGCCTTAAGTATGAACCAATGGCTAAAGGAGTTCTACAATTGGATGGATCACCTGCAAAGACCTTGGGAATAGTCAAGGATTTGAATTTGATTTTACCTATTTTTCCTATTTTTTCCATTCCTCATGATGTGGTTGTTGAAAATTTACCTCCATACTTTGCTCTTTATTTTTCAAGAGAGTTTAAAGCCAAGATAGGTGGATACTTGGCAGCCAAATGGTCATATATGGTTTTTAGAACAAAGTATGGTACCCAAGTGAATATTGAATTTGAACATATTCATCACAATAATTCAGAGCCTTACATGCCTAAATTTGCAAATGTAAATTATGCTATTCTTGATGAGGAAGAGATTCACATGGATCAATCTCTGACTTCTTCTCTTGAAGGGCTTACTAATATACATCTAGATGAATGGGGAGCTAAGCACTATGAACATGATCCTAAAAATTCATAGAGGAAGCTGGTATTTGAGTGTATTATCTTCATGAGGATGACTCTTTCATGCCAAATTTTATGAATCCAAATGGAAACATGGATAGTTTGTGGTAGCTATTCTTTGATGGATCAAGAAGCAACATTGGATCAGGTGGTAGAGCAATGCTAGTTTTTCCATCCAAGGAAAGATATTACTCCACTTTTAGATTTAAATTTATTCATACTTGTAATGTGGCAGATTATGAGGCTCTCATTCATGGCCTTGAGTGGGATAGAAAGAGAGGTGTGAAAGAGTTACAAGTTTATGGTGATAGTGAGTTGGTTGTGAATCAAGTAAGAGGCCAAAATGTGACTAAGAACTCCTTGCTTATGTACTATAAGCATAGAGTTTGGGATCTTGTGGAATATTTCTAAGCCTTCAACATTCAATATATACCAAGAGAGGATAACAAACATGTTGATAGGTTGGAAGCAATTGGAGGTCAATTTGATGTTTGAAAGGGGATAAGAGAGGATAAGAACCAACCTCATCTAAAAGTGATTTTAAGGCCATCTATACCTGATAATGTCACTAATTGGAAAGTTTTTGATAGTGACCAACAAATATATTTTTTATATAAGAGGAGGTTGAGTTTTACTCAAAGAATCAGTCCAAACTATAGAAACAATATGGAGGGTAGATCGTACAATTGAAGACAAACAAGCTCCCTAAGGGCTTCATCACACTTGAGAATATATTCAATGATGATGATCAATTGAAGAAGGAAAATGTAAGCATGTTTACTAAGAAAGAAAACTATGAGAGAGTAAAATTCTTCAAAGATAAGTTGCTTTGTCTTGGGAAGGTATGTACTAGAGAAGAAAGATATGCTTTCATTGAATTATGCAAGGAATTTTTTGATGTTTTTGCATGGGAATATAGTAATTTAAAGGAATTTGATCCAAACTTATCTCTACATACCATAAATATAGATGAGAATGCTAAACCTATAAAGCAAAGGGAAAGGCTAATCAATCTTAAGAGTGTGCCTCTCATGAGAAAGGAGCTTACAAAGCTGATTGAGTCTAAGATCATTTTTCCTATTAAGCATTCATATTGGTTGGAAAACTTAGTTTTGATAAGGAAGAAGAAAGGGGAAATCAGGTTATGTGTTGAATTTAGATATTTGAATAGAGTTCCCTTGAAGGACCATTATCCTCTTCCTTTCATGGAGCAATTTTTTTAAGTTGTTGTAGGTAGTGAAAGGTTCTCTCTCCTTGATGGATATTTAGGGTATAATCAGATTTTGGTGAAAGAAAGAGATCAATATAAGATAACCTTTACTAAGAAATGGGGCACATATGATTATAGGAAAATGCCTTTTTTGTGTCTAATACTAGGGTAACATAACAACGTATAATGGATATGGATTTTCAAGGCCTCATAAATGATATAGTTTTGGTGTATCTTGATGATATCATGGTCTTGTCCTAAGATACAAAGGATCATTTGAATTACCTTAGGTAGGTTTTTGAGAGATGTAGAGAGATTGGAAACTCTCTCAATCCAAATAAGTGTGTGTTTTTTATTTATGAAGGTAAACTCTTGGAATGCATAGTCTCAAAGAAAGGCCTATCCATAGATCTTGAAAGGGTGAGTGCAACCTTGGCATTGAATTTACCCAAACACAAGAAAGGTTTTCAAAGTTTCTTTGGAAAAAATAAATTTCATAAGGAGGTTTATTCTTGATTTTTCTAATTTATTCAATCCTCTATCCTCTATGGTAAGGAAAGATGATGTGTTTACTTGGACAAGGAGAAGGAAAGAGAGTTTTGAAGAGATCAAGAAAGATATTGCTGAAGATCCAACTCTTGAAAGTCATAATTTCTCAAAGGAATTCAACTTATATACATTTGGAAATGAAAAATTAATCTTTGCAATGCTTACTCAATCAAATTAATAAAACTTAGAGCAACCTATTTCCTTCATTAGTCAAGGAATGAAAGGCTATGAGGTAAGATACAATTATATAAATAAGCAAGTACTTTAAATTGTTATAAGTATAAATAAGTTTAGGATTATGTTATATAATATCAAGATTCATATATTGGTACCTCATCCTAGTGTCAAATGGTTCCTTTTGAGTAGAGTTTTGAATGAAAAAAGGGTTAGTTGGATCAAAAAAGTGGAGTATGATGTAGAAATCAAGACAACCAAGCTAGTGAAAGGGAAGGGATTATGTGAGCAACTTGATTAATATTTTAAGGAACAAAAATAAGTTGTTTTATCCCTTCATGATAATCTTATGAAATCTACATCTTCATTAATGAGGAGTTGGACAGAAGAAATGATCCATTTTCATCAAATCGGTGAGTGTCCATAAGGTCTAGATAAAGCCAAAAGAAGGTACTTCAGATTATAATATATTCCTTATGTACTTTTTGATGGAGTATTGTTTATAAAGGAATTACCAGGTGTATTATTGAGATGTGTTGAATTAGATCAGGTTGAGAATATATTTTTTGAGTTTCATTGATGGACTAGTTGGCAGTCACTTGGCTTTAAGAACCACAACTGTGAAGATTATGAGAGATGGATATTTTTGGCCTAGTTTATTTAAGTATACTCATAATTGGGTAAGAAAATGTCAGAAATGTGACCTCTTTTATGGAAAACAAAAGTTTGTAGCCATACCTCTTCATCCAATACAAGTAAACTAACCTTTTATGCAATGGAGTCTAGATTTCATAAGCCTAATCAACCCACCTTCTAGTGTTGGTCACAAGTGGGTGTTGACTAACATAGATTAATTTAAAAGATGTGTGGAGGCTATTTCTCTTAAAAAATAAAATTAAAGTTTAATTTTAGACTTATATGAAGGTATATTGATAAGATTTGGGGCTCCTTTAACAATAATTTTAGACAATGCATTGGCCTTCTTTGGAATGAAGACAAATGAGTGGGATTTGAAACATGGTATTTACCTGAGTACTTCCTCAAACTATTATCTATATGGGAATGGAATAGATAAGTCCACTAATAATAATCTAATTAGGATCATCAAGAAGACAATGAAGGAAAACCAAAGAACTTAGCATTCCAAGTTGAAGATAGATCTCTGGGCTGATAGAATCACCTCCAAAAGATCCATTAGAAACTCACCATATACACTTATTTATGGGAAAGAATATAGAATACCTAATTGATTTTAGTTACCAGCCTTAGATCTCACTTACCAGCTAGAGTTGATGGAAAATGAAAGCATGAAAGTTAGGTTGTATGAGTTGATGGAACTTGAAAAAATAAGGGACAAGCTATGTAAACTATGAGAGATCACCAAGATCAAACAAAGAGATAATTTGACAAAAATCCATGCCAAGAATATTCCAAGAGGGGAACATTATTCAAAAGTGGGATGAAGATAGGGCTAAGCTTGGAAAACACACAAAGTTTGATGCTTTGTGGAGTGGACCTTATGTCATTAGTCAATGCAAGAAACATGATGCTTTTAAACTCTAAAAGTTATATGGATAGGATATTTATATCCCAGTTAATGGGATATATCTTAAACATTGCTACTAAGGTTCTCCTCTCACCTTATAAATAACTTCTATTTTTCTTATTTTCCCTAAGTGTTTATGCACATGTGTGAGTCTTGTTGGTGTCTTGATTTGTTTTGTGTTTGTTTGGTGTATTGTGGTTTTTTATGTGTGTTTTAGCCAACTCCTTTCTAGTTTTCCTTAAGAATTCATTGAATCCCTTGTCTCATGGATTGATGAGGCTACTAGTCTTTAGTATAGCAAGCATACTACCCCTATGAGTCACCATTTTATTGACCAAATTTGACTTCAAGGTCAAATTTGGACCCCTATAGGTAAAAAAATTAGTTTTTTAGATATTTTATGGGTCTAATACTTTGTCATAGGGTATGTTATAATCTATTTGATTTAATGCCTATTTATCCTTAGTCATGGTCTAATAAGTTTATTTGTCATTTTAGGTCATTTAGTGGGAATTTAGGGGTCATACATGCAAGTGGAACAGTTCCAAAGGTGTATAGGTGTCCTATTTTATTGTAAAATGTCCAAGAGGTAATATTCCCTATCAAGAATTTTAGTTCAATCAGAATATTTTAGGTTATCTAATTAAAGATCAGGTAATCAATTGAAAAAGGGGAATTTAGAACTTATACTACCCATGGGGGAAGGTGAAATGTGGGAGAATGTCATGGAACATATATTAATCTTACTCACACTAATATAAGTTATTTAAATTATTTGGAAGTGATAAAAAGTCCCAAACCATTTTACTCTTTCTTTGCCTTTCTAGACACATAGAAGTGACTAACATGTTTGTACTTAAAATGGACAGGTGAAGAGGTTTCAAGTAAAATTATTTTGGGAGGTGTTAGTACACTTAGATATATAAATTTAATTAATAATAGTGTAATGATTAGTTAACCATGCTTTATGAACCATCTCTAATAATTTGACTATTTTTTGGTCACTATTTCTTGCACACTATAGGTTTTGATCCATTTTAGACAAGTCCATACAAACTATTTGGTGATGTTGACTCAAAAGGATATTGTATATTTTATTAAATGCTTTACATGTTTAGTTTAATGTTTCATGGTGTTTTGATGAGCAAGTTGTCTCATGTTGCAAGAAGGTGTCACTATTGTGTAGCTTTAATCAATTTCTTCCTTATTATAGAATGTTGGTCTCATAAAAAGGTCTCATGTGAATCTAATATGGTGTTCCATAGGTCTCAAAGGCATATGATCACCTCCTCTATGTTTTATTTCACCATATCTTGATTTGGGAAACTTTCAATCTTGTCATTCCTCATAGTCAACTCTTCACTCAATCCCACTTGTCGTCACATTTATAGATCTTGTTTAGCTTGTTCATGAAATGGTAATGAATATGTATCAGCTTGATTAAGTCATTAGGATCTGAGGAGTTTTCATTTGGATTTTTGGGGAAGTGCAAGTTTTGTTACAAGCTCATTCACCACACCAACTAGTCATTAGACACCCCTGCCTTCTCTATTCTAGATGTTTTCAAGAGGTTTTCACATTAGAATAAATGTTATGAAGATTGTATTAAAGTCTCCTAAATGAAAATCATGCATTTTAAGGATTGGAAATAAGTTTGAGTTGTTTATGAATCCATTCATCAACTTATCCTACTCCATTCCATGTTCACTACCTACATACAATTCACACACACCTACAACAACCTCCTTGATGATGTCATGCTGAGAGGTGAAGAATTTGGGAGAAATTTCAATATTTTAAGATTTTTAAAAGGTTTATTTGAATACTTGGTGAGGGCACATAAGGTCTTCATAACATGGGTATCTTGTATACTGCCTAAGTCTAATTTACTTCTTGTGTGTGAGAATGACCACCTACAGGTGGTGCCACAGAGCCATGAAGACACTTGTATAGAATGGTTGGGTATGATAAGGCAGCCTATTGAATATTGACATGTTAGTTGATCATGATAAGGTTGTTTGAGGTGTCAAAAGGGTAAAAGAAGATGTAAACTATCTTGGAAGAACCAAAGACTAAGTTCAAGGAAACTTTTCCAAAAAGGTGAAAACAAAGGTCTAGGGGTGCTTTGTGAATATCCTATAACATGTTTTTAAATATTTATAAAACATATAAATACGTAAAAATTACATCCTCTAGCATAGAGAAGAGATATGCCAAAGATGGGAGTCAAAAAGTAAGTGGAGGATAGAAGTTGAAGGCCTCAAAGTTGCCTACAAAAACACTAAAATCCTACTTTCATATCTATAGGATTTGAGTTTTGAATGACTTTGAAATCCTAAGGTTAAAAACAAAACATATTCTCATGGTTAGTGTAGACACCT
This sequence comes from Torreya grandis, assembly GCA_037957365.1. Lineage (NCBI taxonomy): Eukaryota > Viridiplantae > Streptophyta > Pinopsida > Cupressales > Taxaceae > Torreya > Torreya grandis. The sequence goes on along the minus strand of JARHVA010003926.1, from coordinate 1,584,020 downwards.
AAATCTGGCCACCAATGACCATCAATCAAGTTTTTGACCAATTTCTCACAAAAATGCATAATTTGGCCTAAAAATACTAAAACACATTAAAATCTTTGAAACTGACATATTCAAGCACCAATTTTGGCCAAAGTATCCCTAAATGGGGTAATTCATTTTATGGGCTAGCTAACTTTGATCAGATCATTTTGAGTTAAAATGCCAATTTTGCACTTGGGTACCCTAAATTGCTCTTTTTTGTCAAATCTCTTGCACAAGAAATGTGCCTTTTTTATTAGGTTTTGACAACATCCTAAATGAGATAATAGATCCAATACATCTAACATAGACTTCTAATTCCAATCTAGTCAGAATTTAAGCCAATAATAGGACATTATAACAAATTTGATTAATTTGTGCACTAGAGAACAAAGGCTTGCACCAAAATCACTAATCATGATTAAAGCTAATTAATTAAAATAATGAGCCTAATTAAGAATTCCATGGAACTTGTTGAATAAATCTTTATTGGAAATTGATTATCATTAATTGCATGATCAAATGACATCAACCTATGGGGTGCCATCCACAAGCCATAAATATATAAAATATCAAGATTTATGCCTCCCATACCTCATTAAGACCCTTCATACCTATTCATTGCCCCACATATTGATGAGACTATTTATTAATTTGAGTTACATAATTTAATTAATCCTTAGCCACACATCTTCATCTTGAGATGGAGGATTCAAGTTGATTTTAACCATTTTTATAAATCTATAAATAGGAGAGCCATGTACATGAATTTTAAGCTCTTTTATGCCAAAATTCTAATGTCAAAATGGATTCAAAATCATTACGTTTTATCATTATAATGCCCAAATATTGAGCCAAGCCAAGCCAATCCAAATCCAAATATGGTGTTAAGGAGAGATGGAAATAGCCACACTTCATTGATGTAGATTTTATGAGCACAAATTGAGCGAGCCACTTCAAAAATATAATTAGAGCATCCAAGGAATGTGAAATAAGGTTTATTTTGAATTTTAGTTGTGCTTTCCATTCTTGTCTTGTCAACTAAGATCCTCCTTTGTGATAGGCTTAAGGTGTTAACATTAGTGTGTTTTGTTTGGATTTTTTTTATTCACTAACACAATACTAATCTCACCTTATTTCAATCCTAGTTGACATAATGACATGTTTTGTGGGACCTTATCCCAGAAAATTTGATCACAAAGTATCTTTCAACTAACCTACTAACCAATTTTATACAAAATTTTGGAGTGGAGTCAAAAAAATGAAATTTTAAGTTAAAATTTTGTTTTTTTTGATAATTACATTTTTTGTTCCTGGTAATGTCAGTTTTTTCTCTATTGCAATATCACTTCTATCATATTAGTGATTTTTTAACAAAATCATTGTTTTCTAAACAATGATTTTCTCCCCAAGTAGAGATATCATTCGTTAGAACAATGATTTCATTCCCTGAGTAATGATTTTTCAAAAGTAACCATTTTATCACAAAATAATGATATTATTCACCTTATACAGTGATTTCATATTTGAAAACAATAATTTTATCAATAAAATAATTATTTCATCAATTTTGGTAGTGATTTTGTATGAGCAATGATATTGTTGACCAGAACAATGATATTTTTTCTTGGGCTGTGATATCATTGATTTGGCCAGTGATTTGGTTTAGAATAAAATTTTTGTTTAGAAATGATTTCATAAGAAAGTATTGATATTTTTTTCTATCAAACTAATCCATAACAATGATATTGTGTTCTAAAATTTTTATTTTATCAAAAAAATAATGATATTGACTGTGTAACAATAGGATTGCAATTGAGATTTGAAATTTTTAATGTTGTTTGCTCAAAATCTTAAGTGCTTTCAAGAAGGACCTTATAATTTCATTTTTGTAGGTTTAGGTAGTAGATTATAAGTTCTTTTGATTGTATTTAACCAAACACACTCTCAAATCTGGTGCTTAATGAAAAACTCGGGTGCTTAAGTGAATGTTTTGACAAATTGTGCTTTTAAAGTCATAACTTAAGACCAAGGGGTCAAAAGAACACCACCCAATCTTTTATCTGGTGCTTAAAATTAAACTCACTTGTCAAATTTTGTCTTCAATAGTTGTTTAAACTTATAATTTGATTAGAAAAAAGAGGGACGTTGCCTATATGTTATTACATCTACCCCTTTAGGGGAATTTTAGAATAAAAAGTTCCATCCTTATTGCAAACATGCCTAGTCTAAGGCATAGAAAGAATGACATCTAAATCACTCCCTAAAAATTCATAATAGTTTGGGTTATCTTGAAATGACCCTAAAGTCTTTCTATTAGTCATTTATTTTATTACATCTTGGATTGCGAGGGAGACTTCATTACCTCCTATAAGTTCTATAGGAAGCTTTGACCTAGGGTTTCATCTCTTGACACTGACTTTAACCACTCTCATTAGGATCAAAGGTTTTAGTGGTTAAACCACTTTCTGGTGTTGGAGTTATACATGGGATGTATCTGCACTTTGGACATCACACTATACTGAAAAAACAATAGAGGTAGTGGTTGTAAAAAGGACAAGACCTTTTTGCAAAAATCCAAGAGGCACATACACCCAATTTAAGTGCATTTATTTTTCAATGTGATATGAAATTCATTGGGATATTGATCCATCTAGACATTTAAAAACTTATATATTTTAGACAAATCTCCACTTGCCATGGACGTGATGTTGGCGCAAGGTGCACCTCAAGGTCCATGTCATAGTACTATCATTTGAGAGAATGGGGGTGTAAAAACCCTACTATATAATACACATTTTAATTTTTGGATGAACACTAAAAATCCTCTCAAATGATGTATATTGATGGATTGCAAAAAAACCAGGCAACTTTGTCAGTTTAGGACGTAAGAGTGATTAATTAGTTGGTTTTATCTTAGATTAAAGTCTTGTTTGGAGTCAAAACTCAGTGTGAAAACATGATACAAATCAAAACACATAGTCCTCATTTTCTTTTGAATAAAGAGGCATTATATTGCCCTCGTGAATCATCAATTTTCTTTTTTCAAAGTTCATCAAAACTTGGAGTCATATCATCCACTTTGGCATATTTATGATACCTAATTGAGTATAAAATTTTACCAAACATTGTTTAAAGTCCTTTATTTATAATCTAAATTTTAAATTTCACATTCATAAGTTCATAGGATTGATGTGTTAAGTGGGTTCACCATTTTCACTAAACTTGAGGAAACTTAGGTTCAATTTCCAATTTGGGTTGAAGTCCGTTTAAGATTCATAATCATTATCACCACTTAGTAGACTTAAGTTATTTTGTGCTAAACAATTCCAACTTGAGTCTATGCACCAAAATTATTTGTATTACCATCCTATTTCCATGAAGATCATTTGAATACATACTTTTTTTCCTTAGAGATATTGTCAAAAATTTAAAAGTATGTATGTCATTTGAGTTAAGAAAGGTAGTGTTATGCTGTCAAATTTGTGAGGAACCAACTTTGCCTTAATTTTTTTTTGAAACAAACATTTTTTCACATATTTTGAGTAGTCTAGAGTTGTTACATTTGCCAAAACATTTCAAACATTATTTCATAAACCTTTTTGCATAGAGTTCAAGTTTGTACACATTTTTCAAGCCAATCTAAGTATACCTTTGTGAATATTTGTCTAGAATAGTTACACCATTCACATTTTTCTTGCCTATTTTTAAGAAGTACCAAGTTTTATACCATTATTTTTGAGAAAACAAACTATCTCTAAAGTGACTTTTATTTCATGCCTTATACTTATTTTATTGAGTTCATGTCCAAGAGTCAAGTGCTTAGTTTTTATTAGAAGTGTTTAAAATACGTTAGATTAAAATCTCATCTATTTCAAAGTCTAGATTTTGACATAATTTGGCAAAGCATCCTAGCACATGCATTATTTGAGCCTAGCTTTTGATGGCACATTTGGCCAAAAGACCTAGCAATAGTTTATTTCCTAGAATAGACTAATTTGAAAGACTTCAACCTTAGAGTTTATCATTTCAATTTTTGGTCCATTTACTTAATATTTTTTGTATAATATGTGTAATGGTAGATAATTAACATTAGATTATTTTTTCATAAATCATTGCATAAACCTTTTCATCCTTTTGACAAATCTAGATTAAGTTTGAAGATCATCTTTTAGACATTTTATTCTTAGAGTTTTTAGAACTCTCTTCCATTTCTATTGTAAAACATTCACTATGAATCCAAACATGTACTCCTAAACTCGTAGTAGAATCATGTACAATATAGGTATTAGTAATGTGGTTTCACAAGAATAAATGGTGCAACACCCCTACATAGATTGATGAGCCCAAAAAATGGCTCATTATTGACATGGAAATTCCTTCATTTCATCTCTCTAAGGATATAATATTATGCAAATCATAGAATTTTAGTTTACTATAACATGTAAAATACATAATTTATCTCATTTATGCCAAACCAAATATTGAGTTACTATGTTGTCATTTCTACCTAACAAAAAACATGTTTTAGTGTGTCGATGTTGAATGAATACATAGGAAAGATGACAAAAGCAACATTTGGAAGAAGCTCTAGTTATGGCTCCAATTTTCTAAAGCTATAGAATCACTCAACCAACATCTAAGGACTCTATAGAACCACTTCTATGAAATCTACGTAACTACTTCTATGGACTCTGTAGGTCTATTTCTATAGACTTTGCAGATTCAAGATTTGGGAAATATGGGAGTTGCAGGAAAGAAGGATGGCTATAGCTGGATCACACCGAAGGAATATTTGTTTTCTATTTTAAAAAATATTTAATTTTGATACACTTTGTACATATTTGAACCATAAAACTATTATAGGGATAGTATAACTATTTGTGATAATAGTTGGATTCTCTAGGATTATAATCAATCTGAATCTCCTATCTTTGAGGAGCAAAAAATTGACTACTAGTTCTATTTTTCTGCATACTATCTTTAGCCCAAGGTATGAGTATAAATATGTACATTTTCATCTAGAGTAAAATAATAATGAATATAGTTACATTTATAGCTCCAAGAATATTGTAAACTTTCTAGATTTCATGAGTTAATGCAAAATTATTTGAGTTTTCAGTATTGAGTAGATTATATTCTTGACTCTAAGAATATCAAGGGCCCACTCTCCTTAGAACCAAGAATTTCTATATGGTATTGATATTTATGCTAAATTAATTCTCCATTATTATATAATCAAAGTATCTTCAATTTTTGCATGTCTTAGTCATTCATAAAACAATAAATTTTGGGTTTACATTTCAATAGTATTTCATTTTTCTAGCAATTGTGAATGTAGAGTTAAATTTATAGTTTTAAGCAAAGTGTGAATTAGATATAGATTTACAGTTTCAGCAAGTGTGAATTAGATTTATATTTATAGTTTTAGCAAGTGTGAATTAGATATAGATTTACATTTCCATGCAAGTGTGAATTAGATTTAGATTTATAGTTTTGGCAAGTGTGAATTAGATTTAAATTTACAATTTTAGCAAGTGTGAAATAGATATAGATTTACATTTCGATGCAAGTGTGAATTAGATTTAGATTTACAATTTCATAAAGTGTGAATTAGATTTAGATTTATAGTTTTAGAAAGTGTGAATTAGATTTAAATTTACAATTTCAAGCAAATGATTGAATTAGTTAGTGTAATGGTTAATCTTTTCTTTTAGCAAGTGTGTGAATAAATTAGCTTAGAATAATTATTTCATTGGTAAAATTTAGATTATAATCATCAAACCCCCCCAAGACCAACTTATAGATCTACCACCATAAGCCTTACTGTCGATAGATTTAGACACCGACCCTGGTTGATAGACATCAATCTGAAAGATTGATTAAATGAAGGGTTAAATGACACTCATCATAGATAATATTAATTATGAGATGTATTATTATCCCTATTATAATACTCAAATATGGGCACAAAACCAAGATCCATGGGCTAACTATTTGGTTAATATGCCACCATATTTAGAATAGGACCAAGAACAAACCACACAATACTTAGCTATGATACCCATAGTTGAAGAACCATTTCCTTAACAATTGTACTCTATTAATATGCATTCTATATATTATCCATTTTTGTTTGAGCGTCATTTGTTGAAAAATAAAGATAAATTTTTTGTTAGAGCCATATAAGTAAGGTCTAAGTTTCCAATGGACTTCCCTCATGAAAGTTTACCAAGCCTAGTAATAATGCCTCACAACATATTATATAGTCAATAGGACTCTTATAACAATCCATTAACGCTAGTCCAAATGATGTATCAAGACCTTAATATACCTATCAAAGGAAAGAACCTCATGGAAGACCACTTTAACCAAATTCAAGTAACATATCAAACCTACCTAAATCTAGCACGTAATTTCAATCAGATGACCATGGTGAGTAAACCTCTTATTGATGTAATTCCTTCAATAAGAGTTTTGTTAGAGTTAATTGGTCAAGAAAATTAGAGTTTAGACCCATTCACACAAAACACTTTGGTAGACAACTTGTTTCATACACCAATTATCAAAGAAGTGTCTTTTGGTTCTATGTAGAATAATGAGCAAAACACAGTGGACAATGCACAAGAAATGTCCATCCAAATCAAAGTGGTACTAATACACAAATAGCTAGTCAACAACATGTGCCTTTAGTTAATAACAAGAGTGGATTTATAAACCTAGGAATGGGAGCTTCTGTACCCCAACCTCAACTAACTACTTCCAATCCTCAACTAGCTACTTCATCAAGTGCACAACCAACATGATTAGGTAGTCAACCAGTAACCAATGCCATGCCTCAACAATAGAATGTGATGAATCCTATTCCTCCTTAATAGGTGATGAGTAACAATCCTCAACAATAGGCACAAATTAATATAGCAATGCATTAGAATCTAAACATATTGCCACCTCAACAAGGGGAAACTAATGTTCCACCTCATTAGGTATTAGTAAACATACCTTCTTCTTCACATACCAACATGCCAAATTGAAACCAAATGTTGTTTAATCAATAATGTATTCATGTTGGTCAATGATAGGTGCCAAATATCCAACATGTGTCCATTTACCAATTGGGATTCATGTAATAAGGGGGTTCCAATGTCTCTCAAATACCTGCTAGGTAACAATTTCCTTTTGTGCAGAACATACCACAAGTTCACAGATAGGGTCTTGGTTGACAAGTTCCCTCTCAACAACCAGGTTTGAGTAGTCAGAAATAGATACCTATTCAACCACAATAGTCACAATATATTTATATCCCTCCATCCCAACCTCAAAATACTCCAAGTCAAACCTTCATCTCTAACCCAAACCAAAATATCAGATAACCAAACATGCAATTTCAACAAGCACATCCTAATCTACATATACATATTCCTAGTTTTTTTCTCAACCAATCCAACATATACCAAAAAATACTTTCGTCATACATTGGTCAAATTGATTCAATTGTGACCACTTAACCATCTACCCAAGCTAATATTCCCATAACTTTCTTATAGCAAGAGTTATAATAAATAAAATATACAATTGTGGCCATCCAAGTGAGGAAATAGGTTAAAAATTTTAAGTTGGATGATGTGTGTTCTTATTGTTAAGCATGAAATATAGTGAGAGGGGGGTGAATCAATATATTATATATCTTTTACTTAATCTGATTTCTTTTCTTTAACCACTTAATCACACATTCAGGATATGTAATAAAATTGAAACAATAATATGCACCACACAAGAGAGAGAGAGAGAGACACCATATTTTTACATGGAAAACCAAAGTGGAAAAAACCATAGAGAACAATCTCAAGTATATGAATGAGCACCAACTCAGATTAAAAATTTCAAATCACCAACTTGCAGGAGCATTAACCCCTTTACCGAGTACCAACACAATAACTATTTGTGAGCACCAAACCACATGAGCACCAACCCCTTACAAAGATTTGTGAGTACCAACCAACAAGAGCACCAATCCCTCTTGTGTATAAAACACAACTATCTCTCAATTTTTCTTACTCAACAAATGATATAAATCTATAATATATCCTTCTTTTCTCTCCTCTAAAATACATACAAACCATGCAATCTCTTGCATATTACAAATGGCTTCTCAAGCCTTTATTTATAGCTTTCCAAATGACCTTTGGCATTCACCCTTTGACCCTTAAATCCTCATGGAAAATGGCACCAAACTTGCATGACCACTCATATCCTTGCATTAAAAAAGTCACATGGTGACTCTTCATAATCAAATGTGTCCTTTTCTCTTTTGTCTTTACCTTGGTGAATTTTTGTATTCCTCAAAGTGTCTCTTCATGGAAAAATGTTCCATACCCTCTTTTGTCTTGACATGGTGACTCTTAGAATTCCTCAAGATGACTCTTCATGAGAAAATGCATCCCATTCCTCTTTTGTCTTTACCCCATGACTCTTTGACTTCTCCATGGGACCTCTTTTGACTTATATGCAACCAAAAATACATTAATTAATATTAAATAAATATTAACACACATTAGCCAAGATATGAATATTAAAAACATCATTACATACAATGGGGCCTTTATCACTAATGCTAGACCTTTGACATCAATGACGATATTTCCAACACCTATCCTTTCAATATGGATTACTTAAATATTCCATTTCTTCCAAGATATGAGCCACCAAAATTTGATAAATACAATGGGTAAGGTGACCTCAAATCCCTATTAACCGAGTTTTTTGTTGCGTGCCAGCCAGTGGCATATAGTGATATATACCTTTTGTTTTTGTTTCCAAGGAGCTTAGCTAGACAAGCCTTGGAGTGGTTCTTGAATTTTCCTAAGAATTTAGTGACTAATTTTGATGATCTTTCAAATAATTTTGTGTAGAACTTTTCCTATAATCTTGAACATGATATTTCATTAGTTGATTTGACATAAGCTAAACAAAAATCCAATGAAAGTTTTGCAAGCTATCTACAGTGATGGAGAGAACTTGCAAGCTGATTAACTCATAGTTTACTAGATAAATAATTAGCTTCTGTAATCACTAAAAATTTGCATAATGAGATAGCCTATCATCTAGAATTGTAGTATACACATACCTTTAAAGAAATCATTGACAAATGTTTATTGATCAAACAAGTGCTCATTAACAAAAGACTCATAAATATTAATTCAAATAATCATAAATAAAGTAACAATCAAGAAAGTGGCCAAATCCAACATCTGATTCAAGTGAAAGCATCACAACTAGCACATGCCAATAAAAAAGATAGACCAAAACAATTCAACTACAATAGGAATGTTGTGGGAAATAGAGTAACTAAGTCATGTCATGTCAAAATAGTGTAAACATCATCTACTCAACCTATAACACCTTTTTAGCTTACTCCTACTTGAAAACCTCTTCAACCGATGCTCCAAACATAACAACCAAGACTCGCACAACAAATGCCACAAACTTTGCCATTGTAAAACCCTCCTTTAAGGAGAACTATGCCTACGCATCATGTTTTTAATGACCTTGGAGAGCCTATTGAGTTTGTGTTTCACAAAATTTCCATTGCTATTTTTATTAGTTGGCCTATACCAAAGCAATTTCCTCAAGGCATCCCTTATCCTGATTGGTACCGTAAAAATGAATTTTGTGAGTATCATTGGGTCAATAGGCACAATTTATGAAGATGTGTGTAAATCAAACATTTAATTGAAAATGTGGTTGAGAATGGAGAGATCACATTGGATGGTGGTACTTCCACCTCCAATTAGACTCTTGGCATCTATAAAAACCCTTTTCCATATCATAACTAGTAGTAACAACAACAACCATGGCTAGTACAATAACAAAATCCATAGTATCCAAATCAAGGGCCGAACTAGTAGAACCAATAAAATCAATAGTAGAACCAACAACCTTAGAATAATGGAAAAAACTAAGGTTAGAATTGTAATAACTAACAAACCTACCATGTAGTTTCACATGACTACAATAGGGCTATAGGTCATATTGTAGGGGGTAGCATTAATACCATCTCCATAAATCCTAAACCAAACACCAATCAATCTAGACCATTGCTAAACAATGCCACTCGACCAAATTACATGGATAATCCTTATTTGACCTAGGATCACATGAAGGTAAACCAAGAAACTAAGATTTCTAATTTTGGACCTTATACCAATAACTCATCCTTACCCCTTGACCACATACAAGTGTACTAGTAACTAAGACTTGTCCTATTTATTCCCACACCATTACCACCATTTATTAGTAATCATGGTCCTATATTTAATCTTGATTATGAAATCAAAAATCATAGGTCAAGGATTACCATCCCAGGCCCACAACCATCTACCACTTTTCCCATTATCCAACTAGTCATGTAACCTCAGAATAAGCCTTTACCACTGACCCAAAAAAGAAGTTTGATATTGTGGAACAATTATAGAAGACACTAACCTAGATCTCTATTTTAGATTTATTGTGAATGTTGATAATCCATAATAAGATTTTGAATGAGTTTTTAACCCAATCCAATATTTCCAGTGACATATCCCTTGATAAATTTCAAGCTTTGGTTGGAAACCTAGCTCCTACCCAACAAGTCACATTCAACCAAAGCGATATGTCTTCCCTTAGCCCACTCCATAATAATCCATTATACATAGAAGTTAATATAAAGTGGCATAAAGTAAAATGTGTCCATATAGACAATGGATTAGTTCTCAACATAGTGTCTCTAAAGCTCATCAATATTCTTAGGAACATAATGGTAGATCTCCAACCAAAAATGATAACTATCAAAGCCTATAATAATTAGGAGAGAGAATTATAAGACACCAATAACCTACCAGTTATCATTGGGCCTTTGACCCATGATATACTTTGGCATGTGATTTATCTTGAGTTATCATATAATATGATTCTAGGTAGGCCTTAGTACATGAGATTTATGTAGTCCCATCAACACTATACCAATGTATCAAGTTCTCCCACTTAGGGATGGAAGTGAATATTCCAAGAGATTTGTACCCATATGAACACTACAAAAATCTCAAGTCTAAGTTTCAAAGATATAATTACTAATAGGGAATGAATCAAAGTTCCAAGTAGGATAAAATAAAGGCCATACTTATTGATTCTCTAGAGGATAATTGCATAGATCCTAATACCCTGGATTCCCTTTCCCACATGCCACCTCCCAAAGCTTATAATCATTACACCATTTTAGCTAATGGCTTAGGATAATATTTAACACATGATACCTTTCATATTGTAAACCTTTTAAAGAACTAAAGTCCTTTGGAAAACCTAAAACTAAGCCACTTCATCCAAAATGGAAACAAAAGAGAAAAGATAAAGGACTTGTCATGTTTGTACCAACATCTGGCCTAGAATTAGACCCTTTTAAAGGGTAAAAATCATGGTTATATAATGACAACCAGGATGATTGTTATAAAAATGTAAAGTATCTTATTCCCAATAGGATCATGAAGAATCAAGACTATGAAGGAGGAGGCTTCAGACCTAATCAATAAGGAACACTTGTGTAGACACCAAAATTATGTCACATACATGCTTAACTCCCTGTATCAAACCCCCCCTCAATCCCCTTTTAATAATTAGCTTTCCTAACCCATATTTTCACTCCTCACACATTTAATTAATTTAAAAATATTTAATTAAGTTAACTAAAAACTAGTTATGCCACCTTACCTAGCCACCTCATCCTAAGACTAATTCTTACCATCTAAGTCACCTCAAGACTTAGTCCTCTAATCATAACTACCCATGATTTGTTCTAACCCCTAACATAAATTCATAACTAACTACATTCTTCTTAACCTTACATTTCTACCATTTCTTAATAGATACCACACTTGGTAAGAGGAAGAATTTAAAATAGGCTAAAAATATCCGTTTTACCTATTCTCATGCCACTAACATCAGTCAAACCTTGGTCAATGTTGGTGGGATCACTAACATCAATTACTTAATCCAAATTCCAAGCTAATATTCAGGTCAATAGAAATCAAAAAAATCAATCATTCATGTATAGGCTTTTGGAATTTGACTTTCTACATTTAGGCTGACCATTACTCTACACAAATCAATCCAAATTAGGAATTGATATACTACATAGAGCTTGGATTCTTCTAAACTAGTAGCACATGCTTGTCTTTTATGTTCATGTACTACTTTAACATACCTCATCAGAGACATCTATTCGACACTCATGGTTCATCCATTTCACTAGCTAAGTATATCTCTATCTTTTGTAATTCCTTTAAATAGTCATTTTATAATTACTTTATATTATATTATTTATCATTATATGAATGTCCCAACTCTCCATGCAAAAGATTTTTAAAACTCCTTCATTTGTTTCCCTCTACTTCAAACATACCAACCCTCTATCTAGACCCACTTGAGTCTTACCCACACCCTTACGACTCTTCCCAACCTCACAAACCTAACCAACATCTACCTCTATCACATAACCAACATCAGTCATATATCCTCACTGACATTGGCAACCTAATCAACATCAGTGACTATATATTTCTACCAAATTATCTAAGCTTATCTAAATAGCCTCTAAAACACCAATAACTCACATTACCTTATTATGTCACTCTTTGATGCACTCAGACTGTAAAAATGGTATGAATATCTATCTCTTACTCTCTCTTTCATTTTTTTATTCATTACCATTTTATTTTAAAAGTGGACTGTCATCCCTAAAGAAGTTTCACACTTCTAGGAACAAACGTGTAGCTTGGTAGCCCACTCATATATCTAATAACAAATATTTTTGGTGGTAGTTCTTTCTTATTCATAGTTAGTCCCCCCTAGCTAAAGAGGAGTACTAAACATCATCTAGATACAAAACACAACAAATATGGGTTCTCTCTAATCTATAATCGCTACCCTTCATCTCTATTTTTCCTTAAACATTAAATAGATTCAAAATTTAGTGAAATATTTTTGGCACGTTTGATGGGACCTTGGAGTCTTTCATGGGTTCATTTCTTATTTTAAGCATTCGTATAGGTGCATTATAGTGAAAATTTCATTCCTTGCACTTTCTCCCTCTCTTTTTCCTCAAAACAAAATATTCAGCATTTTATTTTTTGTTTAAAGGTAATAAACTAAAATTTCTTCTTCCTTGCCACTCTTATATTTCTTTTACCTTTAAAATAAATTTATCATTTTTCTTGCAAGATAAAAAGAATCTCTTTTTTATCTCTTTCTTGCATGCACATTAGGATAGTGAAATTCATTCTCTCCTCTTATTTCATCATTGTTTTCATTCGAATCAAAACATTTTAGATTTGGGTTTAAAACTTACTGCACTTCATTATTTACTTGTTGCATATTAGCTCACCTAGCTAATTACAACCATTATGAATGAATTTTAGTACAACCATGTTATACAACTAGATCACACTCAAAAAAATAAACATCTAAACTCACCTGAGATAAGGCCCATCAAGATTTCATCAACTAGTGGATGACATTACCCTACCTAGCTATCCTACTTGAATTTCACCACCAAGGGGGGAAACCACTCCATTCTCTAGTGGAGTATAAACTCTAGATAGAAGGTATATTCTAGCTAAATGGCCTAGCTTGGCTTCAAGTTTATAAAGTGTAGGGAGTAAGATCTTATAAAAAGTTGTGTACCTAGTCTAACACAAATTTCCTTTTGAGCACCAAAACTAACCTGAAACTAGCTCTAGATTGTTTTCTAGTACCTTTGGTAACCAAACTCTCATCTCACTATCTAATTAAGGCATAAGCCAACATGAGACTAAAATTAATCTCTAGAAGTTAATAATTAGTGGCTGTATGTTATTTTTCTAGTTTTTTATTGCCTTCTATATTTTGGAGTTCGTAAAGATGTTTTTCTATTGATTTACAAAATCAACACTATTCATAATACTCAGGTTGTATAACCTATTATATCAAGTTTTTTGAGTGTTCATCCTCATTATATAGACTTCTTACATCCTCTATTTTGCATCTAGGTTTCTAAAACATTAGATTTTTCATTTCTCAAGACTGCACAGTGACCAACATCGGTGAAATCCATCGACATCAGTAAACTTTAACCTACCAACATCGGTCAAGTGACTGACGTTAGTGACTATGTAATTTGGTTATTTTTTAGTTTTCTCAAAACAAGTTAAAATAACCTACCTACCTCTACCCAAACCTGGTTTGTACTCACTCTATCACTAATATAGATTTCTAAGACTGTTTATACTTTTTATTGCATGGTATTAACATGAAGCCAAGCCAAAATTCTTGCCGATTATGCAAGCTAACAACCACTTCCACCTTCCCCTCTTGTTGTTGATTCTATCATGGAGCATATTTTATATATAGAGCATACTCCTAGCCCCAACCAATTTCCCATGGTGCCTAAAGGAGATCAAGATTTTTTTAGATTTATTGATCACAATGTGGTATCCCTTCAACATTACCTTGCCATGAGCCAAACTCACAATTCTTTGGGTGACCAACTATATGGTATGCTAACTTTTATGACGGAGACGACTTCAATTTTAGTTATCTCCACTATATTCCCCATGGTTACTCAAACAAATACTTCAAAAAGTTACCCAACCATAAATAATGTCCAAATTTTAGTATTACCAACTGCCCAATCCCACCTAACCCCTATCGCGACTTCCCTACCTTCAAAACCATAAATAGTTCAGTCACATCTAACCACATTTCAGAATGTGGTGGTAGCTATCCCATCTACTCTCACACCTATAATTACATGAGTTAAGACTCACCCTTCACCTAGTATAACCATGCCAACAACTCAACCTATAATAAAAACATTCAACCAAAGCATTGTCTCTAACCTAGTGGTACAAACCCCTTTCATTTTTGCCCCCTAATCTATGACTCACTACCTCTATGTTGTATCAATACAACTGTAACAAGTTATGTCATATGCTAACTCTACTTATTATCAAGCTCCATATAACTTAGGGGGTATCTCCCAAACCAATCCCCCTCTAAACCTTATTAGGATGCTGATGGATAAGATGTCTAGTCTAGAGACATTCATGTCAGGTTCAAATAATGTATTATCTTATAATCATATATGCAATGAGCCCATCCATCCTTTTATGACTATTCACCCTTATCCAAGCCAATGGGAATTCCCCAAATTTACTCACTTCTTGAGTAAAAAAGACCCACGACAACATTTGTGAGCATCTAGACATGCTTGTTAGTTAATAGGGCGTGATGATGTGTTACTACTTCACACCTTCCCTATGTCTCTTTTAGGTGATGCCTTGGATTGGTATAACTCTATAACTTGACACTCCCTTTTCCCATTTACCCAACTTGCACAATTATTCCTAGACCATTTATCTATCAACATTTCTAAAAAGGTTTCTAATACAAACCTTTATTTTATTAAACAATTTGATGATGAGTCTATCATATATTTTATTGCTCACTGAAGAGGCTTAATCAATCAACTCACATTATATGTACCCCAACTTGAGATTATTGAACTCTTCTTAAGGGCATGTGCTAAACACATTTTATCCACACTTTGAGTATAAACTTTTTGCACATTCGATGAAGCCTTTACAATGGTGTGGAAAATTGAGATCCAGGCTACAAATGAAGATAGAGTCAAGTTGCATAGTAAGAATGCCAATCCCAAATCAAATGAATCCTATTCTTCTAAAACTTCTCCTTCTAACCAAAAATATAAAGGATCCACCAATGCAGTGGTCATTAAATCAGATTCTTCCATAACCATAAACTAACCTAATTCCTCAACCTCACAAAATATGACCAAGCAATTCCAACAATGGTATGAAAAAAGATAATACACTCCCATTAGGGAGTCATATACTTCCATTTTAGAAAAATTATTATAAAAAAGAGCCATAACCCTTCCTCAAATCAATCCTCTTAGACAATTTGATCCCTCCTATCTTATTCATACTTAGTAGAAGGAGGATGAGTTTTGTGGCTACCATCGAGCCAAAGGCCAAAATTCTAATAACTATAAAACATTCAAGAACATTATTTAAGACATGCTTGAAAGGGGTAATATTGTCTTGGATAACCCTAATGCACCTGCTAATCAAAATATGGATGTGTTCAAACAACCTTTTCCTAAACATTCACCCAATCAAAATATTATTCAGACCATGACTAATAAATCATGTAATCATAATATCCATATGGTCAATATAGTCTTTCCTTTAACTCCAATCCAACCTCTCCCACAAAAAGAGTCACCCATTTTACCTACTCCTTCCCCATAATCGGTGGATTTTATTTTTCCCACCTTCCTCCTTGGGTAGAAGATTCTAATTCACCCATTCCACTCCCATCTGAGGAAGGGCCTCCTTTACATCTCCTTTTGCCACAAGAGGAGCTTGTATTTCTGGTTCTTTTTGTACCCATTTTACCTATCCTATTACCACTTGAGGACCATGCCTTATCCATTCCTCAAATATATGTTGAGGGAAACATCATTCCTATGTTATACCCTCTTGATGAACCTTCTTCACCTACCTCTCCTCCATTAATGGAAGGTATTACCCCATCCACTCCTCTTTTTCACCTAGAAGAGCCAGTGTTATCTACCCCTACATTAGATGAGATACCTATTGTGCCTACTCCAATTCAACCAATTTTACCACTTATTTTACCTATGGAAGATCATAATTTACCTATTCCTCACCCACATGTTAATGGAGTAATTCTACCTATGCTCTACCCCCTTGAAGAGCCTTATTTGCCTACCTCTCCCCCACCTATGGAAAACCATGCCTCTTCTTCCATCTTTGTTGAAGAAGAGCTTGTTACGACTCTTTATCATCTTTAGCCTGAGGTAGTAGAGGCTAATAATTTCCCTCTTTCTCAATCACCTAAGCCTTTTAAAGAAGGAACCGTAAGGCCTATGTCAACTTCATCAAAACCCTTTTCGTGGTTATTGAAAAATCTAGAATTTATTAGCTCCATGAAGCTAGATCATGCAACATTTTGGGACCGACTAAAAACTCCTTATCTTACACAACAAGTGTCATCCTATACCACCAATCCTCTTACTACCCTTTAGCCTAAGGTCTTTGAAAAAGTTTGAGATTTTTAATTAGAATCACTAGAAGTTCATCCATATACATCAAAAACTTCACCCTCACAGGTGTCTATGACATTAAAGTAGATCACATCTTTAGGCATTCTCCTAGCCTCTAATCTAATTCATCCATAGGTGAAATTATATCTGAGTTTTCAACCAAAAGTTGGAGTTTTATGGCCTAAACTAAATAAGAATTTTGAGCTTCTTATATCTCACTGATCCTTCCCTCTTCCACCCTCAGCTTTGCTTTCAATTTTTGGACCATATCCCTTTACTTTAGTTGGGGTATCATCGATCCAAGTGAAACCAAAGGCTAAGTTACCTTCACTACTACCTCTACCACCTAGTAGGCCTTTCACATATAACATTGTGACACTTACCATCAATAAAGTGTCAAAAAAACATGTGGCTCTACTGCCACCTAAAAAGGGGCCACATAAAATCACCCTCATGACTCCTAAACCAAAGAAGGTGTCCAACACTATTACAACAACAAGTGCTAGCCCACTCTCAAGATCTCAGATCTTTTTCCTACTCTATCTATTTCAATCCTCTATAATAATCCCTCTTCCAATTAACCTTATATCCCTCTTAGATGGAAGCCATCTTGGTTTGATGATACATAAGTGTGTCTATATCATCATTCGCCTAGACATGATACTGAGAGTTGTAAAGCTCTCATAGTAGTCATTCAACAACACCTTGATATAAACACTCTCTTTATTGATACTCCCATTAACCTTACTTCTATTCCACCCATGACATCCATAATGCCTCATACCATTTCATTTGAATTAAAACCCAAAGATGTTGTCATACCCCCTTTACCACCTCCTTCACCTATGTTTCAGATAAACATGATTTCACAAAATCAAAATGATAAAGGTAAGGAAAAGGTCACTTCCCCTTGAGATCATCCCTTCTCAAAAGACACTCCTCCTCTAAATCCTAAGATTTTCATCTTAGGTGTCTTGAAACCAACATCTTTAGAAGTTATTCAAAACTCAATGGTGAAATAACTTCACTAAACCCCCATGAAAATATCCGTGTATGAGTTAATCTAAAACTCACCTCCTTGTATTAGTGCCTTTAAAGTGGTTGAGGTATAACCTGATAATCTCTAGCCTCTTTAGCTTTGGTTGGCTCTCTTAACACCATCTCCATGATTTCCTTCTGTGATTCATAAATTTCACTTTAACACCCTAAAGATCAAGATTTTATCCTTTTTATCATCATATATATTGATAAAACTCATATCAAAAGAGTTATGATCAATGGTGGAGATAATATTAATATTATATCCACCCATGCCTATAAACAACTAGCCCTTCCTGACAATTGCGTGTCTCAAACTGATGCAGTGCTCCACTCCTTTAACAATACCATAACTACTATGATGGGAACTATTACCTTACATATTTATGTGGGTCCTTGCATAATTTTTGAGATCTTCTACATTGTATAAAAAGAGTTCCAATATAACATACTACTTAGATGACCTTGGATACATTCTATGGCATGTGTGCCCTCAACTTTGCACCACTACATCAAGTTTGAGCACAATTGACAACTACATGTTATTCCCACCAACCCACCTCCTTTCAAGACATGAAAAATGATTTATATCCCCAATGATGTTCTCATTCCATTAAATACATCATATCCTCTACATTATAATTTTGAAGCTTCCACAAGCTCCAATAACCTGGTTACATAGATACTGATAACACAAATTCTTAACAAAGACCCCATGGAGAAAAATTTCAAGCATCTAACGCTCAAAGAATATCATTTGTTGATACTTGACATGTTCCATAATACACAAGAGTATGGAAAGATTCATATGCACCCCAATTATGATCCTTATATTAGGATGGTCATCTCGTATGATCACCCTAACCTTCAAACTAATTTCACATATTGGGGAATTGATCAAGCTCCCATAGTCAACAATCCATATTCTTTGCCACAACCATTTACCTATGACTTTTCTTTCTTTGGAAAGCCTAGTTTTGCTCACACCTATCTTTATAGGTGTGCCTAGAAAAGATTTAGTTTGGGTCATTATGAGTAGGGTATTCATACCCCCATTGAATATCCCACCAAAAAAATCATTGAAAATACCAAAAAGTGACATGGAGTGGGTTTTGATGAACCAACTAAACTCACCAAAGCTTTTCATATACCAATTATTTAAGAGCCAATCTCCCCTTCTCCATCCTCTCCTCCACCATCACCTACCAAATTAGAGGTATCTATACCTCCTAATTTTTTCTTCAATAAATGCCATCTATTTGGGCACCCTCACCTATCATTAGGGTAAGGAAATAAGTTCCCTTCCTCTCATTCATCTTGAAATGATTTATTAAGACCCTCCCAATATCAACACTATCCAATGTCAAGATGATGATGCTATTCTCACATACATGGGTACAGATGATTTCTATGTCTAATGATCACTCCCATATGAAACACAAGTTATGTTTAATGAATCAACTATTGACATCAATTTGCCCTCTCATGATAACCCTCATGTCCTTAAGATTGGCCAATATTTGGATTTCTCTAAGCAAGCTAATTATACCATATTTATTAATGACCATAGTAAAGCCTGCGCTCGGTCTTATAATGACATGCCTGGTATTGACCCCTCTATCATCACCCATAATATTTTCACCAATTGAGATGCTAAACCTATTAAGTAGAATCTTTGCAAAATGCATCCCCATATTTCTCTCCTTATCAAAAAAGACCTCCAATGCCTCTTTTTTGTTAACTTTATTCAACCCATTGACTACCTACAATAGGTTTCCAATATTTTTCCTGTCACAAAAGTGATAAGGGGAATCCACATTTGTACTAAATACCATAACCTAAACCTCACTTATCCAAAGGATGACTTCCCTTTGCCAAGTATCGACCAACTTATTGATCTAATAGTTGGCCATGAGATGCTATCATGTATGTATGGGTTTTCAAGTTACAATCAAATCCTAGTTGCTCCTGAGTATCAACACAAGACAAATTTCATTACCCCATAGGGAAATTTATATTATCGAGTCATGCCCTTTGGTCTGAAGAATGCTAGTGCCACTTACCAATAAAACATGACTTACATTTTCCATGATATCTTAAAAAAAATATGGAAGACTACATGGATGACTTACTCAAAAAGTCTAAACTTCACCAAGATCACTTGATAATTATCAAAATCATATTCACTCATCCCTTATAATATAACATTTGACTAAACCCAAAGAAATGCATATTTGGTGTCCTTTCTAGTAAGTTCTTAGGCTTTATCATTTTTATTTGTGGTATTGAATTTGAACCTACTAAAGTTCAAGCAATACTAGACATGCCTCCATATACTAATATCAAATAAATTTGTAGCATGCAAGGTAAGCTTCAGTCAATCGATCACTTCATCTCCTAGTTGTTGGATCATTGTCAACATTTTCACCATCTCATCAAAAAATATGTCTCCTTATATTGGAATATAGATTTATAGGAAGCCTTTGACACACTCAAATGGTATCTCATTTCCCTACCAATTATTATTCTACCTAAGGAAAACTAGACTTTCTACATTTACATCTCTACAACAGACCATTCTCTAGGTGTTATGATTGTATATTAGGACAATCACCATCAAGAACAAGTAGTTTACTACATAAGTTACACACTTATTGATTATGAAACTCAATATATCCATACCAAAAAGCTTTATCTCGCATTGGTCTTTATAGTTTCCAAGCTCCATCATTACCTCTTAAATCATAAAACCTACATCATCACCCATACTGATCCCCTCAAATACATGTACTCCAGGCCATATCACAACCAATGTGTAGCTCTATGGCTCATTATCCTTCCTAAATTTGACTTGGAATTTATTCAACAAAAGTCTATCAAGGGGAGAATGATCACTGACCAGTTAGATACCACCCCTTTACCTAATAACCAACCTTCAAACCTCAAATTCCCCAATGAATCTATCATAATACTCTACATCGATGACATCTCTTATCAAATGATGATGTTCTTTGATGGGTCTAAATATCAACATGGTGGGGGTGTGGGGGTCATTCTCATCACTCTTGATGGTGAGCCTATGCCTTTGTCATTTTAACTATATTTTGAATGTACTAGCAATTGGTTGAATATGAAGCTTTGTTCTTAGGGTTTTTAATAACTATTTTCTTGGGTGTCAAATAAATAAACATTTTTGGTGACTCCTAGCTAGTGGTTAATTAGGCTAATGGTTCTTACCTATGAAAAAATGAAAATTTTTAATGATATAAACATTGTGTAGATAAGCTATTAGAATCATTTAACTCCTACCTCTTGTAAACTATTCCTCAATCTACAAACAAGTTTGTTGACACAATGGCTTCTCTTGCTTCACATATACCCTCTTCACCCTCTTCCTCAAAAATCCTTTTTATAGGCAATGTCACTGTACATCGCTTAACATTGCCCTCATATCTATCAACTAACATCCTTTTTATAGGCAACGTAACACACAACTCGTACAACTTATGGTAAAGGTAACTCATAGATTACCTCTCCTTTTCTATTAACCCTCCTAACCTCTCTAATAATGGGATATGTGCCTTCATAAAATGTGTCACTCATTACACTATGCTAGGGGGCCTTCTCTAAAAGTGAGGTTTTGAAGGTCTCTTCCTTAGATGCCTCACTATTACTGAGATCCCCTTCACCATTAAAGAAGTTCATAATGGGATTTATGGTGGACATTTCAATGGTAACATAGTTACAAAACATATCCTTTGACTCGGCTACTATTAGCCAACACTCCATCAAGACTGTAGTGATTATGTTTAGCATTGCATCAAATATCAACAACATACTAACCTCCTTCACATTCTAAGCCATACCTTACAATTTACCAAAGAATTCTAGTGCTTATCCTAATGAGGTTTGGATCTAATCAGTGAGATTAACCCTCAATCATCTCTCTATTACCATTCCATCATTATTTCTACTAAATACTTCACCAAGTGGGTTGAGGCCATTCTTCTTGTCTCCATTAAGGCTAACAAAATTGTTGACTTTATCAACCATCACATTAGCTATCATTTTGATGTCCCCCATACAATAAATAACAAACAATGGCAAATCTTTCGAAAACAAGACTATCCAAAAGCTTTGTGACACTTTTGGAATCAAATTAAGCTTCTCATCACCATACTATCCACAAGCAAATAGATAGGTAGAGGCTTCTAACAAAACCTTAACCAAAATACTCATGAAAGTAGTCAATGATACTAACAAGGATTAACATACACACATTCCCTTTGATTTATGGGCTTATTTCCCTAGCATTCAAACCCCTACATGCATTACACCTTTTTCTTTTGTCTATGGGATGGAAGCTATTTTTCCTTTTGAGGTCTAGATTCCTTCTCTTCATATCTCTCTAAAAGACATACTTAGTAATGATGAATTTCACCAAGAATTTTTGGCTCAACTTGAGTTACTTCATGAATGCTACTCATAGCCCTCAACCACCTCCAAATCTATAAAGAGTGAGTCAAACATGCTTACAACAAAAACCTAAAGCAATGAGATTTCAATATCAGAGATCTCATCTTAAAGGAAAATCAACATGTGACGAACATGGAGAAAAGCAAATAGGGTAAATTTTTTCCTAATTGGCTTGGACCCTACATCATAACTCACAAGTATGGTTTAGGAACTTATCGCTTGTCTTCTCTTGAAGGAAGGCTAGAAATTGATCCTTTAAATGCTTTGCTCCTACGACCATTCTTTTGTTAATCAAGTGACACTTCACCTCATGTTTAACTTGAGCTCATCCTTTTAGCAACCCTATTACATTCATCTCCCTTCCTCTTAACCCTTATTCCTACACACTTAGTTAACCTACAAAGTGCTATGGTTTTGCCCTCAAAGTGGAAAACATCTAAGAATCTATAGTCCTATCCATGAGTAAATTCAAACAAAAAAAAGGATACGTAGACAAGTTATGATCTCTTAGGTCATGATTCTCAATGTATATTGCTCCTTTGAAGGACATCTACATAACTTCTCCTTGATGCTATAAATAGACTACTCCCTTGAAGGATAGCTTTTAAAAATAAAAAATAAAAGCTTAGACAACTCCTTTGAAGGATGGCTAAGCTAAGCTTTTTTATCAAGGGAAATAATGACTTAGAATATTCTCATATTGTTCAGCTTCATATGATCTCAACACAAACAAAATCCCATTGTAGGCTTCTTGCATTGATCAACTTACATAAAAAAAAAACCCTTAAGTCATGGACTTACCCATATTAGCTCTCGGGCCACCCACATAAGGGGCATACCATCCCCAATAAGAAGGTTATATTACCCAAACACTCTCATTCCTTTTACCTTTTCCCCTCATACTCTTTCAAGGGACTTTGAACTCACTTGACATAAGGTGAGTACGACACTTCTCTAACAAAAAAATGGTCAAATGATGCAAAGCATGAAAGAGGCTTATACTCCTGAGCCTATTTATGTTATGATTACAGTATTTGCCAATATGCGAGCATCATCCTCTTTGTTTCCCATCCTAATCACATGTTAATTTCTCTTCTGAGATTGTCTCTCACAACAAGATTCAATCACCTTTTTGTCAATTTTTATTTTTTCTTAGAGTTATGTGTTTAACAAATATTATCACTCACATATCCATCTCAAGTAAAGATACTCAAATAACTACGCAAAGCCATACTAAAACTAACAAACCATTTCCCATTAATTTGTTTCATATAATCCCATGTGAAATATACCAAACATGCAACCATAGTTTCTCTAAACAACAATAAATAGGGAAACTATCAAGCCTACACCATTTATTTTAAGCATAGACCATCACAAATATGGAAAAATTCTAAAATAAAATAACATACCCAACCCATTAATTTTAAGCATACACCATCACAAATATGGAAAAATGCTAAGATGAAGCTAACCAATCAACTATGCATATACCATCACACATATGGGAAATGCCAGTCCAACTCAACTAACATGCTCAACATTAACATAACATAAACATCCACATCATTATAATAACTTCAACATCATCACCATCACATGAACACATCTCAAAAGAATAAACACTCATACACACACACACACACACACACACACACACACACACACACACACACACACACAACACACACACACACACACACACACACACACACACACACACACACACACACACACACACACACACACACACACACACACACACACACACACATTGAATATGAATGTATATCAATGGTTCATATCATTATCATCTCTCTCTCAAAATTACATCTCTCATCTTTAGCTCACAAGTCAATGTGTATACAACATATATAACAACATCAAAAATATCATCTAGCCCTCAGAATACTCAAGGCTATAGTCATGGTCATGAAGTAGTAGTATCATCACCAATCTTTGCCTATCTATGTTTGCATGAGTTAAAAGTCATGACATACATCATTGATCTCTCATACTCTTTAAAATCAAAATACCTCATAATCTATAGGAACTCCCTGATGGCTCTCTCATAATATGCAATCTCATCTAAACTATTGTTATACCTTACTAGAGATACAGTCTGTAGCAGACCCATCAAACCTATTATAGGACCCTATACTGGTCCTTTTGGTAGTGGAGGAGGAGTATCCTATCTTATTTCTCTCAAACTATCTCTCTTTACTATTAGTGTAGTACCCTGACCCTATAATGCCCTAACCTATCCTTGCAATGTCATAACCTGCCCTTGTAAGACCAACACCTATGCTTATGCTACATCTTGAGCTTGTACTACTACATCTTAGGCTTATACCATAATATCTTAGGCCTATATATCTACATCTCTCTCTCATCACTTCTTATAAATTTGGTGGTGGCCTCCTAACCTAAACCATGAGATGCAGACCTATCCACCAAATAAGATAAGCCACTATGCATCTAGGATCTACTATGCTTAGGCCTATTGGTAGTTCCTCAAAATTTGGACCATCTATCTCTTAGGGCAAGGGTAAGGGTGCATCTATATCATCTCTCCTATATAATGGAAATGTAGGAGGCACATCCTATAAAAATACAAACTATCTCTTGACCCATGCCATGGGTATCATCTTTAACTCTCTTGTTTGTCTCCCTCTAACCCATAATGTAATTTATAAATTGATAAGCTACTCTACCTATCCTCTGAATGTAGTGTATATCAATTAATAATATTTATGGGAATCAATCCATCTATCATATGCCTATAATGATCAATCTCCCACACTATGCCATCTACTCATAATTGGGCCATAACCTCTCTCCACAATTTGAACCTAACCTTGAAACTAGCTACAATCATGATGGGTAGCACCAATGGTCATGTTACCATGATGTGTTCATATGCCCTATAATGGAGTAAATTCCCAACACACAAACTATGCTATCATCACAACCTCAAACCCCATAACTCTTTATATAACTATGTTAGAAAAGCTGGTCCCCATGCTTACACTATCCACTACTCAACCATCTATACCAACAACCTATAAATGTAATAGGAAATATCCCACCATCTATGTCTAGTAGTACATATAATATAATCCCTATCATCATCAGGATACTCAATCGAGGCTACTCCTCATCAACAATGTATAGCAGCTCATAAGCCAAGCTCACCAAATGAGAGGTCACCTCACTAACATGCTCCCCAAATAATGTTTCCATATAAATATCATGCTCCTCTCCTAAACAAGATAAGAGCTCCTCACCTTAGAGTGGCAACCATAAAATCATGAATACATCCTCTTACATTACTATCAACTCTTTGGTTAGAAAATGGAAAGTATTGGTGGCATGATCCCACCTCTCTATCAAATCTATCATTAAGCTAACATCACATGAAACCTAAAAATATCATAACACTCCTCCTAACCCTATAGCTACCATGTGCTCCCACTCATCCATGATGACATCCTTCCTCATCCTTGTTAGTATTGTAGGTATTTGATCTCATAATGTTAACTCTTACCTAGCCTATATCCACACACATGAACCTCAAATCATAAATTTTCCAATATATAAACCTCCACCATTTTTTCCCTTCTCTCTAGGAGAACTACATTGGCTTGAAGCCCTAATTTAGGCTATATAAGTAGCACTCAATTGACATGAGGTCTTTTGAGGTTAGCTCAGTCGTATACCCACCTAACTATATAACCTATTAACCCACCTAAACCCTATGCATAACTACCTATCTTTCAACTCTAGGCCTCATGACCTATATCTTACACTTTAGGCCCCACAACCTCTATCTCAAACCCTTGGCCCCATGACCTATCCTTTAAGCCCTAGGTACCATGACCTATTTAAACTCCCTTTTCCTAGCCACTTCCCTTAACAAATTTTGAACCATACCTAACCCTTTTTCCCTACACACTAAGAGAACTACATCAGCGTGAGACCCTCACCTGGGCTATGTAGGTAGCACTCAGTCGACATAGGATCTTTTGAGACCAGCTTGGCCATTAGGCTCATCAACTAACTCAACTTGGGATCCAAAATAGGAATTTTCTTCTTATTTGGGGTCTTTCTTATGACTGATGCCAGTCTTATATACCAATATCAGTGCTTGGTGTCAGTTGACACCAGTGCCTAGTCGATCAACATTGGTGAGTCCCATCGACATTGGTGACTAGTTTGGCCCTGGGGTTGAACATCTCACCTCAAAAATTTAATTTTTTTCCTATAACTACCCCCAACCCCTCCCAAATTCACCCAACCCTACCCTTACCCCATTTAATACCCCTCTAATTGCCCTCTCTCCCCCTAAACATAACAAATTTACCCAAATAATAAATTAACTACTTTAAATTAAAATTTAATACAAGAGCATCTTACATCCTCTCTCTATCTCCTTTAGCTTAGAATGACTAACAATTATGGTGGCATGCCTCCATCTAGGTCCCCTCCTACCTCTACCATCTCTACCCACACTAACACTCTCTTAGTCACACTATGGCCCACCAAGTGCTCACTCTAACCCTCACTCTCACACACTCTTCTCAACCACTTATCTCTCACCAATTCACCACAAATAAATAGGATAGAACTATCCTATGCCCCACAACACTTAGAACTCTTTTTATCCAATCAAATTTCACAAATGAGTTTTTGTGGGTTGCCAAACCCCTTTTTATTAGATTTAGTTACCCACTAATGTTGGTAGTCTTGACGTAAGATGCTAATGTTATCAATACTTACTATTGAGATCAGTGACATAATTGATGTTGACAACCTAAAAATTAGAGTTTTCACCCCTAACCACCACCCTTTAGACTACAACTTAAAACTAGGGTAACTTGGAGATCATGAATATCTCTCTGACCATGAAAATAATCCTTAGAGATCACATATATTTCCATAACCATGACAACCAACCTTAGAGATCATTTAAATCTCCACCCACAAAGACTCTGATCAGAGATCTTGAATATCTCCTCAACCATTGACCCTTTTGAACTGACCTAGCATTGATTATCTTGATCTCTTATGCTACCTCAATATAGTTGACTATTGTACACACACATGTATATCATGTATTTTGGATCATGATACAAACTATTCCTATCACCTGTAACCTTTTATGTTTGCCAGGAGCACTTCCTACCTTGGATACCTAAAACACATGGACCATTAGAGCTATAACTTTGATCATTTTAACATTATCATCTATCAATTATAAGCTATGATTTGTTTATTTCTATCTAAGTCCTCCTCACCTTGACCTATTATTGATTATGTCGACTATAACTTGTAGTATTATAAATGTAGGCAATGATGTTTCCATGCTCTCACTCAACATTCACCCACCTAATTAACTCCTTATCAAATTGGTGCCCGATTTTAGATTCTCCTCTATCAGTTCCCATTTTGAGTGGGGATACCTCATCCCATACCTAGATCATTCAACTCTTATTTTTGTCTTATAACTTATCATTACAAATTACAAGACAAAAAGGGGCAAATCTAGACACTAAAATTATGTCACACATATGCATAACTCTGTATGTCAAAACCCCCCTCAATCCCCTTTTAATAATTAGCCTTTCTAACCAATGTTTTCACCCCTCACACATTTAATTAATTTAAAAATATTTAATTAATTAAATAAAAAACTACTTATGCCACCTTACCTAGCCACCTCATCTTCAAACTAATTATTATCCTCGGAGTCACATCAAGACTTAGTCCCCTAATCCTAACTACCCATGACTTGTTCTCACCCCTAACATAAATTCCTAAGTAACTACATTTTTTAAATCTCACATTTGCACTACTTCCTAATGGATACCACACTTAGGAATAGGAGGAATAAAAAATAGGCTAAAAATAACCCTTTTACCTATTCTCATGCCACTGACATTAGTCAACCCTCAGTTGATGTCAATGAGATCACTAACATCAGTTACTTAAGACAAATTCCAAGCTAATATTTAGGTCAGTAAAAATTAGAAAAATCAATCATTCACATATAAGGTTTTAGAATTTGAATTTCTACATCTAAGCTTACCATTACTTTGCATAAATTAGTCCAGATTAAGAATTGATATACTGCATAGAGGTTGGATTCTTTTGAACTGATAGCACATGCTTTTATTTTTTGTTCATGTATTACTTCAACATGCCTTATCAAAGCCATCTATCTGACACTCATGGTTCATCCATTTCACTAGCTAAGTATAACTCTGTGTTATGTAATTACTTTAAATAGTCATTATACAATTACTTTACATTATAATTTGTTATCATTTTATGAAAATTATAACTCTCTTTGTGAAGGAGCTACAAAACTCCTTCACCTATTTCCCTCTACTTTAAACATACCAACCCTCTATGTAGACCCACCTGAGTCTTACCCACTCCCATACGACTCTTCCCAACCTCAAAAACCTTACCAACATCTACCTCCCAACTCAAAAAAGTCTCTTGAAAATTTCTAAGAACCTACTACCCCTATGAACATCATTCACATAATTGACATTGGTCATATCTCCTCACTGACCTCAGCAACCTAATTGACATCAGTGACTATGTATTTTCACCAACTTCTCTAAGCCTATCTAAAAAACCTCCAAAAACACTAATAACTCACATTACCTACACTGTGTCACTCTCTACTACACTCAAATTTCAAGAATGGTATGAATATATCTGTCTTTATTTTTTTTATTCATTACCATTTTGTTTCAAAAGTGGACTATCATCCCTAAAGAAGTTTTACAGTTCCAAAAACAAGCCCATAGATTGGCAGCCCACTCATATATCTACTAACAAATATTTTTTGTGGTATTGATTTATCATTTGTAGGTAGTCCTCCCTAGCCATAGAGAAGTGTTAAACATTGTTTAGATATGATGCACAACCAATATGGGTTCTCTCTAATCTCTAATCCTTACCCTTCACTCTATTTCTCCTTAAACATCAAATAGATTCAAAATTTAGTGAAACATCTTGAGCCAATTTCCATGACCAAATATCAAAGATCCTATGGAATTGGATTTAAATCACCTAAGGATGACTCCATATATCTTACTCATATTCCATCCCCATCAATTAGTGATGAGGATGTCAGCGGTGAAGTAGATTATGATCATAGCCTTATCTTTTATCACCTCATTAAGACTAACCTATTTGATAACAATATCATATGTACCCTTAGCCTAATCATTCATAATAACCTATTACCATTATACTATCCCCAACTGATAGATTGGGACCAACAAGAATCTAGTTTACTGATTGATGAGTTTTATAATGATGAGGCATTCTATGATTTTCTAGGTCTTAGAGACAATGTTCTATTGGGAGATCATAAACTAGGGTTCTCCATCACATTGGATCCTGAAGCTTATTTTGGAGATTGGGTGAACACCCTTAGAGAAAAATAAAAAATAAAAAATTGAGGTTCAAAAGTGAAAACCTCTTTGAGGTACTTTCTGACCAGGTAAAAAGTAAAGATAAAGGCCAGTGTAGTGGTGAAAACCTGTTTTAGGTACCATTAGATGAAGGTGTTCATTCTTCTTCAAATTTAGACCAAGTGACCACCAATTATGAACTTGCCTATGGATCTAATCTTAGTTTTGAGAAACAACAATCCTTTGATCAAATTGTTTAAGAGTTTTTAATAGTTTTTATTACATGTTTGAATCTCCCATTAGGCGATTCTGATTCCTTATGCCTAGGTGAAGCTGAAGAACTAGTTCTAATATAGGACTCTAATATAGCCTGCCTATTCAAGTCTTTGCCTACTATCCTAGAAGATGGTTCAACCCTTATAATCAAAGATATAATAGAGGTAAAAATTAGGAATCCATTAGACTTGAAATAGATAAAATTAGGTGCATCCATCATTGAAGAGGAATGTGAAGTATTTATAATTATTTTGAGGGAATTTGTAGATATATTTACATGGGCTTATTCTGACATACCAAGTTTGGACCCCACCTTAGTTTTACATCACCTTGTAATAAATACCAATGCCAAACCAATTAAGCAAAAGTTACATAAGATGCATCCTCACATTACTGTATTAGTAAAGAAAGAGTTGGAAAAACTCTTAGAAGTAAGATGTATTCAATCGATTGACTACTTAGAATGGATATCTAATGTTATACCTATTAGCCAAAATCCTGAAGGAATCATAATTTGTATTGATACTTGAGACATAAGAAAAGCTTTCCCTAAGGAAAAATTTTCATTGCCTAATATTGATATGATCATTGAATCCATGATAGGTTATGAGATGCTTTAATCTGTGGATGGATTTTCAAGATACAACTAGATCAAATTAGCATTAGAATACCAACACAAGATAATATTGACCACTCCATGAGGCACATTATGTTATCAGGTAATGCTGTTTGGTCTTAATAATTTTAGAGCTACATATCAAAGAACCATGACTATCATATTCCATGATATGATGCATGATATTATTGAAGACTATGTGAATGACATACTAGGCAAATAAAAAAATTAGGGTTGGCCATCTAGCAGTGCTACATAGAATATTTGAAAGACTACGTGAGGAAAAATTCCAATTGAATCCAAATAAATGTGTATTTAGAGTAACATAAATAAAATTAATTAGCTTCATCATGTCTTGTAAAGGCATTGAAGTTGATCTAGCCAAAGTCCAAGCTATAACAGAGATGTCACCACCAACCAATTTGAAGTAGCTCCACAGTTTTCAGGGTAAGATCTAGTCAATTCAATGATTCATATCTTAGTTAGTAGATAAGTGTCATCTATTTACACATATTCTAAATAAGGGAGTTACATTTCACTAGGATAATCACTGCCAATCAAAATTTTAGTAGCTAAAGTATTACCTAGCAAATCCACCTATTTTATTACCCCCTATGCCAAGAAAACCATTTTTATTGTACCTATCAACTATAGATAGTGCCTTAGAGGAAAATCTATCTCAAAATGATGATAATGGAAAAGAACATGTAGTATACTACTTAAGTTTTATATTGGTCACATATGAACACAACTATAAGCCGATTAAAAAAACCTGTCTAGCTAGTGTATTTGCAGCTCATAAATTGTGACACTACATATTGAACAATAAGACCATGGTCATTTCAAAAGTAGATCCACTCCAGTATCCACTATCTAAAATAAATTTAAAAGGTAGAATGACCAAATGGATCATGCTTCTGAGTGAGTTTGACATAGAGTATGTCAATCAAAAGGCAATCAAGGGACATGTCCTTGCGAATTAGCTTGTTAAAACACCCTTTGTAGACATAGAGCCACTCACATTCTAATTTCTTGATGAATCCATAATGACCATCATTGACATACCTATTAAAGAGTAGAATTAAAAACTATATTTTGTTGGATCATTTACCACACATGGATTAGGGGTAGGACTCTTATTTATTACACCATAGGGGGATCTAATTCTAAAGTATTTTAGAATCAATTTTCCTTATACAAACAACATGGTCGAGTATGAAACACTTGTTGTAGGACTATGCTAGGTAATATAGTGGAGTATATCAAATTTCAAGGTTTATGGTGATTTTCAATTAATCATCAATCAAGTCACAGACCATTTCCAAACTAAAGATGACAAGTTGGTTCCTTACAAAGCTATGGCCAACACTCTAAAATATCAAATTATAGATATCCAATTTGAGCATATACCAAGGGATAGTAATATAACTATAGATTCCATGGCTACTATTAGCTCTCTGATTTGACAAATAGACAAAGCTAGAAAGTATCAATTCCTCATCAAGAATTTGTTCACACCAGCTCATGAACCTTCAACCATTACAATGATTTGTGATATTGTTGGTCCTAATTCTATCTGGTATTCATACCTTTATAACTATCTTCATGACCAAGTTATACCATCTGACCTATCCCAAAAATAAACCATAGCCTTTATCTATCACTCCACTCATTATACTCTACTTGGATCAACCTTTTATCACCACAATTTTGATGGAACTCTGCTTCATTGTCTCACTTTGATATAATCTACACTAGCATTATAGGAAGTACATGAAGAAGTATGTGGAGCCCACACTAGTAAGGTAGTCTTATCCAAAAATATTTTATGTATTGGTTATTATTGGACCATAATGGATGTAGATGCATTTGCATATGTAAAAAAGTGAGACAAATGTCAATGGAATGCCAATTTGATGCATGCCCTGACCAATACTCTAAAACCAATGTTGACACCATGACCATTTTCTACATGGGGACTCAACCTCATTGGGAAAATCAATCCTACATCTTTAGATGACCATAAACATATCCTTACCACCACTAAATATTAACCTAAGTGGGTCAAAGCTATACCCCTCACGTGACTCGAAAGTAGATTTCTAAGTTCATTTTCAACCATCTCATCTACCACTATGGTATCCCTTTCAAAATTATATCTAAGAATGGAGGATCATTCAAGAACAAAGATGTCAAACAATTATGTACTGAATATAATATTACATAACATTTCTTTATGTCATATTACCCTCAAGGTAATGGTCAGGCCAAGTCATCCAAAAAAATAATTATTAACATTCTTAAAAAGATTGTCAACAATGTTGGTCACAACTGGCACCTTCAAATATTTCTTTTCCTTTGGGCATATCAAACCAATCATATTATCCCCAAAGGAACCACTCTATACTCACTTTTTTATGAAACTGAAGCCATACTTCTTATTGAGGTTGAGTTACCTTCACTGTGTATAACTTTCAAGCATGTCCTAGATGATCATGACTATCGAGTATCTGACCTATAAGAGCTATACCTACTTGATGAAAAATGCATAGTTGTGATCAATAATCTTCATGCATATTAGAGATGACTCAATGATCACTACAATCAGTATGTCAAGTATAAAACATTTAAACTTGGTGATCTTGTTCTTAAAGAAAACCAAAAGATTACCACAACCAAGAAGAAGCATAAAGGTAAATTCAAACCAAACTAGATAGGACCTTTCATCATTACTATAGATTATGGATTAGGAGTATACAGGCTCACTAAACTAAATAGAAATGTATTTCCTAAGCTGATGAATATTATTCACCTCAATTGGTACTATGTTTGAGCACTATGGTGTATTGTCTATAAGGACCATTTTATTTGTGCTACTTTATCACTATTATTTTTTATATTAATATCATTCTTATCATTCCTCTTAGATTACTTATCATTTTTACCATTCTGTTCTATTGACCAATCATGTTTTGAATCTTATTTACCTAGCTTGTTTGACTTTGTTTTCACCATTAATTGCACATTTTTAGCACCAATGAATCTGATCACTTTTAGTAGTCATTTTGAACATTTCAGATAGAGATAATATTTTGGAGTAGTATGATAAAAGTTTCAATAGTTGCATCCTTTATTTGTTATTCCTTTATTATCACCAATCTTGATACTAATTATAATTGCCTGTGGGTAAATTAGTACCATTGATCTATATTATTGTGTCCTAGTTATAACCATCTATGAGAAAACTAGGGGCAACATTTATTTATTAGGCCTTGACATACCAACTTACCATTTCCTAGGTTGTACCATGCCTTTATGCTAATTATGCCTATTTTTTTTTGAATTGGATATTACATTTATCATATTCCTTCATTGAATGTGGAACTATTGTAAACTTAAGCCATTTTAGGACTCTATGGGTTTCGTTTGATTCAAACTTAAGCCATGATCTCATTATTTTATGAGCAACCTAAGTCATGCTCTCACCATTTTATGAGTAAGCTAAGCCATGATCTCACCATTTTGCAAGTAACCTAATCCATGATATTTCCATTTTATGAGCTTGAACCATTTTAGTATCTTTTCATTCTTAATTGAGTTGAGATACTCCAAAATTACAAAAACATTTGTAAAACCATTTAAAAAAAACTAAAAACATTGACCACTTCTCTGCCTTAAGGATTCTGGGAACCTTTACTAAGTCACAAGCAAATCACTTGTTCCTTAGTTTCCTCATTGTTTTTGGCCTTTTATCCCATGCACTTGCCCTTTTTCAAGACCATTCCTATTCTTCTATTACATTCATTATGTTTTTTTTTATTAGTTATCATTTTATTCCCATTTTTGGGGAGAACTACATTTGGCCTAAAGTTTTTTATGATTATTATGTCCATAGAACTATGTAGGCAATGCCCACTTGCCTAGTGTATATGGAGATAGCTTGATCACTCCCTTCCTTTTATTGTATTCCCCTATTCTGTTAGTTTATTAAGATGTCACCTATTTTATAAGGGTAATGTTCATGTGGATTAAATTTAAATTATTTGTTTCTTTGTTGTTTTGTTTGTGTCCCTATTTGTTTGCTTTCAGTACTATTTCCTTGATTAAGTATATGTGAATTAATTAGGTGATACCTTGCCCACACTTACACTTGAATCCATCCATATTCATATGTTTACATTGGCATCATGGTTTCTATCATTGGTTCATTGTTTTCTATTGAGTATTGGATTACGAGAGTCAGCCCTTATGCATATTTTAGCCAAGTCTTCATGATTTTATACCATAATGCCTACCAATATGTGCTACAACAAACCTCAAATTTAGGAAGTCTATTTATTAATGGTGGCATCAACATCTCTTTGGCACCCACATCCTAATTCAATCGTAATCATATCTTACACAACGTAATTAAATAATGAAATAATTTCAACCTTTGTTTAGTTCAAATGAGCATCTCCCTACTAGCAGGTTGTCCCAATTAATCTTTATCCTTTGTATCAGATTATCATCATCATCAACCAAATAATTCATGTTTGCCATAATCGGGGTCCAATGATTATAACTACATATGGGCAAATTATTACACACCATCCCACTTGCATTTCTCAATGATTATAATTGCCTTTGGGCAAATCATTGTGTTGTCACTACTTTACTTTTTCTGCCCTTACAAGGTCATTTTGATATCTTATTTGTCTATCCTAACTAGGACAACTTCATATTCTCAATAATTATAACTACCTTTGGGAAAATCATTGTGATTTTATGCCATGTTGCCACTATTAGGGTATAATGCTTAAACCACCTTTAGACAAACTATTGTACACCATCCCACTTGCATTCTCAATGATTTTGACTACTTTTTCAATATCATTGTGTTCTCATCCCATTTTTCTGGCCTAAAAATAATAAAACACATTAAAATATTTGAAAATGACATATTCAAGTGATGACTTTTTCCAAAGTATCCCTAAATGGGGCAATGTATTTTATGGGCCAACTAACTTTGATCAAATCATTTTAAGTCAAAATGCCAATTTTGTACTTGGGTGCCCTAGATTGCTCTTTTCTATCAAATTTCTTACATGAGATATGTGCCTTTGTTATTTAGTGTTGACAACATCCTAAATGGGATAATAGATCCAATACATCTAACATCAACTTCCAATTCCAATCCATCAAATTTTGAGCCAATAATAAGACATTTTGACCAATTTGATTAATTTATGCACTAAAGAGCCAAGGTTTGCACCAAAATGACTAATCATGATTAAATATAATTAATTTAAATCATGATCCTAATTAATAATTCCATATAACTTATTGAATAATTCTTTATTGGAAATTGATTGTCATTAATTACATCATCCTATGGGGTGGCATCCACAAGCCATAAATGCATAAAATATCAAGATTTATGCCTCCCATGCCTAATTAAGACCCTCCATGCCTATTAATTACCTTTATATTCCAAATCTTGATGAGCCTATTTATGAATTTTAATTACATAATTGAATAATACTTAGCCACACATCTTCATCTTGAGATGGATGATTCACGTTGATTCTAGCCATTTTTGAAAATGTATAAATAAGAGAGCCATGAACATGAATTTTAAGCTCTTTTTTGCCAAAATTATAATGCCTAAATGCATTCAAAATCATTATGTTTTAGTGTTATGCCCAAATATTGAGCCAAGCCAAGCTTAGCCAAAGCCAAACATGGTGCTAAGGAGAGATGAAATTATCCACACTTCATTAATGCAGACTTCAGGAGCACAAACTAAGAAAACCACTTCAAAAAGATATTTAGAGAATACAAGGAAGTTGAAAGAAGGTTTATTTTTAATTTTAGTTGTTCTTTCCATTATATTCCTATCAACTAAGCTCTCCTTTTGTGATAGGCTTAAGGTGTTAACATTAGTGTGTTTTGTTTGGATTTGTTTTATTCACTAACACAATACTAATCCCCACTTATTACAATCCTAATTCATATTTATAATGGTCATACTGATTGAATAATGTATAAATAGGAATGAAGGTCACTATTATGATTTTGATGCATAGTTTTACAAGCTTCATAGACACCTAAAGGTGTCCCCTCATAGGAAAATGTTCACGTACAAAAAAAAAAGTAGAAATTGACCCAAGCATGGTGTTTTAAGACATTAAAGATGAATAAAAGCATGATAAAATTATTTTTGACCCAATTTTTGAAAGGAGGGCCTCTACACACCATGACCAAAGCTCATTTACAACTCACATGCACTTACATGATTAAGAAAAGGCAAGGTATCACAGTTAAGAGAAAGGACTCGATTTATGAACTCAAAGTGCATATAAAGGGTAAAATTAAAGTTTAAATGATTAAATTATAATATTAACACCTCAATTAAGATCATGATGACCTCCATGAACTCTTGTCAATATGAAATAAGACTACACAAACCTCTTAAGGCCTTGTATGCACTTATAATTGTGTAGTCTTGATTAAGTTAAAGAGATGACTATGATTAGAAGGAGAAAGAAGGTTTGATATAAAATTGAAATGATTCATGATATAGTAATAAAGTTTTTTCATATACTCTAGGAATCTTTTTAAGTTGACCACCTACTCTTCCTACTAGCCCAAAGGTAGTAGTATGTATAGTTGCACAAGGAGACCCATGTTGCTCAATGGGTAAGGATGAAGAATCTAAGGGAGAAGAGTGGTTTTGAGTGAATTAAAATATTATTGAGAATTAATTGAATATGGATAACATGTTGAAGAAAACTAATAATATTGGAGTTAGCCTTGAAAGTTCATTCTAGATGGAAGTGAAAAATGCAAGAAAATAGTCCTTTTGGAGGCCTTTTTTAGACAAATTGAGTTGGTTAGATGCCTAAATAGATTAATATAGATTATTAATGTGGTAAAAATATTAATTATTACCTAATAAAAATCATAAAATATTAATTTTTCCTTGGGGAAGAGGTATATACCTCACTATTTTATCTCAGAGGTTAGTCAGTCAAGAAAATCAGGGTTTTGGTAAAGCAAACAAATGAAGCTAATGAGGGTGATAAACTTGATAAAAAGATTTAATAACATTAATTAATATATTTTGAGGTACATAAAAGGTAAATAAGTTATAAAAAATACTAACCAAATCTTATACCTCTCAAAATGGTCTAAACACTTGTGCATATAACTCAACCAAACAAGCTACAATTAGATCTAGTTGGTGAATGAGAAGAAAGAATGAGGAGTGCTTGGGAAGTTATGTGATTAAATTTTGAGATTTAATGAAGTATTAACAATAATTAGACAATATTATATCCATGAGAGATCGGTCCAAATATCCAAAACTAGTAGGATGCATGCTAAGCCTATTAGACCTTGAAGTGACCTACAACCAATTGGGGGTCTAACTTCACTTCTAGCTCATGGTGAGTGTTATATATAGTTGGGACATGTTCATGGCATGAATTTAGACATGTATGAGTTTATGGTATGTATATAAACCCCATATAAATACCATTTTTTATTAAAGACAACTTAGGCCTACAAAAAATGGAAGAATAAGCTCGATAAGCTAGTTTTAAATGCTCATATCTTCTTTGAGGTTTTGTATGGAGGCCAAAGGATTTTGGAGGGATTAGTAGCGGTCATTGAAATAATGTCTGTGTATTTTTTTGGTAGTTATAGTGTCATATATTTATGAACAAAGCTTAAGGACAAAATGGACATAAAACCCTATTAAACCCTTGGAAGAGACCCGATGGAGAAAATAAGCTTGGAGAGCTATCTAGTTGGGATAAAATGAACATTAAAGTTATTTTAAGTTTTATATGACTCTTGAGGGATCATAATCATCAGTTTCTATGCTACCCTACCTATACAAACATGGTACAAAATGGTTTTCTTTGATAGTTTTGTGCATTGTGAAGGTTATAGCAACATTCAAGAGATGAAATTAAGTTTAGGAGGAATATATATTATTTTAATAACTCAATATAGTCATTTAATTCATTTAAAAAAATCCTAAGTGTTCAAATAATATATCTCATCTCAACTAGTCAAAATTGGCATTTTGAACATGATGATGAGAAGTGTGAAAAATTTAAATGGATGCCTTTTTAAGGTGTACCTAATGAATATAAGGCCATGGATGGTTTTTAAAAGTGTCATCCAATCCCTTGTATTATTTTTCATGGAAAAATTATGCTTTTTGGAAGCCAAGTGTGCAAGGTGTATGGAAGAGAAGTTTTCTTGGACATAGATGGTGATGCCTCATCTCTAGAAGTTTCTAGATGACCAGGATTGTAACTAATGCTTATAGAGGTATGTATAAAATCATTCCATCTCATTCCAATAATTATACCTATCCCTAGTCAGTTGTGGGATGTTAAAATAAGGATAAAACATGAAGGTAGTTTTCTAAGCCAACACAAGGAATTTTATGCCACTTTCCAAGAGTTTCATGCCTTGTTTGGACACTTGTACTTCTTTACCCTACATGGTCCATTTAAAATTTATTTCTCATGAATATTTAACTTATTTTATCAACTTTAAAAGTGTCCAAGTGACATTTGGACTTCCCTTATCTCACCCCTCTCCCAAATTCTATAAGTAGTGACTCTTTTGGCTCTTTTGAATAGCCTCCATTGGTTAATGGTGAAACATTAGCCAATTTTGTATTTTAATGACTCTTGAAGCAATAAATAAGTGAATTTTACTAATTAAATATTATAAAATTGAGTCTTGTTTCAATGTTGTTGGTCTTGTCTAGTAGAAGATGATCTTTTCTAGCACGTTATCCTTGATTGTTCACCAAGTGTGCAAAAGAGTAATTGTTAAATGCCCTTGTTAGTGTTTTATTTTAGTGTATAAGTTTTTTATAAGTGTTTTATTATTGTATTATTAAAATGATCATTCATTATCCCTCTGAAATAATTAAATATACCTCTTGAACCTAGCATATGTAACAATCTATCTTGAGTTGTGATTTATCTGTGAAAGAAGATTTGATTTGATCTAATTAGTATAAATTTAGTCAATAGGAGGAAATTAAATATTGGTGCATCACTTTTTATCTTTATAAGTTTGTATTATTAAAACTTTTCATGAAAAGTTTATAAGTAAGAGAGTGATTAAAAGAGTGCATCAAGGGAACTAACCCTTATAGAGATTTATCTCACCAAATTGATTACCCAAAAGAGTGAGATGTTTCCATTGTGACAATTGGATGAAGAGAGATGAGACATATCATCAAGGGGTATAAATCTAAGTGATAATAGGTACATTTTAAAACTTGAGATTGAAAAAAATTCAAAGGTTTTTATTGATGGGATTTGTATTAAATGGTAGATTTATGTTGAATTTATTTTGGTATTTTTAAAGCTTCAGCTAGTACTAACAATGTAATATATTCATACCCTATTTTAGAGAGATTGAGAGAAGAATTTTTTCTTAAAATGGAAAAACCTCTCTTTGGTTTTATCAATAAAAAAATTTAATTACTATTTGGGTGTAAACTTCAAAACCCTCCCTTATAAGTGCAATAATTATTCTTGGTTTGATTTATGTGTGCTTGACCTAGATGTATAAAGGTAAAAAATGTCAAGTGTTTTGATTGAGTTCACATAAAATGAATCTAGGTATAGTGAGTTTCATTTAGGGGCTATGTTTTTTCTTTCTTGGTTTAGTGTGTAGTCCATATTGAGGACCTTTGAACTCCTTGAGGGATTTTTAAATGATTCAAACTTGTATTATATATTTTTTTATTTGATTGGGTGTGGGTTTAATTCACCTATAGGGTGAATTTAAATACTTTTGATTTAATCCCTATGAAGGGTGAACTTGATTACTTTTCCATTCAAACTATTTGTAAAAGAAACCTTGCATAATTCTAGGTTGTATTTATTTTGTTATGGCTTTGATTATTTATGCTTGGGAGGATTATTAGGTTGTGTATAATATTTTATGGGATGAGAGGTGAATTTAGTATTTAATGAAGTAAATAATGAGTTGTACCCTTTTTTGGCTGTTATTATAAGGAAGCTATTGATTGAATTATATTAATGGAGTAATTTGCATTAAGGAAGGTTATTTTAAATTATTGTTTAAAATTGGATTTATATTATTATATGATTTGTCTCCTTTACATGATTGATTTAAGTAGTCATTTATTGGATTCATGGATTTGAAACACATCATTGATGCTATTGCTTGGTCTATGATTCATTAGATATCCTTGAAGTTTGTTTGGAGCCATTTACTTTCATATATTATTTTTATGATGGAACCAATTGAATATTAATGGAATTAGATTAGGTATTTAGACTAGTATAAATCATTATTGATTATTAAAAATATCCCCTTATAAAATTTAGACTACCTGCTTTGGTTATAAGCATGCCCCTTTGAAACTTATAGATTCAAATCTACCTTAGATTTAATTCTATAAGCCTCACATAATTTCTAAGAGGCTATTTTGAGTTGTTTAGGATAATTATGATTTGCCGACATATTAATTTGGTGATCATTTGGGTTTGTGAATTCTTAAATTTTTCCTATTGTTTAGTATCATATTATTGTGAGTCAAGTTAGTGGCTTAGAATTATCAGGGACACCATAGATTTGCTAGTTCATGAAAGTCCATGGAATTGATGTGATACACAAATTTCATGAAGTCCAAATCTAGGAAAAGACATAGAAATACAAATTAATAATAAATAAAGACTAATTTTCACATAACAAAGTTAATGTCTCCAACCAATATATTTAGATTAGATAATCTATATGAAGTACAAGTACAAATAAGAGTGGATGTAACTCCTCTATGAAAGGCAACCAAGGATGCCTCAAAATAGAGTGTAACTCCCTAGTCTAAGAATAGCTAATCAATAGAGTAACCCCCATAATGAATGAGGTGTAAGATAACTACTATGATATATGACAGATCAATGAAAACTCCTTTGACTACACACTTAAACAAGACTATCCACAAATTTAGGAAATCCAAATGACATGGAATTTATGAGTAGGAAAAATACAAAAAAAATGCAAGGAAAATAAATCTTACACTAATACCCCCCATAAGCATAACTTAGGTGGGTGATGAAAAAAAATGGGTCCCAACACCTAGGCCTGATTAGGTACACATGTACAATACAATCCCTCATACATAGAAAAAAAACCTAGTGGGAAAAACTCCTCCCAAAAAGAGAGAAATGAAGAAGTGAAGAAGCTATAAGGCACCCTAAAGATGATAAAGTTACTAAAGTGGACTTCACCCCAAGAAAATCTCAGAGATGAATGAAGTTACTCTTAGTGAAGGGTTTGGTGAAGACATCAACATCCTACTCTATAGACTGTCAAAATACTAAGTTGATGATCTAATCATGAATTAGCTCCAAAATGAAATGCATGCCAATCTTGATGTGTTTGGTCCTCTAATGAAGGACTAGATTCTTGATGATCTGAATGGTGCTCTAGTTATCATAAAATATGACTTTAGGCTACCTAATCTAGATATCAAGCTCAAAAAGAATCCATTGAAGCCAAATAGCCTTAGTAGCTATGTTAATATCTCCCTTATACTCTGCCTCTATGGAAGATAGAGAAGTAGAATTCTAATTCTTGTTAAACCAACTAATGGGGCCTGAACCTAATGAGAAACTATAACCTAAAGTGGACTTATGACATTCAATGTTTCTATCCCAATCTGAGTATGTGTAGCCAACCAAGTCAAAATTTGAACCAACCCTATAGTGTATCCTATTCCTGTGTGAACCTTGAATGTAGTGAAAGATCATCTTAGCTACTCTCTAGTGCAGATCATGGGGATTTTACATGGATCTCAAAATAATAACATAGGAGATGATAGGTCTAGTGTGAGTCAAGTAGATAAGGCTACCAATAATTTGTTGATATAAGGTAGCATCGAACAATGGTGTGGAATAGTCAGCCTCAAGTTTGACTCCAAATAATAATGGATTTTTATATAGATTATAGTCAACCATGTGAAACCATGCCAAAATATTAATAAAGTACTTGGGCCATGCAAGTGAAATCTCTGAATTAGTCTAAGTGATCTCAATGTTAAAGAAGTAGTGTAGTAGGCCCAAGTCAGTCATGGAAAATATATCTTGAAGAGTTTTATTTACTACTAAGATAGCCAAAGAATAACTCTTAGTTATAAAAAGGTCATCAACATACAAAATTATTATAAAAAATGAATCATCTTATCATAATAAGTACACATTAGGGTCTGAGTGGCATCAGGTAAAACCTAAAGAAAGAAGGAAAGAATCCATTTTGGCATACCAAGCTGAAGAGGATTTTTTGAGGACATAAATAGATTTCCTAAGTCTTCACACTAAAGAAAAATATTAAATAAATCTAGGTGGCTACTCCATATAGATCTCCTCCTCAAGGTCTCTATGAAGAATTTCACTCTTCACATCCATCTAATACACACTCCAACCATATGTGATGGCTATTATAAGTGTGAGTTTGATCAAAGTCATATTAGCTACTAGTACAAAGGTCTCTAAGTAGTCGATGCCAGATTATTATGAAAAATATTTAGATACTAATCAATCCTTACACTTGACAACATACCCATCTACAACATACTTGGTCTGATATATCATATGACATCAAACCATCTTCATTCCCTTAAGAAGTGATTTCAAATCCCAAGTGTGATTGCTAATCAAGGAATGATATTCCTCATCCATGTATCTATCCCACTCAGGTATTCTTGATGCCTCTTTGAATGTCTATAGATTAGTTTCAAAAGTAAAGAAGGCATGTGGTCCACTCTAAAAATCTACTTGAGTATGTCTGTCACCATCCAGATCCCTTACCCAAGTGCTTACACTCTAAATTGTCTACCTAGCCTAAAGAGGGCCTAAAATGGGTGAGTTAGGTGTTTAATCCTCATCCTCTAATACATGCCTAAAAGTGAATGGGGATGATTCCCCATCATTCTACTCATTATAAAATGCACTATTGAAAGAAGAATAATCCTCTTTCTCAGGAACTGACTATGAATAATGTGAATCCTTGGACTGCTCATCCAAACTAAGTAAAACTGATGTAGATGGAGAAGTGTCTAGTAAAGACTCAGTGGGAATATCTTGAAACCTAACACTTATCTTGATGAAAAATTGATGAATCATGGGGTGGAAAAGCTTATAACCCTTGACCCCATCTAGATATCCAAAAAATATGCAAGGTTTGGATTGATCCTCCATAGCCTTACATTTATTTTTTGAAATGCATGCCATCACTAGTGATTCGAAGACCCTAAAATGATTCACCTTTAATT
Organism: Torreya grandis; assembly: GCA_037957365.1. Classification (NCBI taxonomy): domain Eukaryota; kingdom Viridiplantae; phylum Streptophyta; class Pinopsida; order Cupressales; family Taxaceae; genus Torreya; species Torreya grandis. Next base: position 1,539,684 of record JARHVA010003926.1, on the reverse strand, counting down.
TCTTATCATGACAATATTTATAAGGAGTGATACCCTCTAAAGCTTTATGAGGAACCTGATTCTAAATATATCATGCACAATTGCTAGCCTATACCCATAACTATAGAGTCAATGATCTAGATGGAATCATACAGTTTGTCATCTCCTTTAAGTACTAATTCTTGTATTCTACTACACCATTATATTAAAGAGTGTATGGTACTATCCATTAAAGATCAATCTCCTATGTGATACAAAACTACTCAAATATATGTTTGACATACTCTCCCAATTGTCTTTCTAAAGGATTTTGATGCACTTCCTAGATTGCTTCTTAGAAAGAGCCTTGAAGTCTAAAAAATTATTGAATAGTTTATACTTTTACCTAAGAAAGTAAAATTGTAAAATTCATCAATGAAGGTGAGGATGTATCTAGCCCTGGTAAAATAAGGATGGGAAAACTATCTTGTGACATCACTATGAATCAACTCAAGAGGTATTGAATCTCTCCTAGCTTTTCTTTTGTTAAATTTATCTTTGGGATGTTTTCCAAGGGCACAATCCTCATAAAGTCCTTTAGAGAATTTAACTCTAGACAAGTTGGTAACCATGTCTTGCTGACTCAACTGCTCATGATAGTGGTAGTTAAGGTGGCCAAACTACTCATGCCATAGTCTATTAACTCCATTTGAATGGGTAAATAATGTAGTAGGAGAAAAAATTGGAGTAAAATGGGAGAAGGTGTATAGCCTGGAATGATGATTAATCTTCCTCAATGTAACTCAGGGACCCCTATATTGTTTTTCTCCAAGATATGTGTAAAGTGGTATATCTATTTATTCATGCACTTGTGCTTATCATTCCCATTCCTCTTGCATTAGGAGAAATTAACCATCTCTCTCTTAGGTTTCCCTTTAAAGGAGGGGGTTTTAGTGCTATTTTATATAATGGTTTTCTATTCTTTCTTCTTCTCTAGATCCTTACTCTTTTGTTTCTTATCCTTGCTGCTAGAGGCTTTCTATTTACCATTCCTGACAATGAGGGCTAAAGGTTTGGAAGACTTGAGGGTTACCATATAGATAAAATTATCCTATTCTTTAGTAAAATATGGAATGAATTCATCTAAGGATGGAATTTTCTAGTTGGCTCCTATGGCTCTCTTGGTAGCATAAAAGGTAGAGACAAATACAAAGTAATTAGGTCCTAGTTTTGTAAGCACAAAAAGAGCTAACTACTCAACTTTCTTCTCAGTTCTACACTCTTTTAACTATAATCTAAGTGAATTAAGATTGGTTAAGAAGTCATCCAATATGTCAAAGTTTTAGGGCTTAGACTAATTATCTCAATCTCAAGCTCATGACCCCTCATGGTGTCATTTCCAAATATTTTTTCTAGGGTGTTGCATACTTATTTAGGAGATTTGGCAAACTTTGTGTGAAACAAGAGTTCTAATGACATTGAAAGACATATAATCTCAAAGGATTCATCACATTTATTAAACTATTTTATTTTTTTTGCATCAGTTTTGGGATTAGTTTTTACCCCCATAATTATGCAAAATAACCCTTTACTCCTAAGAACCATTATAATTTTACTTTTCTATTCATATTAGTTGAAGGGTGTGAGTGCATTAACAGTGCTAAGATATATTACAAAATTAATATTAATGTGTTTTTAATTTTTTTATAAATTAAATATGAAAAAGGAAGATAATTGTAGATCATAATCATAAACCGAAATATAACCCCTCCCCCTCGAAACTAGGTCAAGCAACCCCCCCGCCCACCCCTAAAATTTGTCACTTTATAATTTAGTGTGTCTATAATGAAAATGGGATATCTATGTTGGAAATTGAAAGATACACACTTTTTAAAAATATGGCACTCAATTTTGATCTACCATTTACAAGATATTAACAAAAAAATCCCACCAATATCTCATTTCTAATAAAAAATTGCACTAAATGATTAAATATGCTTGATGCTAAGGGGGTACCTAGCTTAGATTGTATAATGTAGAGGTTTTTATCATGAGGGGGAATTGGCCTCCTACCAACCTAGGCGTCACCTTTCATCTTTGTCAAGTGGAGATACAAGGCTTAAAAAACCTCTAAATTGACTTTAAAGCTAATTTCTAAAAATGACTTAATTCATAAAATCATAAAGAATAATTTTAGAGTACAAAGATAAATCAAGTGAGAAATAAATAAAAAATTATAAGTTTAAAATATCATGTTGGATTTGAAGTGGGCCCACCAAAGAGAAGCGCCAAAATGAAGCTCCCAAACCCTAGTTTCCTTTTGCTAGTAGTTTATCTGATTTTGGACTCTACCAAAGGAGAAATGTAGGTTTGAAGATGAACCAAGATGTTGCTGGGAGGTTGTGAGCAGCTACCAGAGAATTGTAGATAGAAAAAACATAGTTTTTTATGACAATAGGTACAAAAACATGGCCTAAGGGACGTTTTTATAGTTAGAGCCTTAAAAAATGCCTCCCAGAGATTTGAGGCTACATGTAGAGGCCAAAAAAACTCTATCCAAGGGTTTGTAACTAGTCAAGGTGCATTTCTACTCTATTTTAGGCCTGAAATAGAGATTATGGGGTGCCAAAATTCCACTAGAGAGAAAAAAACGTGGTCTAATTTTTCTACCAGTCTGTAGGATGTTGGGAGGGTTATGAGGATCCTTCATAGAGCTGAGAAACACTGTAAATCAGTGATTGAACCTCCTTGGAAACCTAAAAATGGATTTATCTTAAAAAATAACTAGAATCAAAACCAAACCAACAAATAAAAATACCACAATAACCAAAAAAAAATTATTGAAAAAGGAATTAATCTCAAATTTGAAACTAATTATAGCAATAAACTAGAGACTAGCAATACTAGCATGGCTCTGATACCATATCAGAGATGTGATGAATCTGCTAGTTCATGAAAGTACATGAAATTGATGTGAGACAAGATTTGCATAAAGGCCAAATCTAGGTAAACACATACAACTAGAAATTATGAACAAACAAAGACTATTTTGCACATAACAAAGTTAATAGATCCAACTCAATACATTTTGATTAGATAATCTGTATGAAGTACAAGTACAAATAGGAGTGAATGTAACTCCTCCATGAAAGGTGGTTATGGATGCCTCAAAATAGAGTGTAACTCAGTATAAGAATAGATAGTCAATAGAGTAACCCCCATAATGATTGAGGCATAAGATAACTGCTATGACATATGACAGGTCAACATAAACTCTTATGACTGCATAAATAATCAATACTATCTAAAAATGTAGGAAATCCAAATGACATGGAATATTTGAGTAGGAAAAATATAAGAAAAAATGGGAGGAAAATAAATCCCACACTAACAAGAATCCTCGTTGAGTTTTGAACCTTCTTTCTTAATCTACTGCCAAATCCACCATCCAATTAATGGATGGGGTGGTTAGGGCCACCATATGGTTGGGATCATTTTACTACATATGTAGGTTTGGATTCATGCTATTTGATGTATCTTTTTCTCTCTCTCAAATGTTTGAGCTAGTGGTACTCTTATATATAGTACTTGTAACTACATTACTTCTTATGTTATACTTGAATAATTCAATGTGGTTTTTCATATTGTAATGATTTTCTTTAGATGCTCTTGAATTATGAAATTTTATCTCTCCTCAACAATTGTCTTTGGTTGCATTACGAGTATGTTGATGTACCCTTACTAGGAGATAGCCTAAAAATATTTTGGTATTAATTTTAGGTTATTATTATTATTATCATCTTTATTGTGTTGAATGTTAGTAATACCTATACAGGTTCATAGGTGAGTTAATTGATGTTACTTACCTTAAAATATGTAACATAATCTCTAAGCATGTTGGCCATAAGTGAATGAATATGTACAATTATTCCAAATGTTTTCTTTTTGTCTATTGTGTGAAATAAAATCATGTTCAACCAAATAATGGTTATCCTAAAATTACATTGTGTCTTGATTCTTTGACATTTGGTGGTATAATGCTGAAATTAATCATACTATAGTTAAGTGGATAGATTGTTACAAGTTATGTCTATCAAGTACATTTACTTCACTTGCTTACATGCTCAACTTGGGTAAAAACACATGGTTACATCTACAAACCATTTCTTGTATCAATTGTACTAAATGATTTAAATTATTATACCTATTACTATTACCATGGTTGAAGTAGGTAACAAGTCATATTAGTTATTAATGAATTTTATCACTTTTAAAATTTGGTCTCTCCATGAAGTAATTGGTGATGATAAATATTATGGTATATAGGCAATTTAATAGCACTATTGTCATTGAAAAATAAGGAAATTCAATGATTCTACAAACATGATTCTTGTGGAAATAATTATAATCTTCCATTGCATGCATAAATAGGCAATCTCTTAAGAGTTGTATTATTTGATTTTTTATAGCCATTTTATTTATTTACAAAGAAAAGACATAAATACCTTTGATGGTTTTAATAATATTAGTAGGAACTTTATGAGCCATTCGCAATAACAACCAATTATTAGTTATTTGACATTATTCTACTTTAAATTACTAATGAATAGTAAATAGTTGACTTATTAGGTGAAGTTATGAAATAATGTGCCTTAATTATCTTATACCATTTCCTTGAATTGATCAAATTTGGTTATTGGATGTAATTTATTGATTAGAACAAAATATCTGATGCAAGGACCGTAAAACTAGAGGTTAATTTATAAATTAGTGGGTAGCATCATGGTATGAAGTTATTCTCATGCATTTACATTACTATGTTCATTATGATAAGATTAATATCAAGTAGGATGGTTTCATTGATTTTATAAATCATCTCATAAAGTCATGGCTTAATAGTATGAATAGTTTGTTTATATTATAATTCAAGGGATGTTAACTCTCACTTGCCAAGAACAACCAACTTGGAATTATTTAATATAACTAATGTAATGATGTATGACCTTAAAAAATAATATAATGTTAATTTGGTTCTTGATATAGATCACTACTTATAATCTAAAATTATTATAGAAGTTGATTATGTTATTTTACCTATTGTTGTAAATGGTTGATAATAAGTTAATAATGAACAAGGGTGGGGTGTAGAAGGACCCTAAGTGGAGAATTAGGTTGAATAATTATAGTAGGTAGCACTTTTACCCATAATGTTGAATCATTCACTTTTATGAACAACAAAAAGACCCTTTTCATGCGTAATATGCATGATCATGCTAAGTAAATATTTGAACTACTTTGCCAATCAAGGGTGCAATGAATGAAGTTATCATTGTATCTTTTTGATAATCATGGGTGGATACTCAAGGGTTATATGGTAGGGGAATTAGGTTTCAAGGATCCCAACCTGATATTTAGATATGCAATCTTAGTTGGTATCACCTACTTAAATGCTTCTATCACCTATAGTGGTATTGATTTATAAACCACCCAAATGATAGAACCAAGTATTCTTAGAGGGTAACAACCTTCCTTATAAGATACTTTATGGATGTTTACCCTTGGTTTAGTAGTTTTAATCTAATAAACATGGTTTTGGGTAGACACATATGTGTATACAAGAAATATGTTATTGTATGTATTGACTAGACATGTAGTGGGCCCTACATGCATTCTCTATTTATACTCTGATAAGTAATTCCTAATTTTTTTGGGGTTGTTTTATTTGGAATCAGAGCAAGGTTTCTGATCTCAAGAAATCTAAGACATGGAAAAAGTTTTCTATATGGGACTAATGAACTATCTCATTTGGGTAGAAATTTAAAATGAGTTACAAGGGCACTTGGCCTCTTAGGTTGAATAAGGTAGTGCTATTCTATAATACTGGGATACTAGAAGTTCCAACATTTATTTAAAGTAATGGTTATAGGAGATATGAATTTATATGATGACCATTTCTATTTCCCCTAGCCTTGGTTGGGTTAATCATTCTTGAATCTGATTATATTAGGAAAAGTATCACATATTGATGATTAAATTGTATGAGTGAGTGAATGGGAGATAAGTGATAAGGGATTCGCTCTTAGAATTAGGGGAATAATGTCTTATATCTATTTCTAGTTTTTATGGGGAAGCCATCACTAGATGGTTGGAATATTATGACCTAGGGAAGACCAAGGGTTCAACTTAAACTTGGAAGGCTAAATAGAGTGTGAGGGTTGGTTTACCTAGGTATGTTAGTAGAGCTTGAGCTCTCCACTTGTAAAGGGAGTGTCTTGAGCCATTAGGAAACTATAAAGCATGAATGGTTGTGACAACTTTTGATAATCCTATGGATAATATTATTGTAATTTCTTCATTAAAGAACTAAATAACCTATTTAAATTTTTGAAAAGAGTTCAAATGCTATAATTATGGAACTATTATGGAACTTTTAATATGAATGGTTGTAAGTGGAGTAAAAATGTCTCCAAGTGTCTAAGTTGTTTGTAGCTGAGCAAGGATGTTCCAAGTCAAGTATAAATTTAGGAAGTATGATAGTAGACCTTGGTGAAGGTAACAATGAGATATTGCATATAAATAACTATTGTGTTAGAAACTATTTAAATATATATCAGTTCAGTTGATTGAATTGCACCATGATGAGATATGAAATAGAAGTACATGTTTGTGAGGCACTATTGGGTATTATATATTCTAAAAGAAATATTAAGGGTTGCTCCTTACCTCATTTTATAAATCTTAATATAACTTTTTATGGTTAAAGATAAAATTTCCTATAGCTATATTATTTTTCACAGGTGGGGTAAGAAATTGTAAGTTCTTGCTTGGCTTATGTGTCACTATACATGACTATTTGCAACCATGCAAAATATTAAGTAATGTGACTAGTGATCAGGGAGTACTTTTTTTTCCAAAGTAGTGGAATTGTAAGCAAGTACCAATAAATTTTTTCTAGATGAAACATAAATATGGTTGGTTGATTACAACCATTATGTAGTCTAAAGGTGAATAAGCATTATGTACTATGATATTAAGGTGTTGGAAAATATATGCATTTTAGTTGAATTAATGATTATGGGAAAATGTAATTTACACTTTAATAATATGAAATTAACCCTAAGCCTTTATTGATTCCACCCTTCCCAAGGCCACATTATGTAGAACAAGTAACACTAGTCAATCATTGACTTGTTGGGTTTGGCCAACTGAGGTATTAGTGATAAAAGCTTGTTATTGGAAATAAAGGGATAGATGTCTGGTGTTTATTGATGGCTTGTTAAATGATCCCTCATATGATACTTGAAGGATGACATCATTGGTAGGATTGAGGGCATGATATAATCTTGGAAGTCTAAGTGGGGGTGAAGGTGGTTAACTTGTTTGGTCAAGTTAGAAAGCTCTGGGCAACTTATGGATATTTGATGTCATCATGTGGATTGATGAGATTTTGGGACTTTTGTGTATGAACAATAAATTTATTTTTGTTTAATGATGTGGAAATACCATTGGACTAAATTACTAAATTAGAATGTGTGCCCTATCCTATGTGGTTCCTTCATACATGTAAACTATTATACATTGTGTAAACCCTTTCGTGACACATGAATGGAATAAACCATATAAACCTTATATTTGCTCCATGTTTTCCATATTTTTGTATGAGTATTTTTTATACATGTCATGAAATAAGTGTGACCTTATATTATTAACATGTTAAGATGTGGTAATGTGATCATAAACCATTTTTGTGATGTAATTACCCCTCTTGAAATCAACTTATATTATTGAAATTTGCAGAGGTATAATGATTATATTATGTGGTGTTATCTAAAATTGCTTCTATAGTAATGAAAATTGATGAGATTATAAGGTTGATGGTGGGGAAGCATATCCATAATTATTTATTCTAACTATGGACTAGGAAGTGCAGTCTCTCATAGGCTAAAAACCCACTTCTCACCTTTGCAAAAGGTAGCTAACTGATTCATTCAGGTTATGTACCAGGAGCATCACAAGTTGTTCATGAGATATTCATGCATGATGGTAAAATTATGGATTAAGTGTTCCTTTAAATACCTATTATAGGTTTTTTAAATATAACCCTTGTCAAATTTCCTTGATGTAGCCTTAAGAAACACTAATTGGTCCTAAAAGTTGAACTTTTATGCAAAAATAACAAGGCTGAACTTGCTAAAATACATGCATGTATTGACATGTAAAATCAAGTGTGCTATAATGAGGTAATGGATGATTTAATTAAAAATATTATTCTAGAATGAATATTCTACTTTAAAGGCATGTGTAGGCTAGTAATTACAAACATGCTATGAACAAGATATTGTTTTGTGTATATTTGAAATCAATATTCTGAAATTAAATTTTCTAATATTTTTGAAGCATGACTAGAATTTATGTTTATTTTATGCTCATAAGGAATAATGTAAAACCTTGATTAGGCATGTTTTGAAATCCTAAGCACTTTTAAGTACTGCTAAGAAGTAAGTGCAAAATGGTGGGATTATAATCCCTAGAACCATCATGTGAGCTCATAAAATTTTAGAGAACATGATGAACACCTAGATGGTATTGCATGTGAGTGCCTAGGAAGGCTTCTCTAGTTTTTGGTGTGGTTGGTTCGGGATGCTTTACTAAACCATGAATAATGTAATTTTAGAAACCATAGTGGTATTGTTTATTGTTGTTGATTTCATTCTCTAGGATGAATGATAAAAATTATGTGTAAAGCATAACTAAAAGTGGTGGAAGTAACACATAAAAGTATGTTTATTATATTGATTAAAATTTTGTGGTAAATGATATAAAGTTATACATGATACAAAACTAAAAATGTTGTGGAAAAAACCACCTCAAATCTAGAAATTTTGCTAAAAATCTAGATGGATTGGATTTTTAGAAATTGAGAAGGATTAGTTAAAAAATATTTTAATATCAAAATTCTAATCCTGAACACATATCTAAACTAATTTTTTTAATACCTTCATCTTGTATGAGCTAATAGTTGTACTCTATGCTTTGAAAGGTGTTGAAAGATCTCATGTTTGCAATTAAAGTGAACTTGATCACTACAGCCTAGAATACATGATTTTGTAATAATTATTAATTTCACATCCACATAGGTGGCTGGAAAATAGGGAAATTTTAGAAGCACTATTTTAAAAATAATAGCTTATTGATAAAATTTTCCAAGGTAAGGGTAGTATATGGAATATTAATAAGGTAAGGCTGCATATTTTCACTATAAGAGTTTGATACATCTAATTTATATACCTAATAGGTAAGCATAAGACAATATATATTATTTTAATTGATGGATCATGTAAGTACACAATATGCAAGGCAATTATTTTGATAACAATTGATAAAATTTACAACTTGGTTACTTTAACTCTAGAACTTAATTATTGGAGTTTTTGTAGTGAGAAACATTTTGCAAAAAGAGTTATAAAGTCTCTTTTTGATGTATTCCTATTATTTATTGTTAATTAGCCACTGGGACAACTCTTATATAGGAGGGGAGGATGTCATAACCCCACTTTGGATCCCCTTACATTACTACTCTCCTAGTTTTATGTGTTGATGGTCTTTGTTATGTCATTTCACTCTTTTTTATCCTCTTCACCAACCCATTCCCATGTCTCTACATTCTTATATGTCATCCTCATGAATCTCAATTTGTTCACGCCTTTAAGGAAATTGTGAATGACTTGGATGGTAGTTTTAGGTCATGGGTGACTGGCACTGTCTGTAGCACATTATTTGTGATGATATACACCATTATGTTTACACACACACACAAAAAAAAAGAAGATATATACATGTGTGTGTGTGTGTGTGTGTGTGTGTGTGTGTGTGTGTGTGTGTGTGTGTGTGTGTGTGTGTGTGTGTGTGTGTGTGTGTGTGTGTGTGTGTGTGTGTGTGTGTGTGTGTGTGCGTGTGTGTGGGTGTGTGCGCGCGCATGCATATGTCAATATATGTATAGATGTATGCATGTATATATGTATATGTATGTATGTATATAAATGTACACACACATATACATGCATACATATGTATATACATGTATGTATATATGTACATACATACAAATATAGATACACACACACACATTCAAGTTGGGCATACCTTTCTATACGCTTAGAGTAATATAGTGGTTTATATGCATAATAATCAAAGCTTAAAATATTAAAGAGTAGAACAAGGACCCATGTAGGTAAGTAATAGGAGGTAAGTTGGTCAACATTGGCTATATGGTCATGGCCTTAAAAATGTGTTCTGCCACTCTACCTTGGTTTACGAAGTAAAATGGATGCCATACATTTTGATTTCAAATTGAATGTTATTTTTTGATTTAAGAATTAGACATCCTTTTATATCTTTTTTATGCTCCAAAACCTGAGTTTCAAAGACCATGCATGTTTTTGGGAACTCAGCCTTATGTCAAAGGGCTTTAAGCCATTTTTAAGGGGAGGCACTACCATTTTTGGTTCTTAGATAGGTGGTTTGGAGGGTGTGACCATTATTTGGCTGGGTGATCTAGGATGCAAGGATTTTTGAGGGAAAAAAAGAAGAAAATAAATGAGAATGGACCTACAATAAAGAACTATCTGCTTACATTTCATTAATAGCCATGATGATTACGTTTTAAAACTTGAGATTAAATTTTTTTTAAAGGTTTTTCATGATGGGTTTTGTCTTAAATGGTAGATTTCTATTGAATTTGTTTTGGAATTTTTAAAGATACATATAGTACCAATAATGCAGTATATATACCCTATTTGAGAGGGATTGAGATTAAAATGTTTTCTTCAAATGGAAAAATCTCTCTTTGGTTTTATCAAGCAAAAATATTTAATTATTAGCTAGGTGTAAACTTCAAAACCCTCCCTCATAAGTTAAAAACTTATTCTTGGTTTTATTTATGTGTGATTGACCTAGATACATATAGGGAAATATTATGATGAGTGTTTTGACTAGGTACACATAAAATGAATTGAGTTATAGTGGGTTTAATTTAGGGGATGCATTTTTACTTTCTTGGTTTGGTGTGTAGTGGATAATAATGACCTTCAAACCCATTAAGGGTTTTTTGTAAATGATTCAACCCTATATTGTATCCATTTTTTTTTATTTGATTGGGTGTGGATTTAATTCACATGAAGGATGAATTACAATATTTTAGCTTCAATCCCTATGAAGGGCAAATTTGATTACTTGTACATTCAAACTATTTCTAAAAGAAACCTTGCATATGTTTGGGTTGCATTTATTTTTTTATTGTTTTGATCATTTATGATTTGTTGAATTGGAAATGATCTTGGATCCTTGTACAAAATATTGAAAAAATATATGTATGTAGCAATGAAAACATAGATAAATTTCAAAGGAGGAAGAAGCTTGTCTTCACATGGTAATATTGCAAATATGGATGCTTGCATAAAATCATATTAACTTTCCTTGCCTTCCAAAAAATAAAAGTGGGGTACATATAGAGAAAATTAGGGCAACATGAGAAAGCCTCTAATTTTCCTAAATTGATAATTATATTAAAATATAGTTAGCCTATGTGTCCCTTTTATAACTAACCTAAGGAAGCTTAAATCACATAGAATGGCCATAAGGCTGTGTAGGCAAAACCCAATGGAAAAAAAACACTACACCAATACCCCCCCTTAAGCATAGCTTAGGTGAGATGAGAATTAGATCCTGATATTGAAAGCTTGATGAGGTACCCAAGTACATAGTGAAGAACCTCCATAGGAGGAAGAAGAAGGTAGAGTAGCCCTAACCCCAAAGAGAGATTGTAGATGAACAAATTTACTCTCTATGAAGGTCTTGGTTAGAATATATATAAGCTATTTTGATGTTGGATGGTACTGAAGATCAATGACTTACTCATTGATAAACTCCCTAATTAAATGCATGTGAATCTCTATATGCTTGGTCCTTTGATGGAGAACCAAATTCTTTAAAACCTAGATAGTGCTTTGGTTATCAGATTATATGATTGTTGTCTTATAAAATTGGATGCCACACTTAGTGAGAATCCCTTGAACCTAGATTACCTTAGTGGTGGCATTGACAACCCCTATGTATTTTGCCTCTATAGATGATAAATCAATTACATGCTACTTATTGCTTGACCAACTTATTGGAACCAAACCATGTGAAAAACTATATCTTGAAGTGGAATTTTGACTCTGATTATCTCTAGCCTAATCTAAATCTATGTATCTAATCAAATCAACCTCTGTTCCTACTATGTAGTATATCCCATAGTTGTGTGAACCTTGAATGTAGTGTAAAATCAACTTAGCTATTTTCCAATGTAATTCATGTGGCTCCTACATAAATCAAGAGAGCATGCCAAATAATAGGATATGTTAGATATAGTGTGTGTGATATAGATAAGACTACCCATAAGTTACTGATATGGAGTTGCATCAACCTATGGTGTAGGACAATTAGCCTCAAGCTTCACACCAGAAAAGAAGGGATTAGGAATAAGCTTACAATCAATCATGTTAAACCTCACAATAAAATCAAGAGAATACTTGGATTGTGATAAATTTATCTTGGAATTTGACTAAATGATTTCAATCCTAAGAAAGTAATGCAATAATGGCATGTATATCATTGAAAATCTATCTAAAAATGAAATTTTCACTGCTGATATGGATGATTGTGAGCTCCCTATAATCAACAAATCATCCACATAGAGAAATAGAATCAATAGAGAAACATCCTACCATAAGATGTAGACATTTGGACCTAAATGGTAGCTGGTAAAACTGACTGTGAGGAGAAAGGAGTCCATCTTGGCATATCATGCCTAAGGGGCCTGTTTAAGTTCATAGATAGATTTATTGAGTCTATATACCAAGGAGGAATTTACATAAAGCCTTATGGTTGCCTTATGTAGATCTCTTCTTTGAGGTCACCATGTAGAAAATTAATCTTGACATCCCTTTGGTGAACATCCCATCAATGTGTGAATATGATGGCTATATTGAGTTTGATAGACATCATCTTGGATATAGGAGTAAATGTCTTTGTGTAGTCTATGCTAGGTACCTAAGAAAGCCCCTTTGCAACCAAATGAGATTTGTACTTATCAACAGACCCATTTACACCATACATAGTCTGATAAACCCATTTACAACAGACCAATTTTCTTCTTTTAGGAAGAGGGACCAAGTCCCATGCTTTGTTCTTGACTAGGGAACTATACTCCTCCTATAGAGCAAAATCCCATTCTAGAATTCTAGATGCCTCATGAAAGGTTTGCAGATCCAAGGCAATGGCCAAGTAGGCATGTGAAGTCCTCTAAAACTATGAATGTGTCTACCTTGTGTTTGATGGATTTCCAACCCATTTCTTATCACTTTTTAGTATTTGTTTTGCCCAAGTAGGACCAAAATTATATGATATTGGAGAATTAGGAGGTTAGTCATCATCATCTAAAGTCTGAGTGTGAGATGGAGGATAATCCTCATCACTACTCTTGTCACTTGAACTTGAAGAAGAAAAAGAGTCATCCTAATCATTAGGAGGATTTTGAAGTGGATCTAAGTCACTATCTAAGGTATAATCAATGCCTAGTGAGACTTTGAAGATTTTGGAGTGTTAGTAGTGAGTTCAAGTTGGTCCTCACAAAACTTGACACTCCTTTCTATGAGTAAATCATGTGGTTTAGGATGTAGGATCATATATCCCTTAGTACCCTCTTCATACCCCACAAAGATACAAGATTGACTTTGAGGGACCATTGCCTTATGTTTCTTCTTGGGAATATGGGCCATTGCTAGTGATCCAAACACTCTAAAGTGATCCACTGTGGGCTTGTGATCATCCCAAGCTTCAAAAGGAGTGGTTCCTTTCAAGGCTTTATGTGGAATATAGTTATAAATATAACACACATAGTTGATTACTTCAACCCAAAATTGAGGAGCAAGAGACTTTAATTGAAGCATGTAATTGGCTATTTCTTTCAAGGCATGGTTCTTATGTTTGGCCACACCATTTTACTGAAGATTATATGAGACTATGTTTGCATCTAAATCCCATCTGATGTGAAAAATTACTCAAACTTATCATTGACATACTCCCCACCATTGTCAATCCTTAAGATTTTGATGGAATAATCTAATTGTTTCTCCATAAGTACCTTAAATTCCTTGAAGTGATCAAAGACCTCAGACTTCTTGAGAAAAAACACCTAGATTTACCTCAAAAAAACATCAATGAATGTGAGCATGTATATGGTCCTATTGAATGAAGGTTTTAGAAATAGACCTACTATGTCATTGTGGATGATTTCTAGCTTATATTTGGCTTTCCTTGCTTTGCCTTTGTCATATTTCTCTTCTATATGCTTACCAAGAATGTAACCATTACATAGGCCATCTGAGAATTTAACTTTAGGTAACCTTGAAACCATGTCTTGATGACTGAATTGCTCCAAGTAATGATAGTTTAAATGTCCAAACCATTCATGCCATAGTTTGCTCACTCCATCTGCATGAGTAAGTAGAGTAGCTGAGGGCTGATCTAGGGAAAATTGTGAGAAGGTATACAACCTAGAATGATGCTTGGCCTTCCCATAAGCCACTATGGTGTCACTATGCAAATCTTTGATAACCACTAAATTAGGTGTGAACTCAACACATTTCTTTGCACCTATGTGAGTGATTTATTACACTGATAGAAGATTGGTGGATATTAAAGGAACACACATAACATCATTGAGGGTCCCATCACTTACTTCAACTGATAATATACCACTAAACTCTACCAAAGTTTCATCACCCATGAGAATTGAAGGCACATAATATGGCTCTATTTATGAAAACAGATCCTTTGAGGAAGCCATGTGATAGGAAACACCGAAGTCAATAACCCAAATCAAAGGCTAAGAAGCTACTACAACAAGTGCATTACCCTTGAATTTACCCTTTTTACTATCTTTAACCTTTGTAGAATATTGTACAGATATGTTTTGAGTTGAGGACTCAGGAACATTGATTTTATTCTTCTCAAGCATCTTAGTCAAGGTGTCAATCTTCTTTTTTATGCATTGAGATTCATCATGCCCAAGTTTCTTGTAAAAGTTGCATTTGAGTTTCTCCTTCTTAGGTTTCCCACTTGAAGAGGACTCATTTGATGATGCCTTAGGCTTGACATCTAATTTTTTATTCTTCTTATGCTCATGATCTGGTTTAGATTGTTTCTTCTCGTGTTTGCCACTGCTAGAAGGCTTCTTCTTATCCGGATTGACAATCAAGGCATGTGATTTTGAAGAATTTAGTGCACCCATTTGAACCAAATTATCTTGCTTCCAAGTTAGATCAGAAATAAACTCATTAAAATATGGAATTTTTTAATTAGATCCAAGGGCATGTTGGGTAGCATGAAATGTAGAGATGAAAACTAAATAGTCATGACCTAATTTTGTAAGCACAGATAGAATCAGCTGGTCAAATATTTTCTCAGTGACACATTATTTTAATTATAGTCTCAGTGATTTAAACTTTGTAAAGAAGTCTTATAGGGTGTCATAGTAATTTGAGCTCAATGTGATGAGCTCATTCTCTAGATCATGACCCCTCATGATGTCTGGCACTCTAAAAATCTTGTCTAGGATGGTCCAGACTTTGTTGGGAGTCTTTGTAGATTCAACATAGAACAAGAGGTTGAGAGACATTGACAAGAATAAGAAGCCATAGGCCTTGTCACATCTATTGTACGACTTAAACTTTTTGGCATTTGTAGATGGCTCAATTTCCTCACCCATAGTGATCTGATAGAGTCCTTTACCTCTCAAGGTGAGCTATATTTTAGACTTCCATTCAAGATAGTTAAATGGTGTGAGTGGTTCAATGTTTAGATCCATTAGTGCAGATTATATTGAGATAATTTATATAATTTAGATGAAAGCAAAGAATAAATTACACATAGTATAAATACCCCCTTGAACTATTGATAAGATCCCCTCCTTAAGTTATAATGCAACACACACTCAATATTGGATGTTGGGCACTGTCGAGAATGCATCAATGATCAATTAGTGTGAGAAAGTATAGGAGGGATGTCAAGCACAATTGATAATGCATCCAAGAAGAAAGGTACAAAATATTTGAACTAAGTTTTAAGTCATTGTACCATGGAGAAAATGGATGTTAAAAAATCCCTAAAACAATATCACTAATGCATAGAGCTTAAAAAAATATGCACTTTCAAAAAAAGCAACACCCAAAATAGAGATACAAATTGAAAGTTATGGCACTTACAAATTATCACTCCCACATATTCCTTGACCCTTTCCAAAAATGGAATTTTTTTCCCAAACTAATGTTTTTTTATCAAAAAAAATTGAAATGAAAAAAAACTCAAGCAAAGCTACCTCACAAAATCGAGCAGTAAAGACCCTCCAAAAGTTTGAGTAGGTCTATAATGAATAATCTAGAGTTTTGAGACTACTTTATTGACACAATTAATTAGTGTTAGATCCATAACCCCAAGTAAAGGTGTCCCAAAACCTTGAGTTGTTCTACAAAGAGTACTTTGAGTTCTCTAGACTACTTTACTTATTCAAGTAATCTATCTTCAAAACCCCAAGTTGGTCTTGAAGGAGTGATTCATATTTTTTGGACTACTTTACTTCCAAATGTAGTCAACTTTAAAAACCTCAAGTAGAGTAGTAGAGTCACTTTGAAAACCTGAGTTGGTCTTGGAGGGGTAATTTGGGTTTTCAAACCTACTTTACTTAACTTCATGGATTTGCTAATAACGTAACTCCACAACTCTCAGTTGGTCTATAAGTAAGTAACAATGCTCCAAAATCTCAGATTCCTCTATGGAATCTCCAATGTATTCAACATGAAGTTGTTCAACTATTGAGTCAAAGTAATGACCACCTGTAGATCTGAGTAGCACAGAGGTTTAATGACATGCAAACTAAGGCAAGTTAAAAATGTCCAAATTACTTTAGTTATGAGAATTCTGAAAGAGATCCATTTGAGATTTTGACCCAAGGAAGAAAAACTAGGTGTTTTTTCACAACACAAAAAGTATGAATTTTTGCTAAAAATGAAAAGTAGGGCCTTTGAATGCCAAAAATGAGGAAAATTTGACTGTTACAAAACTAGATCATGTTTACAGTCAATCCTAAGGTCTTGGCACCTTCTAAAACCAATAACACAGTCAATTTTGAGATTTGAATCTCTAGTAGAAGGTTATGCATAGATTATCTAAGGAATCCCACCAAACCCTTCTTTTTACTGGAATAACAAATATAGCAAGATCTCACCATAAAGATTACTACAATACTGGCAAAAATGACTCTAATACCATGTAGAATTGGCCATAATCTTGGATCCTTACATAGAATATTGAGTAAATCCATGTATGTAGCAATGAAATCATTGATAAATTACAAAGGATAAAGAAGCTTTCCTTCACCTGATAATATTGTAAAATATGGTTGCTTGCATAAAATAGAATTAACCTGTCTTGCCTTCCAAAAAAAAATGGGGTACATATAGAGAAAATCAAGGCAAAATGAGGAAGCCTATAATTTTCATAATTAGATAGTTACATTAAAATATAATTAGCCTATGTGACTCTTTTATAACTAATCTAAGGAAGCTTAAATGACTTAGAATGGCCATAAGGCCATATAGGCAAAACCCAATGGAAAAAATCACTACACCAACATGCTTGGGAATTTTTTTGGGTTGTGTATAACTATTTATGGGATAAGGGATGCATATGGTATTCAAAAAAAGCACATAATGAGTTGTACCCTTTTTATATCCATCATTGTAAGGAAGTTGTTGATTGAATTGTTTTAGTGGACTAATTTGCATTAAGAAAGGTTGTTTTAAACTTATATATTTAGAATTATATTTATATTATTATATGATTGGTCTCCTTTAAATGCATGATTTAATTAGTCATTTATTATATCCATGGATTTGAAACCCATCACTATTGTTATTGCTTGGTCTATGATTTATTGGATATCATTAAAGGTTATTTGGAGTCATTTATTTTCATATATTATTCTTATGATATAAGCAATTGAATATTAATTGACTTATATTAGTGATTTAGACTCAATATAGATCATCCTTACTTGCTAAAAATATCCCCTTGGTAAATCTGGACTACCTACTTTATTTCTAAGAATGCCCCTTTAGAACATATATATTCAAATCCACCTTATATTTGATTCTATAAGCCTCACACAATTACCAAGAGGATATTTTGAGATATTTAGGATAATTATGAGTTACTTAAATATTATTTTGGTGATCATTTAGGTTTGTGATTGCTTTAGTTTTTCTGATTGTTCAGTGGTATATTGGTGTGAGTAAAATTAGTGGCTTAGAATCCCTGTTGAGTTTTGAACCTTTTTGCTTACTTTATTGTCTAATCCACCATCTAGATAAAGGATGGGATGGTTAGGTCCACCATATGGTTGGGTTTATTCAACTACATACATGGGTTTGGATTCATGCTATTTGATGTATTTCTCTCTCTCTTAGATACTTGATATGGTGGTACTCTTATAGATGGTACTGGTAACTACATTACTTCTTACACTTGAATAAGTCAACATGTTTTTTAATATTGTAATTATTTTATTTATATGCTCGTAAATTATGAAATTTTATCTCTCCTAAATAATTGCCTTTAGTTTTATTATGTGTATGTTGTTTTACCCTTACTAGGTGATAGCCTAATGATATTCTAGTATTAAATTCATGTTATTATTATTATCTTTATTGTGTTGAATCTTTGTAATACCTATATGTGTTCATATATGAGTTGATTGATCTTCCTTACCTTTAAATATGAAACACAATCTCACTAAGTGTGATGGCCATAAGTGAATGAATACCTACATTTGTGCTAAATATTTTCTTTTAGTCTATTATGTGAAAGAAAATCATATACAACCATATCGTGACTATCCTAAAATTACATTGTGTCTTCACTCTTTGACATTTGGTAGTATTATTCTGAAATTAATCATACTATAGGTAAGTGGATATATTATTAAAATTTTTGTATATCAATTACATTTCCTTCACTCTCTTGAATGTTATGATTGGGTAAAAAATATGGTTAAAACTATAAACCATTTCTTGTATTAGTTATACTAAATGATTTCAATTATTATACCTATTATTACTGCCATGGTTGAAGTGGGTAACAAGTCATATTAGATATTAATGCTTTTTATCACTTATGAAGTTTGGTATCTCCATGAAGGAATTGGTGATGGTCAATTGTATGGTGTAGGGGAAAGTTAATAACACTATTTTCATTTAAATACAAAGTTATTCAATAATTGTACAAACATGTTTCTTGTGTCAATAGTTATGATCTTCCATTGTATAAATAAATGGGCAATCTCTTAAGAGTTATATGATTTGATTTCTTATTTCCATTCTCTTTATTTCCAAGTAAAAGATGTATAAGGACCTTTGATAGTTCAAATAATATTAGTAGGAACTTTATGAGCCATTTTAAAGAATAATAAATTATTAGTTATTTGACATTATTGCACTTTAACTTAATAATGAATAGTAAATGCTTGAATTACCAAGTGAAGTTATGAAACCATTTTCATTACTTATCTTATACCATTCCATTGAATTGATAAAATTTGGTTATTGGATACAAGTTATCAATTATAAAAAAAGATATGATGCAAGGACCATAAAACTAGAGGTTAATTTATAAACTAGTGGGTAACATCATGGTAATAAGTTTTTCTCATGCATTTACATAAAAATGAACATTATGATAAGATTAATATCAAGTTGGATCATTTCATTGATTTTATAAATCATCTCATAAAGTCATGGCTTAATAGTACAAATACTTTGTTTATATTAAAACTCAAGGGGTGTTAACTCTCCCTTACCAAGAATGGTCAACTTGGAGTTATTTCAAATAACTAATACAATTATGGCTATCCTTAAATAGGAATAAAATGATAAGTTGGTTCTTGGTATAGATCACTACTTAGAATCAAAAATTATTATTGAAGTTTATTATGTTCTTTTACCTATAATTTTTTATAAATGGTTGATATTGAGTTAATAATGAACAAGGGTGGGATGTGTAAGAACCCTAAGCTTAGAATTAGGTTATCTAATTCTAGAAGGTAGAAATTTTACACACACTTTTGAATAAATTTATTTCATGTGTTAAGAGTATATACTGAGAGGGGGGGGGGGTGAATTAGTAGACAAAAATGTAAATTCAATTCCAAAACCCATTCATCATTCATTAATCTGATCTAGCAACATGAACATGAAACCTTAAACATCCAAAGCATGAACAAAATCATACATCATGTGAACACATCATTTATGTGGGAAACCCTCTAGGGGGAGAAAAACCACTTTGAAGCCTGCAAAAAAATATACTAAAATCCTATAAGGATAATATAAACATGAGACTTTAGACCAACTCTAACTAATCAAGGAGCATCCACACCTCAATTTAGTCTAGCTCTAACTAAACCTTTAGCTAGCTCTAACTAGCAAGGAGTTTTCAACCCATAGGTGATTAAGAACCCAATAAACCACCTTTGATTTGATGTGTTCTACACTTGATGATGAACTTATGAATCTCATACACTTTTAATCTACTTCTCTTTTGCAAGTAAGCACACCTACTTCATTCGCTCAACCAAGTCACCCTTTAGACTGTTAGGTCTAATGACTTGTTAACTCATGAACCTAATAAAAAAACATGACTAATAATCTACACCATATAATGGTCATTAATGACCCATATATTATCTTTGACTGAGTTGTTTCCTTTTCTTAGCTTCACACACACACTCTCACACAAATATGCCAAATATACCTAGTATATATACCACTCTTTCATATAACCAATATTGGTCAACAAAGATGGTTAATTTACATATATTACACTAAAAATATTTATTACACACGTTAAATATGATAATAAAACAATCCATAGGTTTTCCATTTCCATTATGACCCAAAAATCAATTAGTCCTAATAAAAACCTAAAAGAATTAGGCCTATAAACCAACATGATACTACTTAGACTCTTTGCTCCAGATTCATCCTTAATCAATAGATGAAAAACATAAAAAAAATTCCAATAGATCTTTTATCACTCAAACATGGGTATAAAACATCTATAACTTCAAACCACTACTCCATCCAAGCCATTCTCTCTCTCGCTTCAAGTCTTATAAACACCCAAAAAATACTACCAAGAAAAATTGAGGCATCCTATTAATTTTATAAAACAAAAACCTTAAAAAATAATATGTATATTTCATCCATGACATAAAAAACACCTAAAATTCCATTTTTTACCTTCACATATCTCACATAGGTCCAAACCAACTCAAATAAATTGATTACTCAAACTAGTCATGTACACCAGAAACTTAGTCAATGATATTTGACTAATCCAACCAAAATAGAGATAAATTATAAATAAAAAATACATGAAATAAATATATAACATTTATATAATATCACAATCTCTTAATCACATAAAGATATACTTAGAATAGCTCAAACTAGCTTCTCCAAATAGGCCACTCTAGACTGCCTACAAGCTTCAAAAACTAGTCATGATGAACATGACATATAACACTTATGCAAACACTTTATTAATATTCCAATGAATTAATGTGATTCTCAAAAAACTTTATAAAATTTCAAAGCAAAAAAATATAGACGTCTAATGTCATATATGAATCATATAGATCATTTTGTGAGACATACTTCTTTCCTTTCCTCATTACTCAGACAAGTCATCTTGAAGGCACCTTATTGCCTATGTATGGTAATCATAAACACTTACCACTTAAGGTAAAATGAGAAATAGGTATTAAAAAAATTACCCAAAACCATTGGATTAATCCTTACTCACCTACAACACTTCCATAAACACATATTCACTCTACTTGGATATTTGTTCACTATTTTCACCATCTATAGATTAGTGACTAGTCAAATTGATTGACTTAGATAATTTAAAAAGTGAATATTTATTTCCAAAATAACTCTATTTACTTCAATAAAAAGTATTTTCCTTCAATTTCCAATGACACTCATGCATTGACTCACTCAACCCTACCTGTAGTACTAAAATATTTATAAATAAGCATATTTCTATACCTTTTGCTCACTACCCTGACACACCACTACCACATAGAGATTACTAGAGGAGTATTATATAACTTATAATAGTAAAAATTGGTCAAACAATCCATTATAGGTCCTTTCTAGCAAGATCTTTCCAATCAATCCATTATGAGGGTTTATAAAGGGTTTCTGACTAGTTTACATTCTTAATGAATGTTCATAAAGATTTGTCCCTCAATACACTAAAAAATAGTTAGAAAGGATTTTTAGGTCCATATTTCACCTCTCCCAAAAGGATCAGGTCCCCATGCAAAGTCTACATGAACTAGTGACTATTAAAACTTTCCTCTCTAGCTCAAAATACACCATTCAAGCCTCCTTTAAAGCTTCTAAACCATCTTTCTAACTTTGTATCTCAATATCTAACCTTAGACATGATAAACATGCTTGGAAAAACTTTATTGACCATTTCTCATGAAATAAAAAGCTTCATCATCCTGCAAACACCCTTTGACCCTTCACAAGGCCTCATAAACCCTCCTAGGCCAACTAGGCCAATGGACAAACTATCTTACAGACCATTAACCACCTCTTACAAACCATAAACCTAACCTCTTATCATCCTATAGATGTCCAAAGTTCATATTAAAAGCATACTAAACTCTACCAAGTTGGATTTTCTTCATGACTATTCACAAGGACCTCATTAGTCCACCTTGCCTAATAGGCCTAAAACCTCCATACCAACTTACCTCTTGAAGATACTTGGAAAATTATCCATTGAAGTCATAAAAGCTTAGATATATTCAATCCACTCATTTTAAATACTATAACCAACAACTAAGAATACATAATGCATATACCTCTTACCTTATCAGGCAACCTAGCAAAGTCAAGCACACAAAACATAGGATGAATTGCACTCCACATGAAGACCATATGAGAAGAATTCTCCTACCAGGATCATACCAAGAACATGTCAAATGTTCTTTCTCCAAGTTCTATCCTATACTCTCATGCCTCCATAGAACCAACTGATCTAATTGCTCCCACTAACAACTAAGACTGAACTAAGCACTAATATCATTCATGTTAAACTAAGAACACTCTCATACCACTTTGTCATTACCAATTCTACTTGACATCAATGAAAATACATCAATCCCACTAGTATACCAATAATTTACCCCTTTTCATTTATGTCAACACTCCTTTTCTTTCTCTACCCCTTTGCCAAAATGACAAAGTGGACTCATCTACCAAACAAGCTCTTATATCTTTAATCAAGAAAAGTAAGAACACAACCAAGAGCACATACCTTTATTTCTCATCCTTTGAGACTCAGAGCACAAAAAATGTTAGGAATAAATAAAAATTAAACCATAGTGCCCCACGTTAGACCAAACTCCCTTCAAGAACTAACTCAAGTCATAACTTCAAAAGACCTATAAGATCCTTGGACTTGACTACCTAGGAAAGCACACTAGCTCCTCCTCAGACCACTACCACTTGAGAAATAAATAACTCAGATCCCACTTTGATAAAAACTAAAATTAGACTTCTAAGTCTCCAAGTGACCTAGACAACACTGAAGTACACTAAAAAATAAACACCTACAAAACTCAGTCCTTCTCCCAAGCTACCTAGATCCTTGAACATATCACTAATTACATAGGAAAATAGCTCCCTTTAGGACCTTTATAAACTTTGAATTCTCCCCATTAGTACACACAACCCACACATACCTGTAGGACCTCCAAGAATAGCTACCATTACTTTAAACAACAATAAGAGCACCATAGAAATATGCAAGCTTACATCTTTGCACTCAAGGCACCCTGTAGACCACCAAAGGCACTTCAAGTATAGAGCCATACCTGAATCATGATTATAATAGACCAACCTAATCATATAGAACCAAAAAATCTAACCTTATTTGGAAAT
The DNA here is from genome assembly GCA_037957365.1 of Torreya grandis. Lineage (NCBI taxonomy): Eukaryota > Viridiplantae > Streptophyta > Pinopsida > Cupressales > Taxaceae > Torreya > Torreya grandis. The sequence goes on along the minus strand of JARHVA010003926.1, from coordinate 1,515,607 downwards.
ATATCATAAAATTGCTCAATTTATCCATTAGGCCTTCTTATACCTCTTGTAGCCCTGTCTGGCCACTACAGACATCATAACTCTCTATGTGTGTACATTAATATAATTAATATATATATATATATATATATATATATATATATTAATTTCATTACCATGCCCCCTCAGACATGTCAATAATGAGCTCCCAACTCATCCTCCTTAGTAGACTTCCTTCTTAAGCCTACTAGTCAAGTAGGACTCCTAAAAGACCAAAACTTGAATAACTTGAAAAATGCTTACCTTTAGACCACTATAATTTTTTTTTAGCTACCCATTTGGCCCATTCAATTTATTTGAAGCTTCTATCCTCCAAAATCAAAGATAGACCACTTTTTCAATCATGCCTAAATGACTAGGCCTTCAAAGTAAACCTTGGTCAAATGTCAAACTCTAGCCAATGTAAACACCTGAACTAGATACCACAATTAGATACCATATATCTATACTTTTGGATAAAATTTAAAGCTCCCACTCTATGGGGAACATAGACTTCCTTCAGCTTGGTTTTGACTTTCTCCTCTTTGGGTCAAAATAGGGTCAATAATGAGCATATAAACTTCAAAAAAATTATTTAAAAATACCTTTGATGCATAAATCCACTTGGAACACACCCCATTGAGGTTTAAAAATCTTCTTGAGTATCTAAATCTTCTTGACACTCACCTAACCTCATGGACTTACCTAAGAACCACCAATCTAGACCTGTAAAGCCATCACACCTAGCTAGCACCATGACGAAAAGATCAAAATCATACTTGAGTACATCTTAGTAATAATAAATTATTATCTCATACTTAGGCATGCAAAAATCACCTTGAATCAAGTTTCTCCAACTTTTTATCCCAAGAAAACACCAAAAGAGCATATTGGCCATACTCTAGGTATTCATCACTACCAAAATTGGTCAACTCTAAATTTTGACCAAAAAACTCACATATGAGTTCATCAAGGACTCATGCCACATATGAATGATACATTAAAACATTATTAATGCTCCAATACAATCCATTACATCATCTTTATTCAAATCAACACCCATTTCAAGCATCCAAAAATGATCAAAATGATACTTTAGGACCAAGAAACCTGAATATACCTTTTGAAGAACTCACATGCTTCACCACATAAAAAATTATCTCATGAAGCATATAAAGAGACCTCCAATCCCTCAACCATTTATCCTTCAGACATCACAATCCATTTGGTTAAGAATTCTTCAAAGTACTCCATGAAAATATAGTCATATAATTTTGTGTATACACCAACTCTCTATTAGTCATCTGATAAGCAATATTTCCCTTAAAACACTCAACATAGGATACCAAAAGAATAAAACTCATGGTACATGAAATTAAGTTCATAAACAAACTCTTAGTCAATTGATATCTTCATGAAAGCCTATCAAACTGACTCAAAAAATTAACCTTATCCTCACAGTTAAGACCCTGTTATAAAAACTCAAAATTATGACAAGAAACTAAAAAATAACTATCAACCTCAAATTATTCAAGATGTCATTATAATCATATATGAATTTATGAGGTCACCTTGACAACAAATAAACATGATATTCGTCATAAAACCTTCAAGATCACTTTTAACAATCTCCTTCAATCTCATAAGCAACATTGGTCTTGCAAACTAAACAAACACTCAGACCCTTGACTATACAAGCCAACCTGAGCACCTTGAAACAATCCACCTTGATTTTTTTTCCCTCTCACAACTGATTATGGTCTCTTTTATCTCTATCTCTCTTAAATTAGCCTCTACATGCAAACAAGCTATCTCTTCATTCAATCAAGTCTGCCTTTCATCTTCCTTTCTCATCAAGCCTTCAAACATAAAAAACTAGGTATTCATACTTATAATAACATAAATAACATTTCACTAACATGTCATGATACTTTTCTCTACTTCATTCTTCTTGAAACCCTCAATAATTTCTTTTTTCTTTCTCTCGCTTACAAACTAGGTCACTATTTGCTCTCTTTCATATGAGCACCTTAGATATTCAATGCATGAACCTCAAGCATGTCTTCAAATCCATTATTTCCTCTCTACCCTTCCCTTCAATTCAATCTGATCTTCAATATATATTCCCTTACTCATAAATATTCATTATCTCTCATACCCTCATTAAGTCTCATGGATACCTAATACAAATAGGATTGTCTTTCAATATGACTTCAATGTCCTTTTTGTCTATCAACCTAGGTTTGATTTATGATTTTTATTCAACATAATTCTTCTCCATTTCAATATGCATTCTTTGACAAACTTTCATGCTTGAAGAATCATTTGTAACAACAAACAACTTACCTTGGCTTGAGCAAAGAATAATCCAACTCTTGACATCCATCTTCATCTTAGAGCAACCTACCAAATTTATCATTATTGAAATCACAACTTATAAAACATGAATAATCATGACAAAATCAAGGATACCATACTAATCATAAATAGCTATATCGACTTTGCTAACAATCTGACTAGGCAAACACCATCAACCAAGCTAGTCACAAGATCACCTTCTAAGCTAATTAAGCCTCAAGAAGGACCAGATTTGATACCAATTATTGAGATTAGATATTGAGAGTGGGGTTGAATTATTATAATAAAATTTACATTTAATTCCAAAACCCATTCATCATTCATTAATCTTATTTAGCAACATCAACATGAAAGCTTAAACATCCAAACCATGAACAAGAGCATACATCATGTGAACACATAATTTATGTGGGAAACCCTCTAGGGGAGAAAACCCAATCTCAATCCTAAAAACCAATGGAATATAGTCTTATAAGGATAATAAAAAAATGAGACTTTAGACCAGCTCCAACTGATCAAGGAGTGTCCACCCCTTAATTTAGTCTAGCTCTAATTATACCTTTAGCTAGCTCTAACTAGCAAGGAGGCTACAACCCCTAGGTGATTAATAACCTAATAAAATAAATCTACTATAATTTCTACCACTACTATTATTTCTTCTACAACTAATGATGAGCTTTTAAATCTCATTCGATTACAATCTACTTCTCTTCTCCAAGTAGGCATACCTACCTCATTTGCTCAAGCAAGTCACCCTTTAGACTGTTAGGTATAATGAATTATTAACTCATGAATCTAATAAAACAAACATGAATTCTCCTATAAAACCTCTTATGGTCCTTAATGACCCATATCTACTCTTTGACTGAGTTCTTTCCTTTGCTTAGCTTCACACACACACTCTCATACAAGTAAGCCAAATATACGTAGCATATATACCACTCTTTCATCTAACCCATCTTTCTCAGCCAAGATAATTCACTTACATGGATCACACTCAAAATAGGTTATTACACACGTTATATATGATAAAAAAAACATTCCATAGGTCATCCATTTCCCTTAAGACCCAAAAATCAATTAGGCCTAATAGAAACCTAAAAGAATAGGCCTATAAACCAACATGATACTCCTTGGACTCTTTGGTCCACATTCAGCCTTCAACAATAGATTAAACACATCAAAAATACCTCCAATAGATAATTTATCACTCCCACATGGGTTTATAACATTTTGAACTCCAAACCACTACTCCATCCAAGTCGATCTATCTCTCGCTTCAAGTCTTGTAAACACCCAAAAAATACTACCAAGAAGAAATGAGGCATACTATTGTTTTTATTAAAAAACCACCTTAAAATATAATATGGATAAGTCCACCATGACATAAAAAACACATCCAAATCCATTTTTTACCTTCACATAGCTCACATAGTTCCAAACCAACTCAAACAAATTGATTACTCAAACTGGTCATGCACACCAGAAACTCAGTCAAATATATTTAATTGGTCTAACTAAACTAGAGATAAAATATAAATACTAAATCCATGCACTAAATATATGAAACTTATATAATGTAATAAATCTCTCACTCACCTCAAAATCTGCTTAGAATAGCTTAAACTAGCCTCTCCAAATAGGCCACTCCAGATTGCCTACAAGCTTCAAAAATTAGTCATGATGAACATGAAATCTAACACTTGTGCTGAAAATATATTGATCTTCCAATGAGTTCATTTTATCCTCCAAAAACCTTAAAATTTTTCCAATCACAAACATATAGCGGTCTAATGTTATATATGAAACATATAGATCATTCTATGAGACATACTTCTTTACAGTCCTCATTACTCAAATAAGTCATCTTGAAGGAACCTTCTTGCCTATGTATGGTCATCATCAACAATTCCCACTTAATGTAAAATGAGGTATAGGTCTATAAAATGTATCCCAAACCATTGGATTCATCCTTACTCACCTGGAACACTTCCCTAAACACATAGTCACTCTACCTTAATATTTTTTCATTGTTTTCACCATTTTTAGATTAAAAACTAGTCAATTTGATTGACTTAGATAATTGACATAGTGAATATTTATTTCCAAAAAAGATCTATGGAATTCAATAAAAAGTCTTGGGCTTCAATCTCCAATGACTCTCATGCACTAACCCAGTCAACCCTACTTGTAGTACTAAAATATTAAAAAATAAGCATATTTATGTACCTTTTGCTCACTACCTTGACACACCACTACCACTTAGATATTACTATAGGATTCATATATACCTTCCAATAGTCAAAATTGGTCAACCAATCCATTCTAGGTCCTTTCTATCAATATCTCTCCAATCGCTCCATTATGAGGGTTTATAAAGGGTTTTTGACTAGTTTACATTCTTAATGAATGTTCATAAAGCTCTGTCCCTCAATCCATTGAAAAATAATTGGAAAGGATTCTTAGTTCGATTTTCCACCTCTCCCAAATGGCTTATGTTCCCATACAAAGTCTACATGAACTAGTGAATGTTAAAAATTTCCTCTTGAGCTCAAAATGCACCATTCAAGCCTTCTTTGAAGCTTCTAAACCATCTTTACAAATTTTTAGCTTAATATCTAACCTTATACCTGATAAAAATGCTTGTACAAACATTACTAACCATCTCTCATGAAAAAAAAGCTTCATCATCCTGCAAACACCATTTGACCCTTCACAAGGCCTCATAAGCTCACCTAGGCCAATAGGCCAATGGCCAAACTATATTTCAAACCACTATCCACCTCTTGAAAACCATACACCTAACCTCTCAACATAATATACATATCTAACATGCATATGCCAAGTATACTAAGCTCTACCAAGTTGGATCTTCTTCATGACTGTTCACAAGGACCTCATTAGTCCACCTTGCCTAATAGGCCTAAAACTACTAGACCAACTTGACTCTTGAATATGCTTGGAAACTTATCCTATGAGATCATATCACATTAGATATATTCAATCCATTGATGTCAAATACTAGAACCAACAACCAAGAATACACAATGCATATACCTCTTACCTTATCAGGCAACCTAGCAAAGTCAAGCACACAAATCATAGGATGACTTGCACTCCACATGAAGACCATATGATAATACTTCTCCTACTAATATCATACCAAGAACATGTAAAATTATCTTTCTCAAAGCTCCATGTTATCCACTCATGCCTCTATATAACCAACTACTCCAACTGCTCCCACTAGCAACCAAGACTGAACTGAGCACTAAGATCATGCATGTTAAACTAAGAGCACTCTCATACCACTTTGTCATCACTAATTACACTTAAAATCAGTGATAATACATCAATACCACCAATATCTGAACATCATGAACATCAACATGACCCTTTACATGTGTAATATGCATGGTCATGCTAAGTAGATATTTAAGCTACTTTGCTTATAAAGGGTGCAGTGAACAAAGTTATGTATTTTTTTGGTAATCATGGGTGTATGGTCAAGGGTTATATGGTAGGGTAATTAAGGTGAAAGGATCTCAACCCTAGATTTAGGTATTTAATCTCGATGGGTAACACCTACTTAAATTCTTCCATCACCTTAGTGTTATTAATTTATCAACCACCTGAATGATAGAACTGCATATTATTCAATGGAAAAAACCTTCCTTATAGGATACTTTAAGGATATTTACCTTTTTTAAATTAGTATTACTCTACCTCACATGGTTCTAGGTGCATGCATATGTGGGTGTAATAAATGTGTTGTATGTATCAACTAGACGTGTAGAGGTCCTTACATGCATTCTCTATTTGCATTTTGATAAGCAATTCATGAATTTTTATTGGGTTTGTTTCATCAACTTATCTATTAACTTATGTATAAAAATGATTAGGTAATGTATTCCTAATATTGAACTTATCACATTTTTTTTTATTGTTTCATTATTTAAATATGAACTATTATTAAGATTAATTATGGAGGAAAGCCAAATATATATAAATAATATTAATCATGAGAAACTTAAAAAATTTCAATCATTTTTAAGACAAGGGAGTCACTTATACTCAATTTTAAAATTATTGTGTTATGGTAGTAATAAATTTATTACCTTACGATAATGGAGGGTTAATATTTCCAACCAAATCAAAATCTCATATGGAACATTGTTATAATGACACTATGGATTATAAATCCTATGAAGGAGGATGGGTAAGAGTAATATTTCTTTGGAAATTATCACATATCTTAACATATTTGTGATAATAACTCATGCTAATAAAATATGACATAAATTTACCACTAAAATGTACTCCACATTTACTATCATGCACTTATTGTAATGAAATTATATCCTCTTCATATCCAATAGATATAGATTTAAATTGGACATAAAAAGATATTATAAAATAGAACATCTCAAACAATGACTTAATCAATTGAATTTATATATATCATTTTATTATCATTCATTACAAAAGGCAGGGGAATTATCTCTACTAATAAATAGTTGAAAATATCAACACACCATTATAATTTCATTGTGCCACTATTGAGTATAAGCACATCCAAAGACCATATGTTTCCAAACATAGTACTAGATTTGTTTAAAATCTTAATAGTCAATATATCATGATCATAATTAATATAAATAATAACTAAATAATAACCAATATACATAACATCAACATGTCTATTATTATTTTTAGAAATATCATCAATCTTAAATTCATAAAATTGAGAAATCAAAATTTGTAAAATTTATCTTTAAGGAATAAAATTATCTTCTTTGGTCTGATAAATACTTGTTACTTGATTATCCAAAATTTTATAATCACCATAAAATTTGACATCTTTTAATTTCAATGCATGAGATACATGGAGTCCTAATATAGGAGAATCATATTATACACAACATATAATGTTTCTTCCTCAATTTATCAAGTGATCCATATCATGATACCTAAGTAAGAGCCTATTAATTATTCCATATATATACACGATTGGATTTACATGTCTCCATATTTTTTTCAATTTTAATGAAAACATTAATGAAAGGAAATAAAAAATATCAACATTTCCATGGCCATTAGTGTCAACCAACTGATTTAACCTATTTAAAGTTTTACACAAGTAATTCTTATGTTTGGTTAAAGGGTTGAGATGTGTAAATTAGTTAAATAAATTGTAATAATTAAGCATTGATTTATTATATAATTTGACCTTATTTTACTTTCTAAAATAACAATAAATAGGCATAAATATAAACTTATCTAAAAAGTGACTATTGCAGATGATCTGGGTTCTAAAAACTAGGTTTTGGATAGTTTTGAGTGTCATCAATAGGATTTTGGAGTCTATTTCCTCACTAGATAGTAGCACCCCATCTAGATAGTAGTGCCATGTTTGTGTAGTATCCTCCTTGTGGTAGTAGTGTCTCCTTTGTAGGATTATTCCTATTTTCTAAAAACACCTGTGCCTATGTTTTTATGTCCTATTCTTATGTGCACTAAATCTAGATATTTGTATTGTGCTTGGAAAACCTTATTTAGTGTGAAAATCCTAATCCTCTTTGAAAGTATGGCATGAAAAATAATTGTGTGTTTGTTATTAGGATACACTAGACATCCTCAACACCCCACTTTGAAAAGAGTTGCCTACATACCAATACTTTGAAGAGGGATAAGCCTAATGTAGTTCTCCCACCTAGTACTTGATGCAATTGAAAGTGAATTCTATAATGATAGTGGACTTAGATGCCTTTAATGTTCTTGAGTTTTGAAATATTTGAAAACTAGGCTTAGGGCTGCTGTAGATGGTAGTATGTAGAAGCAAGGTAAAATAGGGATCAAATACCTTAATTTTTCTCAACTCATCTTTTGTTTGAATATGCTTTTGCATCTATTTTACATATATCTAACTAGAGTTTATTTAGACTTATATTTATAGGGTTATGTTGCTTGTGTAGATAATAAAATATGATTAGGATGACCTTAGGAGGGGTACACATTTGAAAAAGTATTCATTGGGAAGAGCTAGGGCTAAGGATAGTATTACCCAGTTGGGGAAACTAGAACCATGTGGTTGAGGTGTCCCAAATGTGGTGCTAATGTCCTTTTGGCAGACTGCTAAGAAAGTTGGGTTGGGATTTGAGATGACAATTTTGGGATTATGTGTCTAATGATTTAGGATAGGTCTAGGGATAATATGAAATAGGGTAACTCAAGCGACACTCTTAGCATCCAATTACCACTTTTATGTGAATACACCAACATATAACATAATTTAAAAATTAATACTTTTAAAAATTATCATAATAAGGTAAAATAATATGCACATATTCATAAAGAAAGGGATCAATTGAAAACTTCCACATTTTTAATATTTAATTTTTACTCTTGTACTTCAAATATATCTCAATGCAAAAAAATATAATATTGTCATATAATGTAATAATCCCATCGAAATGAGTTACATTGACATTGTATGAGTCCATGCTCCATTAAATGATACAAAAATATTTAAGAGTTCAAATATCATTAACTACACTTAAAAATATGCATTTTCAAAAAGCAAGTGTCCATTTTTTGCAAGTCATGGTAAACAATGGTTTGGATGTGCCCATTCACTAGAGACCCCATTTCACTTAATCCATTGAATATAAAATAAATGAGTTCATCCCAAAGTTAATGGTAAATAAAAAATTTGGGTTTCATGTCTAAGTTACTTATTATTTCCCAATATAATCTAATTTCATTAATCATGCAATCATGCAGTAAATAGACAAAACAAAGAGTCAAATTTAATAATTGTGTAAAAATATGAAATAAAACATGTGTTTCATCCTAATGAGTCTATATTTTAGAGATAATTAGGTTTATAAGTCTCTCATATGAAATTAACAAGTCACTCATATATATGTTATGAACTACTCATAATTGTCAGCCACTCAAAATCATACAAGAGGAACTCATGCTTCCACATGAGCCTCTTATGTATCATTTTTTATCATAAGAATCTAAATTTAATTCATATAATTATGCAAGAAGCTCACAAATTATCCTTTATGAATCATTCATGAGTTTAAGTACTAGTCACATATACAAACACTTTAGGCACTTAAGAAGGTAATAATCCCCTAAAATCATCTTATAACATGATTATAGACCAGTTACACAATAAAATTATGTATAAAAATATTTATTAAAGTAATAAGAAACCATAACCTATTAAAAGTAGAAACATTAATGCATAATACTTCATATACAAGTCCAAATTCATATTACCTAATATTCATTTAAAATAAGATTGTAGATCTCTTGCCTCCATATAAACATAGGTCCAAAATATTAATTTACAAGCTATAAATAGCACACAAACAAGTAAATCTTGGTAAAAAACTTACTAATTTTTAACCCTAATTTGGTTCTAAAAACCCTAATAATATATAAATTATTATAATAATGAATTATTTCTGATTTTCATAATATCTACAAATATACATAATAAATATAGTAATGGATTTACAATAAGAGGTAAGAATGCTATTATCTTTTTTCAAGTTGATTTAAGTTTTGACTATCTAAATTCTATTTCTTAGGCTTGTGTAAGTGTTCTATATGTGATTCACTCCTACATGTTTCTTTATAGTCAATTTTGATAGAGTAGGCCACTGTCAATAATCATTACTGACCTATAGTGGCTATAATTAAACCTACACTAAATGAATAATTATTTTCTTCTTGGACAATGTGTTTGTGTATGCAATGTCATTTTATGCCTTTATCCACTTCTAGAATCATAAGGGTGAAAATGTATGTCTAAACCCTAGTTCTACACAAGAAATTTGACATAAAATAGAAGGGGGATGCCATATGAAAGTGTTAATTTGGACTAAACTTGGTCAATCCCATTTGATAGACCAAACACTTTACTACATTTCTAATACTCCAAAGAGGGATCAAACTTGAATGTATTTCTCCCATTAACATATATGTGTGTAATTTTGTATGTAAGCCTATATTTTATTTATCATATATTTCCCTTGGTATAAGCATTCAAATGTGAATTAACCTTTATAAAATTTATATTAATCTCTACTAATTCATTAGGTGCAATATGTAATTTTATCTATCCATTGATAATGAAATGTTCTTGTATCTAATATACTTTACAATAGATTTTTATATAGGAGTCTCTAACATTGAATTAAGGACCCTATAGTGCATAAACAAACTAAAATAAGATAAAAGGTGCTAAAATAATGGTCACAAAGTGAATCATGCCCAAAATAAATTAAAAGGGGACATGGGTCAGTTCCACTATATTTGGTCAATACCAATAGTCGATACTCATCATAAAAGGTGGAATTGATTTATGTCTTAAAAGGACTCTAGGGTGATATGGATGGAAAGATATCTATATAATATGTCATGTGAAGCTTAGTCATGATAGATAAGGTCCTCAATAAAAAAATTAGAATCAGTAAGATAATCAAAATATCAAGAAAAATTTGCCACTAAGAAATTTGTTCATGGTCTAGGATCTATACGTGTAAAGTTTCCTAAAAATATTATTAAACAAGGCTTGTATGAAATTTGGGTATATACACTAATCCCCATGTTAATATATAGTTTTAGTGGAACTATAAATACTCGATCAAATGGAATAAATAATTAAAACCTACATTGGTGATAGTGAGTGTAGACTTGTGATTTGTTTTAATAATGTCCAAGTATTCATGTAGGAGATGATGTATGGGATCAGATAGATTTTTTTTAGATAAATAAATATAATTTTAATGATAAACATATTCAAATAAAAAATACACATATATCCATGTCATATGGTGTCACTCATGGAGTGTTCTCTTGTCATGAAGAGTGGAGATGCCAAGGGTCAATAGCTAACCCATAAAATGTGGAAAAGAAGAAATAACTTAGTCTTGTTAACTTCAAGACTAGGGAAATATGAAAAATTTCAATCAATTATTTGAAGAATATTTATAACATGAAAAATTTAAAACTCTATGCTAGGTTAATGAATGATGTGTTAAGCATTGACAAACCTTAACACATCGCTAGAAATGAATCAATAAATATAGATGGTTTATATAATCAATTGTATAGTTTCACTCAAGTTCAATCCATGTAAACAAAAAAGTATAATTGAAATGGATTGAATAATGTTAATTCCCCCATCATAAAATTAGGTTTCATTATATAGTTTTAATCAATGTATAATATAATACACATTTTTAATTAAATAACAAAATTACATGCCACCATCATGAACATATATATGATAGGGTGAAGTGGAATGATAACCATTTTCCATTTAATTATAAACTATGTTGTTGTTGTATATGATAAATTACTTGTATCAAGCCCATTAAATAATCTGGAAGTGTACATGAAACAATATCCTAAAACTATACCAAATGATATAAAATTCCATGTATATGTATGTTTAATCTAAGATGTATGTGTATATATAAACATGTAATTATTATCACTGTAAACTTATGTCTATATTACCATACATATGCACCAAAGTGTATATGGATATGTAATAAAATTTGTATAAAATGAGTGTATATTCATGACATATACCATTCTAATCTATATCAATTTGCTAATATTTGTCATGTATCTGAACCATCTAATATTTGAACCATAGTGAATCATGTGTGACATGATAACTTTGATAAAAATAGTCATGTTTAATGTGACAATTTGAAAATATGAATCATGTGTAATGTGATAAACTATGATAATTTGAATCATGAGTAATGTGCCAAAATATGATAATATGAATCACGTGTATTGCGTCAAACTTTGATAATTTGAGTCATGTGTTATGGGGCATAATCATCATAGTGCTAGTTTTCAAAACTTCATTACTTTGTTTATGTCCTAATGAGACATACTCTTGTATTATTTGATCCATGAGATACCTATTAATATTATTAAGATAATAGACTGTAGGTATGTAATATTTTTAGGTTGCTTACGTGAGTGTTATTAAGATTCTAGTTATAAATGGTCTTGATTGTTCATTGTGATGCTTATTGTATTATCTTGATAATATAAATAATACTTCATTAGAATGTGATTGAGTAGACATATATTTTTATTGATATATTATGCTTGGAGATATTTTCATGTATGTATTACATATTTATTGATGTTGTTTGAAATATTTACATTTAATTGATTTAGTTATCTAGGGTAGTAAAAATTTAAGGGTGAAGTGATGTGATGGTGACAAAAGGATAGGAGATGGAATTGTACTATGTAGAGCATGGGTGTACCAATGGAATTATTTGATTAGTGTCCTTCATGACACTCACAATTAAAACATGATCTCAGTTCGATCATGTAACCTAGTTTTGTTATTTTCCCTTTTAAACCCTCATATCACTATTCATACCTTTTTAAAATACCTTAGGAGTTATCTTAACTTTAAATTCAATAATAAAGGTACAAGTGTAAACCACTTAAGTGGTCCATTAACAAAAAAAATTGAATGTGAATTTATATCCATGTTTTCAAGTTGATAAAAATTGAAATGGAGGTGGGTGTAGGTGTATTTAAGATCCATTTTGACCAAGGGATGGGCTAAGACATTTTTAGAGTGTTAATTTTTTTGGTACAACCCATGTGCCCATTTATGACATGGGGAAGGAAACCATTTATGGGCATGGAAAATACTTGCTTGCTCACATGAGTGTGCAAGGTGTGTTAATTATTTAACAAGACCTTTTGGAAAGTTCCAGGGAATGGGAAGGGACAAGTGTTACCTTCCCATTGGATAGTAAATTGAGTTATCTTTTATATAATAAAATTAAAATCCTTCCTTAGAAGGAATTTTTTTGGGCTGATTTTTCATTTTAGAGAGTTCAAGGGAGCTTGAGTATAGAGAAGGAACTTAGATAAAGAAAATGAGAGCTTGGTTTAGGAAGTAGATAGCTTACGAAAATAACTTGTATCATTTTACCATAGGTAGAAACAAGTGGTAGAGCTAAGTTAGGCTTTCATATCACCCATGGATGTTTCATTTTATTGTTTTAAAATAAACATCTCTTCCCTTCTTGGTTTGTGTTTTCAATATAATGTATGGAAACTTGTATTTCCATCCTTTTCTTGTTGGTTTCCATGGTTGATCCTTTGGCCACCATGTGTCTTTTTTATTGCTAAACTTATGTGCTTAAAAATGATCAATCCATCCTTTTTTGTTGGCTATTTTTATATCCCATTTTGGATGTAAATTTGTAATGTTATGATTCCTAAATGGGATTGTATTTTTTGCATGATATGTGATTTCATTAAGTATGGTTGGGCATGGGAACTAGGCTCAAAAGCCCTCTATTGTGAATTCATTACATGGGGTTTAGGCAAGGGTAAAATTCATGCTCCAAATTCCTCCCATGTCTGCCATGTATCTCTTATGCATCTTATACATGCTTGTTTTGAGTTTGTTTAGGTGGTCTTGGTTAAGAGTAGTGGGAGTCCTCATTATATGGGAGTTGATTATTGAGTGTGTCATCTTTCATTTACATCAACTTTCCTTACCTTTTCTATTAGTGTTATTCATACTTGGAGTAGGGAACCCTAGGCTTGGGGATGCCTAAGGTAGTCATTTGATGATGGAAAAAGGATGGGAGGTGAACCCATCCTTGGTTTAACCTTGTGGATGTATATTGGAGTTTTCTTGTGTAACAAACCCTTCGGGTTAACTAGAGTTAGGTTATTTTTTTTAAAACTCAAATTAAAAATTAATACAAAATTAATGATCCCTAACTAAATGCATCAAATTAGGAAACTATGTTATTAACCATAAGGATAAGTGTGATTAATTTATCTAGTGATCAACATAACACATGATGCTTTAATTTCATAATTTTGACAATATAAAGTTCAATGCTAATCCAAGATAATAATTCAGCCACTGATGATCAAGAAACTTAATAAGTAAAAGTAAGTTATAGGTAATTGATGTTATGTTAATATTTACACCACATAATACAACTATAAAATAATACATATCTAAATAATCAGATTACAATAATATAATGTTCCATAGAACATACGAGTCTCAATGTACTTGTTAATATCCAAAAATAATCTTGAGTAAAGCCTTTATTGGTTGAATGTTAGAAATGGAGGTAGAGTATCATCTGATTTCTTTTCCACACCAACCAAAAACCTTTGATCACCTACACAATATCCCAACAAGGGAATGACCCTCCCTTCATGGATGGGAAAACAATGATAGTGCATAAATCAAGAAAGCAAAATAGAAATTTGTGTGCTATAAGATACCTATCACATGAAGTATATCATAAATAAATACATTCTAACATGATATCATTCAATACATGCAAACTAAATCAAACAAATGAAATGATAATGTTTAAAACCATAAACATTACTTTGACCAAAGTTTTAAAATAGTTTTCAGATCTCTAGGATTAGTCAAATTCACACACACTACTCAATCATATTACATCAACACTGCCTATTAGTGACACTAAATAAATTAGTGAATTTCATCTCACATATTTATTTAGTGTCATTAATATCAGATTAATATACAAACATATTTAATACTAAAATCAACATATTCAATATATAAATTCCCATACAAAATTCTATAGTATGTATAAATATAAGGAAAAATTATAATCACATATAATCCATCATATGCACTTTTATAATTATGACATAAATCATAAACTTCATATGAATAGATTGTAAGATAAACATGCCACAACATGTATCAACAAGAAGCATATATCTTATTACAAAGGTCCATTATATGCATACTTATTAATAAAATGTCCTCTATCCATCTATTTTTATTTTGATAACAACATCATATAATTACTTAATTTAAATATACCATATATCCATCAATAAGTCTTCCACTTAGAAAAATAATGTTTCACATGGCCTAAACCAAATCACCAAATAATATTTAACTAAAAGTTTCCTTAAACTAATTTAATTACCCTTTTAATTCTTATCTCATTTTCAAATCATGTAATAAAATACATTCATCCATAGAGGATTTTGTTAATGTATAGTAAATAAAACTCTTACAAGATCCAATTATGTGTGTGTGTGTGTATTATACAATTATAAAATATTATAATATTTATGTTCAAACTATTGCCATATAGAATCATCTGAATTGATATTTATTCTTAATCATAAAATACCATAGTAATATAAACATGAACTAAATAATACTATGAAAAGCTAGTCCTCAAGCTTAATTGATAAAAATAATTATTCATAAGTAATAAAGCCAATGAACCCCTTTTAACTTAGTCAACCACATAACTAAATACTTAGTCCAACCTTTCATGCACCTACAATATACAAACTGGGGATTAAATTATAACATGCATAAATACATTTCAAACATTTCATAACCAATAATCAAAAACATTATTTATTTGAACCATAAACTAAATGTTTAGTTCAAATGCTCATGCCTCAACAATAAAAACTAGGTTAACAAGACACATATTTTGTTCAGGTCTCCAACATCCATTAAAAATGGAGTAATTTATATGGTTCAAGGCTTATATGAAAATCAAATTCATATTCATCTCATTAACTCCTACAGAATATTTATCGTTAAATTAACTATTCAAAAACTCTTATTCAAAATTAATAATTAGACATAATTATACCACTAAACCTATATATACGTTTATCTTAAATTCTCATGAGTCTATATTTCAACTATAATCAATCCAAATGTAAATAAGATATATATTCAACCCTTTAAATATAAACATAAAGTTACAAACACTAGTTATTTAAATAATGGATTGTTCATAATTGACCCTGTGGATGGGTCAAACTTGTCCCTAGGGTCAAGTGCATGACCCAAATAAAAATTCCAAACATCAACCCTAATACTAAAAATGAATGCTTAGTTCTATATACTTAGTTATTCAATAAAATCAAATAAATCATATAAGCACAAAACAACAATTTCATTTGTGCATAGGTTTGTAAGGATGGCCCTAATAAAGGGTTCAATCCAAAACCATTAAAACAATAGTATAATACACACAGTCAATAAACAATTTTGAGGGTATTTCAAAATCAATTGAAACCCACTGTAGGATTGAAACCCTAGCTTAAATTTTATATGCATACAAACTATCAAAATTTCAATGCTTCATAAATTAAACACAAGTGAAAGCATATAGAAGGTTTATACTCAACAATTCTAATATAAAAGATTACATATATAGTTGAATCCAAAATGGAGGGTAAGGGTTTAATATACACTCAACCCTCTATATGGGTCATACCCATCCATATTTTTGAGCATATATAACCAACCAATACATATATATTTTAAAAATAAACACAAAATATTTTGAACCCCATGAAATTTAACCAACAACATCCATTTATTGGAGTGATTTTCAATAGAGAAAACTAGAATAAATTTAAAATAAACCCTACCTTAGTCATTGTTTCTAGGTAAGAACTAAAATTTTCCAAAACTTTTTTTTGCCTCTCTAAATCTCCTTCTTATCTATGTACTCATCTATTTCCAACTGGTATGCTAAAATTTTTGGTATGAATCTTTTCACAAAAATCTCCACAGTTCTAGTTAACCAGTTGAAACCCCAAAAATGACTATGCCATGCATCAAAACCCAAACCAATGTGTTCCATAATGACTCAAAGAGTCTATAAATCAATTATTTAACCCTAATTACTCAAATATTCTCAATATAAAAATAATTTTAAACATTATAAACCCAATTATATCTTTGACTTAATAATACCATCAAATACCATGCAAAAAATGAAATGATCTAAAAGTCTATTGACTCCACATAATAATCATGCCTCAGACAAACTTTAATCCATGACTATGACCATAAAATAAAATTTAATAATACCTAAGGTTAAAAACCTTGATCCTTGTAAATCATCAACCACTCTTATATGTTCTTAGATTAATACCATAAAATCAATAAGGTAATTCAAGCCTATCCAATTATAACAATGAATTCAACCAACTCAAGCATGTCTCAAGTTCTAATTTCAGATGTTCTACAAAAATAATTTGTTCTATAGATACTACATTAGTTAACCTAAATAACATGTTATTATGATCAAAATAGATATTACTACAAGTAATTACAAACATTACCAAGATAGCAGATTTTGACTTTGCAACACCACAATATCAATTAAGGATTTCAGAACACAAGTTATGACAACTATGAATACATGAAGTAAGCTAAGAATTTTTTTCATTTTACCTCAAAAAACATCTAACATACTTATTCAAGTCATATGGTACATAAATTTAAATAATGGAGTATGATAAACATATAAGAATCTCAATTTCATAAATGCAAACACACTACCAAGTTAAAACAATATGCAAACATGATAATCAGTCACATTTAAATGCATAAATTACTAGTAACCAAAATCATTATTCAATAAATATTAACCAACTATAAGTTAAAAAACTAATTCTACACAACTCTATATTAACCAAATATACTACATAATCATGATTAGAATTTGCCATAATATAATACAACTAGCTAACTAATAATTAACTATCACAATCACAAGCAATCAATACTATCCATAATGAACATACCAGTAATTTTAGTTACTCAACACATCAAGTAAACCAATCACTAACCACATAATCAGTAATAATAAGTTTATAGGAAATTTATGATGTAACATCCTTCCCCCTAAATTTGTTCATCATCTTAATGACACTTATTTCAATAGAAGTTCTAAAATAAAATAATGTTTAGCAGAAAATAAACATAATATCCAATAAATTACTAAGTAAAAATTGAGTACATAGATTATGAAACTCTTCATAATCTTCCCAAACATAATTATCTTTAGAATATTGATCCTACTAGACCTTTTACTATGACACTTATCCATTATGCAAACTAAGTTTGGGAGTGTCAATTATTCTAACTGGTTCTACTGTGACCACCTTGGGATCCAAAACCTATAAAGCATTCCAATCCAACACATGAGAAGGATCAACAACATATTTTTAATATAGGACACATGGAAAACATTATGTATGAGTGATAAATATGGTGTCAAACCAAGATTATACGCCATGGTATTGATAACTTCTAAGACGTTAAAGGGTCCCACATATATAAGAGATAATTTGGCTGATTTACTAAATTTGATCAACATTTTTTGTGGTTTAACCCATAGAAATACTTTATCTCCAAATGAAAACTAACTTTATGTTCTTTTTAGATCAACATATATCTTCTATCTACCATTGGCTTCAGCTAACCTTTTCCTTATTAACTTAACTTGCTCTTTCATTTAAAGAAGCATATCCAAACATAAGACTACCTTTCCTTCTAACTTGTATTAGTTGATTGGTGTTTTACAGCTTCTTCCATAAAATTCCTCAAATGAAACCATTTTTAGCACTCATTGGTATGAGTTATTGTAGGAAAACTCAACCAAGGAAAGGCATTCTTCCCACCTATACTATGTATCCATGAAATACAACCTTAGAATATCTTCTAAAACTTGATTCACCCTCTCTATTTTTTCATTTGTTTCCCAATGGTATGTTGTACTAAAGTTTAACTGAGTACCCAAAATTGAATTAAGAGTCATCTATAATATATAAGTCATTTTTAGGTCTTTATCCAAAATAATCTTTTCTAAAAACATGTGGAACCTATTCACTTGTTTTAAGAATCTCTTCACAAGTATGGGTGCATCATCTGAAATGTTACCAGGAATGAAGTGAGATACCTTGGTGACTTTATAAAAATCTACCAAAAATATGTCATGTCAATTATAAGACATCAACAACCCTTAGACAAAGTACATACTAATGACCTACCACTTACATTTTAGTACAATATGCAGGTATAAAACCCAACAAGATGTACATACTCAACCTTAACTCATTGACATTCTAAACATCAAGAAATAAAATTTTATGCATTATTCTTAATTCCTTTATTTATATATAATGGCCTCAGTCTTGCTAAGAGTTTAGTCTCACTTGGGTGGCCTAAATAAGGAGCAGTGTGTATTTTTTTTAGTATTACACTCCTCAAAATTTCCTTATCTAGTACATAAATCCATCCTTTGTACCACAAAAAATAATCATCCTCAAACTTAGGATATTGAGAATTTTGAGACAATGCTAGCTTTACCTATTTGTAAAATTAATCTCCTAGAGATAATTTCACCAATTTATCATGAAAGGTACTAATGATAGTATCCAAAGATGTTATATGCCTTTGATAAATAAGGGCATATGCAACCCTATTTTATTTGCCTTTAATGCAATTAGTTTCAAAATCATAATCTGAAAATAAATCTAACCATCATCTCTGAAGTGAATTTTGGTTAGTTTGGGTGAAGATATACTTGAGCCCCAAGTTTTCAGTATTGAGTCCTCAAATAGATTTCCTAATAGATAATGCCTGCAAACTTATAAGGCATGAATAATTGTATCTAATTTCAGATCATGCGAGGTATAATTTACCTCATATGGTTTTAACTTTTTAGACTCATAAGCTATAATAGAACCTTCTTGCATGAGAACTCCTTTGAGGTCATCTCCTAAAGTATTGGTTATCACTGAGAATTAACCATTTAGATTTGGACTCTTAAGACTAGTACTGAGGTAAGTCTTCTTTTCATCTCTTAAAAATCTTCTTCGCACTTCACTGACCATAGGATCTTCTAATTTTTCCTCTGAAGAGAGGTAATCAAATTTCTAATATTATAAAATTTTGGTACAAACTTCCTATAATATCATACCAAACCCATAAAATTCCTAACTTCATGGACATTTTTAGGTGTTATCCATTCCATAATGGATTTAATCTTTGAAGGATCCATATATATTCATTTTGTAGATATAATGTGCCCAAGGTACTATACATTTTTTTTTAATTAAGTCACACTTTGGTAGCTTCCAAAAATTCTTATGCTTATGTAACCATTACAGAACCGACTTAAAATTCTCTAGATGTTCCTCTTCATTTTTAGAATAGATGAGGATATCTTCTCAAAATACTAACACAAATTAATCTAGACAATATTTAGACACACTATTCATGAGATTCATAAATGCTACTAGTATATTTGTTAGCTCAAAAGGAAGAATTATGAATTCATATTTCCCATATCAAGTTATAAAGGTTATTTTCAAAATGTCTCCCTCACAAATACTTAACTTATGATATCCTGCTCAAAGATCAATCTTTTATAAAATTGATGCTCAATGCATTTTATAAAAAAGATCATTAATGTGAGGTAAATGATACATATTTTTGATCATTGCCTTATTTAACATCCTGTAATCAATACATAAGTGAAGGGTTATATATTTCTTCTTAACAAACATAATTGGTGCACCCCATAGTGACACACTTGGTTATATCAACCCTTTAAACAATAACTCTTGAAGTTGAGCCTTAATCTCCACTAAATCCATTATTGTCATTTTATAGAGGGATTTAGACTACAGTTCAACCCATCCTATCAAATTGATAATTTCGCCTGAAACCACCTTTGAAACCATTACTTGGTTTCTTATTTCCAAATCATTTCTAAACTTGGAATTTAGATTATTGAGATGGTTTTTAGAGTTTCTACTCTCCTTTCCAATTCTTATTTTTGAAGGTCATTTTAGGACCTCCAAATTTTTTCTTCAAGTTATCTCTGACCTAAGTAAGTGACTTCAACTTCATCTCCTAATTAAACACCTTTTTAAATACTTGATCCATAGTATATGTTCCATGCACATACACTTCACACCTAATTTGGGGTTTTATTCCCATAATGAATTTCTTGATGTGAAACCACTCATTTGCTTGATACTATGGAATATATTTTAGGATGTTAGTGAATTGATCATAGTACTCATTCAATGAAAGGTATCCCTTATTAGAATTATATATATATATATATATCATCTTCTAATCAAAATAGAGTTTGGGAAACAATTAAGACCTAAAAAAGGTCATAAATTGCTCCCATGTGGTGGTGGTAGAGTCAAGGTTCATCTCTAGTTTCTTGTTTGCCCACTATGTAGCTACTTCACCAACCAAATGGTATTCTTTCCAAAATAATTTTATAACCTTAGAGTAATTCTAAATACCAAAAATATTTTTCCATCTTAGTTAGCCACACTTCAACTTATTCTCCTAAAATAGTTCCATCAAACTTGGGTGTATTAACCTTATTCATATCTCATGATATCTTAGAAAAAACACATACTCTCACAACTTCAAGTACCTCCTCTTACCTAGGTTACTAAGGAAATTATTTATAATTAAGATGTTCTTCAGGTTCATTTTTAATATTATCCTGAACATGGCCATGGACTTCCTTTTCAAGGGTAGCTATACGATCCCTAGTTTCATTCATGGCTACAAGAATCTAATCAAGCTTTGCAACTTATTCAATAATAAATTGATTCAAGGCAATTAGAGGGTTAAAATTATTAGGATTCAATTTAACCCCACCAACTAGCATTCAATGCAACATTATTATTTTTGAATAAATAAAAATAAGAATACATTAGTGGAATCATTAAGCTCAAGAGTTTGAACCTCAGCTCTGATACCATAATTTAACAACTCTTTAGGGTTAACTAGAGATAGGGTTATTTCTTTCAAAAACTTAGCATTAAAATTAATACAACATTAATGATCCCTAATTAAATGCATCAAATGAGAAAAATATTTTATTAAACATAAGTTTAAGTAGGATTCATTTAACTAGTGATCAACATACCACATGCTGATTTACTTTCATAATTTCAATAATATAAAGTATAATGTTAATCTAAGATAATAATTCAACCACTACTGATTAAGTAATTCAATAGGTAAAAATAAGCTATATATAATTATTTTTATGTTAAAATTAACATCATAAATTACAATTATATAATTATACATATCCAAATAATCATATTACAATAATATAATGTTCCACAGAACATACGAATCTCAATTTACTCATTAATATCCAAAAATAATCCTGAGTAAAGACTCTATCAGTTGACTAAAACAAGGGGAGGGAGAGTATCATTAGATTTATTTTCCACACCAACCATGAGCCATTGATCCCCTACAAAATCTACCAACAAGGGAATGACCCTCCCTTTATAGATGGGCAGATAGTGATAGTGAAAAAATTGAGAGAGTTAACTAGAAACCCATGTGTTATAAGATAACTATCACATGAAGCATATCATAAATAAATAAATTATAACATGATATTGTGAAATACATGAAAAATAAATCAAACAAGTGAAATTACAATGTTCAAAACCAAAACATTACATTAGCCAAAGTTTTAAAATAGTTTTTAGATCTCTAGAATCAGTCAATTTCACATACACTACTCAATCAGATTACATCAAAACCACCTATTAGTGACACTAAATAAATTATTGAAGTCAATATCACTTATTCATTTAGTTCTATTTATTATAGACCAAAATTTCACCCTAGATAATTAAGTATACCTTCTCAGATTTGGGATAACATTAAACTATCTCTACAAATAGGCAAGCTACTACAAGAGATATATCTCTGGATTTGAAAGGGATAGCTCCCTTGATCTATCTTTTAGTATCACACATCAGACTAGGGAAATCACTTAGGGGTGAAAAGGGAAGAATTAAAATGAAATAAAACTGTAATAATTAAGGTTATACACCAAAGATAACTCCACAAACATACTTACATTTGCACTAAGAAATAAGACTACTAAAACTAACCTCAACTCAATGTTCTTTTAGCATAAATATTTCTACATGGAGGTAGATTGAGATACATATATAAAGGTGGGTGAAAATGAGATATGATATTAGACACTACTAATCTCTCTCACACTTAAAAACACACTTAACAAACACATATGCTTCATAAGACCTATTAGAAGAGATGTTACTACTCACACAATGCATATAAGTGCAACATGGAAGAAAGGAGAAGACATTCATAGCTTGTCATCTAGATAAAATAATTGACATACTTAGGAAAGTGTTTCAAAGATAAAATCAACTTTAGAACTTTATTTAAAGACAAATCAAGATGTCAAACTAGTAGAGCTTCTCCATACCAATTGTGGATTCCTTATAATGTCAAAAAGGCTTGAATATATAGAGCATAAGAGAGGAGAGAGAAGAAGTGAATTTAAACAGTCATAATGACAAGTTTCAAGATGTGAAAACAAGTTAAAATGTAAGAGAATGGGTTGGCAAATAGGTCATGAAGTCTACTTGGACAAATGTCTATTTGAAGCATGAAATATTTCTCAAGTTGGTGAAAAGACACTCCATTGTTCTTCTTGAAACTACCTTGTTGATGAGGATTCCACTTGAATGTATAAAAATTCCATAGAATTCTTTGAAAAATACACCCTAAATTGGGAAGGTGGAGATATGATTTATGATAGTCATCTATGCTATTCAACTTATCCTTCACTTTATGTGGTTACTCATTAGCCTTATAGGTCTCAATCCTCACACTTGTCACTTAAGTGACTTGTACACACTCAAGGATATTAATTATAGAGGTTTTAGACACCTCATCAAGACCTATTGTCCTCTAGTCTATCAAATATACCTCAATTATACTCAAAACACACCTCTCATAATCAACTTTGATAGTCATATTTCATCTCATTATGTTATTCATTATTACCTAAATGACCAATATGATAGATGATTTTATAGGCATGACCAAGGTGAGAATTTATTTTTAGGAGTTATATTAAATACCTAAACAAATCTAACAATAAATTTCACCAATATATTCCTTTTTGTACCTATAAAACACCTCAAATCCTACAAAAAATAGAAATATGTCTATCTGTACAAGTGATGGCATATAAAAATTGAGTGTCAAAGATCTTTAGGGAATGATAGGAAGGTCAAAATCACTTTACAAATCAATTGATCTCTCCTGGTTGCATACTTATTCATATCTTTCTCATTGGGTTCATAAGAGGATTTTAGGTCATCTGGGTTCTTAACATTAATTAATAAAAATTTAGATGCTCATCCCTTGAAATAATTCCAATAAAATCAATTTGAATACCCCATTTAACTAATCCTATATTCTTTGGGTACCATGCACACCATCTGTACAGATACTATTGAAGGAAGTTGGCTTCTCTAGCTCTTACATGCATTCTAGATACCCTTGAGACCAAATTAGGCCAAAAAGAGCCAATTTTAATTGATCATTGAAAAATTATGGATCCAATAAAACCTTAAACCTCACCTAAAATTTATCAAAGTGATTAGGATGATCATATGGTCATGAGTAAATTTATAGGCCTTGAGGGTTCATGTCCAGTTTTAGGCCTTATATGCCTAGACTATGTATTCTGAGTATTTGATATTCTGAGTATTTGACTCTTATGAGTGTTTATAGTAGATGTAGGTGTTTATAAATGATTTTTTACTTTTAAATAAACTATATAAAACATTTTACACTAGTTCTAAGACTTTTCATCATTCATACATTGTGTTTGCAAGTTGTGTTGACTATGGAGTGCCCCCTATCTAAGACAAAATCTAGGGCATTTACCCTATTATTCTAGCCAAAATAAGACCATATAGGTATATCCTAGGTCTTTAGGACATTATATACTATGTTTTAAATCTTATTAATACTTATAGAGGTCTTAAACATCTCAAAATATCAAGACTAACTTTTATGTATGTGATTGTATGTAGGATTCTGACTGACTGTAGGTTGAGGTTAGAAACTAGTTTAATTCAATCTTTAATATGTTTCCTCTACCTATGAGACTCTATTATAAGTATGTTATTATCATTTTTAGGATGATTTATACATGTTAATTCACCTCATACCTCTACCTACCAACCAAATTACAATCTCCATTGGCTAGGCTAGTCTGCAGATTGTCTTCAAACTATAGGTGCTCATTTAGGAATACAAGGGATTATTATAGGAGGATATATGCATGAATATTATGTTTCCCACTTCTAGCTTCTTTGAGGTCAATATAAACATATAAAATCTATATGATCATGCCTCTTTCTTCAAAACCAAGCATCATTCTTTATTCACCAATATACTAGGAGTTACTTGTAAGTTATAGGTTCCTGTGACTATTGTAGCTCATTGAGTGTTTCTAGTAGAAACTTGACTGAATTGAAAAAAAAAATCAACCAAAATATCTCTTGATAATCATCCTTATCTTATGTCAAGATATTATCTCTAGGTTTATTCTTGAGGATGGAAATTATTAGGCCTACCTAGACCTCATATATCTTTACCATGAGAGGACACTTTGTGAGGTAGAATCTTCTTTTAGAGAGATTAAGGTAAATTATCTACTTTGTAACTTTATCCTAATATGCACCTATATTAGTGTCAATGAAAGGACTGAGTGTAGGTTTTATTGTGTTAAGGCTTTTAGACCTTCAAGTCAATCTCAAAATTGTCATATCTCTTTCATGAAAACCAAATCTCTCATCAACCACTATATAAATGCTTATACACAGTCTTGTAGGTGATTATTTTAGGGTTACTTGATTGTGCTTGTGTCTTAAACCTTGCACTCTACCAATGATCCTCTTAAGACTAAAAATTCAAAGGATAAATTGATCACCATGATTTGAGGGGTTGAAAACAATATATTAGCCTTGACTTAAAGCCATTCATAAGAGGATGAAACTTTGTAACTATGAAAACAATGCTCTATAGACTAATATTGATCAATTTTAGCATAATGAGGGTGATCATGTCTAAGAATTCATATCAACACATTCCAAATAGTTGAATTCAACATGAAAATTAAAAACATGCTCTACCAAACTACATACATCACTTGGTTCACACATACCAATTCAATCAAATGAGGAAACCAAGACCATTAGGGATGAATAGGAAATTTAGAGGCACTAAAAATCCTAGTGATTGTTCATGAAGTATAGATCACCAATCCTAAAAATATTTCCATGGAATGAAATTACATAGGGACCCCTAACAACTACCAAGTACACTCACTTCAACTCTCCTCCTCTTATCTATACTGAAATAAATCTGTTTGACTTTGTTGACTTGCCCAAGAGAGTGATGAGAGAGAAGAACCATTTTTTATAATTTTTGGAGTTACTAAAGCTACTTGATCCTACAAATAAATTTTGGGGATCTAAAGAGACCTCCTTGAAGCATCACACATTCCGTATGGGTCATATAGTCTATACAACATCTAAAACTACCCCTTTTCTAAGTGATCTTTTTATTACATTGGACCTACAACATGTCAGTTTAAATAATATTATATAACATTCCATGACATGAAATATGTTATCCTAAGCCTTGAAATTTTTATTTTTGAATAAATTTATGTACAACTCCTTTAGAATGAGCAAAAGGTAGAAAAAGGGTTATTAAGACAAATGAGAAATATGACCAAGGTAAAACATATTATGTGACTTCATATGATGAATTGAAATTATTATAAGACCATGGTGACCATTTTATGACTTATAAAGTCCATATGGAAAGTTTTAATATATATAGGTTGACTTTATTTGATCTAGGGTCAAATTTGGTCAACATTTTGATGATTTCATAGGGGTAATATGCCTACTATGCTAAGGACCAATTAAATTATCCTATACTTGGGAAATGGAGTCACCCATATGATTTAATTGAAATTTAAAAGCCTATAAAAGGACACCAAAAGCACACCAAACACAAAAAAAATTGAACTCACAAGATAATAAACCATGACACACACTTCTGCTCTCATGAACACTTAGGGACAACATATAATCAACTCAAAGGGAAACACACACCTATCTTAATATGTACAAGACCTAACAACACTTGAGGTGAAGAAAAAATTATTAACTGCTTTAAATAGGGTCAAATACAATGTTTCTTGCATCAATTCTAGTCAATGAAACAATCCAACATATGAGGCATATTTGTCAATGAACACTTACTTATGGAGATTGTCAATTGACTTATCAATTTTTGGATCCTATATTGACTACTAGTGT
The DNA here is from genome assembly GCA_037957365.1 of Torreya grandis. Lineage (NCBI taxonomy): Eukaryota > Viridiplantae > Streptophyta > Pinopsida > Cupressales > Taxaceae > Torreya > Torreya grandis. The sequence continues at coordinate 1,488,139 of JARHVA010003926.1, read as the reverse complement.
GTCACTTATATCTCTAATGAACACTCAATCCATCTCTTTAAGATGTTTGTTTAATATTTTAGCCTACTTAGACTTTGTCATTTTTGCTTTTCAATCCTCCATCTGATCATTGGGAATCATCAAAACCTTTTCAACTTCAAATGCATTTGAGACATGACATGATTATTATTGTAAGTCATCAAGGCCATATTATTTATGCTCATCAAACATTTACCAGTCTACCAAGGTTGTTTATTACTTTATAGATATCTCAAGCTCTTCCTTTTGCTTATTAAGTGCATGATTAACATTGTTATTAGGTCTATAATATTTTTAAAAAGTTTTAGACATAATTACCTCCTCAAATTCCTACATAATGGCATTTAATTACTACCACATACCATCCATATCTTCATGTTGTTAATTCTCATGAGTGTTCTCTTATTTGGTAGAAAAAAATGAATGATTACTAGGACTATCATGCTTTGACACAATTGGGATATGAACATCATCATCCATGTGCAAAAGGTAATTTCCCCATAACACTTATTTTAGAGTATCATCAAAATTTTCCTCGATAATTACATCACATTATTCATGGAGTATGTAAGTACTAAGGCCAATTTCTTCAAAACCATATTGATCAGCTCCCCATTCATCAAAGTACAAGTTAGATATTCCATCAAGAAGTGTTAGAGGTTATTGATCATTAGGATGATCTTCTTCCTCAATGTCATTTTAATTCATGTTAGAGGAATAAGGCACACATGGCTCTACATGAAAACTAGAGAGATGTTAAGATTTGATTAGCACCTTTATACCATACCTAATACTAAATACCATGTATGAACAATCTAAATTTAGGTAGCCTCTTATATTAGAAGTAAACTCTCTTAAAAAATCAAGTATAAAGTGGGGTGGAACATCAAAAAACATAACATGTTAAAAAATGGTGAAAGTAGGACAAGTGTAGAGAACAAGTTACAAAACTTTAATTATTCCAATTGTAGTTGTCTTGCAAATTAACCCATTTAATTTTATCACTCCTTTGGCATGAGGTTCATACTTCAAGTTTAATTTATCAACTACTTGCTTGGGCATGACATAATTACTAGCTCCCCTATCAATAATATAATTATGAACCAAAACATCTCCAATGATGATACATAGATAAAATGGAGGAGGTTTGTCTATGTTTTCAGATTTATTTGACTATCCTTTACTAGGCTTCAATGTGTTTATCAAGGCTATCTCCTTATCATTAGGCTGATTGGTTATCAAATAGAGTTTGGACAACACCTTTTGAATTATTTTTTATTGTCTAGGTATTTCTAATCTATCCCACATTGATACATTCAAATGAGACATCTTCATCTACTCTAAATTGTTAGTGAAAGAGCCACTAACCTTTGCTTGTCCACTAGTAAGAATCATGCTGCCTATAACATGAGAACTTTGAGGTATGAAAGGAATCTTAACATTTTAATATTTTTGATCTATTTGTGTATTTGGAACTAAATTAGACATACCTACCCTTTGGGATGTTTGAAAATTCATTAGAGAACCATTAGCATCCCCTTGAACCTATTTAATTGCCTTCCTATTTGCCTTTGTGTTTGCAACTATAGGACTTGAGTATTTGTTTGGATACCCTTGATGATTCAAAATACATGAGTCATATTGCTACCAATTGACCAATGTATACCCCACTTGAGCACTCTTACCATTGGTCTCTCCTCTATTTGGTACGTCATATTGAGTCATACCTAGCATAATTAACAAACATGCCATGAAGGCTTGATTGAAAAACTCATTAACATAGGAAGATGGATCATGAAGTTGATCACATGAAACCTAACCCTCATGCTATTTGGAAAGGTTGTTTTAAGTAGGTACTAATTATCTTGAGGTGGAAGGATCATTGGGATTATATCCATTTTAAGACTTTTTTTGAATTAGCTATCCTTGACCTTGAGAATGACCTTGTAAAGGTGATCTATTTCATTGATACTTGGGGTAGGACTGATTAAGTTGATAATGTATTTAGAAAGGCCTTACTTGTTACTATTTTATAATTCTCTTGAGGCCTAAGATCTCTTACTCCATAGCTCTCATATTTTTTTCCTCATTAGCTTTGCTTGGTTGACTAGGGGTAGTAGGCTTATGTTTATGTGTAAGAATGGGAATAAAAATAGGTGTTAGGGTTTGTAAATTAGGGAGTAGAGGAATGGGGGGTCTTGGGGAAATATTTCTAGCCTGAATCAAATAATTCTTAGCCCATATGGCCACTTCATAGGCATTAGTTTTTTATCCCACCCATATATTATATCATCATAGAAATATCACTATCAAAAGCTTTAAGATAGTAAAGGAAAACATGGTGAGTTGTGGGTCTTACCAAGATTAGGATCCTATCCCATGTTTTTTGAAATCTTGTGTTTAAGTCTTGATTGACTTCTTGAGGTGCTCTCTATATGCTGGTCAGAAGCTTAGTTAATGACAAGTTGTCACTCTTGTCTTCAATTCTTCTCCTCAAAGTATCTCCTAACTCATCCCATGTGATGATTGGTTTAGGTGCCAATGTACCATACCAGTCAAGATATTTTTTTTTGAAAGAGACAACCAACAACCTAATTTATATGTTATCTACAATTATATGATGGATATTATGGAAGTTATAAATATTTCTAATATGCTCAATAGGGGTAATGGTATTCTCACTAGTGTATGAGGGAACACTTTTGAGGTAAGATATGTGAATGCTATCATAATGGGCAAGTCTTAGAGGAATATAAAAATTGACAGTGACCAAAGGTAAGTTACTTACCTTGGTAGCTTTAGGAATTTACAAGAATGGGCCAATCAAAAACTTTCTTGTAGGTTTTGAGCAAGGTATGACTTCCTTGGGTAAGGATGTGTGTTATCAAATCTGCTTGCTTTGTATGAATAATGATGAATCTCTTAAAATTCAAAAGGGATGCCTTTAGTAAGAGACCTTGTAGTTACCTTAGGCTTGAAAGAGTGCACTAGTATGTAACCAATATTTAAAATTTGGAGTTACCAGATACTATAGGAAGTGGACCTTTATAGCCTCCTTATTGTCAAATCTAGCATCCACCTTAAACAACCTTCTTGGAATTCAGGTCCCACCAGGCATGCCAGAACTATTATAGACAAAATTATCACCCTCAATAATTAAATTATACCTTATCAAGTTTGGGATAACATGTAACTATCTCTAAAAATAATAAAGCTACTACAAGAGATAGATCTCTATATTTGAAAGGTGTAACTCCTTTGATCTAAATTTTAGGCTCACACACTACACTAGGATAATCACTATTGTGGGTGAAAATGGAAGATAGAAACTGAAATAAACATATAATAATGAAGGTGATACACCAAATATAGTTCCAAAAACATACTTTCATTTATACTAAGAAAGAAGACTGTTAAAACTAACCTCAAGTCAATTTGCTTCTAGCATAAGTGTTTCTACATAGAGGCATATTTTTATGCATATCTAGAGGTGGATGAAAAATAGGTCTAGTACTAAACATTAATAGTCTCTATGACACTTAAAAAACATATATGCTTCATGAGACCTGTTAGAAGATATGATACTACTTACACAATGCTTACAAGATCATAATGGAAGCAAGGAGAAGAAATTCATCACTTGCCATCCAAATACACTACTTGACATACTTAGGAAAGATTTTTAGAGAAAAAATGAGCTTCATAAATTCATTAAAAGATAAATCAAGATGTTAAACTAGTAAGAATTATCCATACCAATTGTGGATTCTTTATAATGCCAAAAAGGCTTGAATATATAGAGCATAAGAGAGGAGAGAGAAGAAGTGAAGTTGGACAATCACAATGCCAAATTTAAAGATGTGAAAAATAAGTTAAAACTCAAGATAATGATTTATAAAATAGGTCATGAATTTCACTTAGACAAATGTCCATCTAAAGCATGAATTTTTTCTCAAGTTGGTGAAGGGACACCCCATTGTTCTTTCTTTAAACTGCCTTGTTGAGGAGGATTCCACTTGATTATATAAAACTAACATATAATTCTTTGATAAATACACTTTGACTTGGTAAGGTGGAGATATGATTTATGATAGTAATATACACCCTTCAACTGATAGCCTCCCCTTTGTCACTTATCCTTCACTTTCTATAGTCAATCATTAGCCTTTTAGGTCTCAATCCTAACACTTGTCACTTAAATGACCTACACATAATCAAGGAGATTCATTGAAGAGGGTTAAGACACCTCATAAAAACATATTTATCCTCTAGTCTATCAAATAAACCTTAATGAAACTCAAAACACACTTCTCACAATCAACTTTGACAGTCACATTTCTTCTCACTATGTTTTTCAAGACTACTTACAATGATCAATCTGATAGAGGGGTTTCCAAAAATGACCAAGGTGATAATTGAGTTTTAGAATATATATTACATCCCTAAACACCTCTCACAATAAATTTTACCTATCTATTCCTATATGTACCTATAAAAAACCTCAAATACTGTATAAACACATAATTAGGTCTATCTATATAAGTGATGGTATAGAAAAATTAAGTTTTAAAGAGCCCGAGGGAGTGATAGGTAGTTAAAAATGTCTTTCCAAATTAACTAAACCCTCATGGATGCATAATTATTCATATCTTTCTTATCATGCTTATAAGAGGGTTCTAGGTCATCTGGGTTCTTAACTTTGATTCATAAAATTAAGATGTTAAACCCTTGAAATATTTCATTGAGATTAATTTTATGACCCCCCTCAAATATCCCTATTTTCTTGGGGTACCATGCACACCATCCATACATATATGAGTGAAGTAAGTTGGCTTCTTGAGCTCTTACTTGCATTTTGGACACCCCTAAGACCCAATTAGGCCAAAAAGAGCCAATTTGAATTTCTCCCTAAAAAATTATGGATACAATATACCCTTTACTCTCCATTTAAATTTTTCAAATTTATTAAGAAGATCATATGTTCATGAGAGTGAAGTTAGAGGCCTTAAGGGTTCATGTCTAGTTTTAGGCCTTATAGGCCTAGACTATGTATTCTAAGTATTTGACTCTTCTAAGTGTTTCTAGTGGATATAAGTGTTTCTCAACACTTTTTTACCTTATAATAAACTATATATAACATCTTAAATTAATTTTAAGACTTTTCATTCATATTTTAATCATTTATATATGAAGTCTGCTAGTTGTGTTGACTCTGGAGTGCCCCCTATTTGAGATAAAACAAAGGGAATTTACCCTATTAGTCCAGCCTAAATGAGACCTTTGAGGTATATAATAGGTCATGAGGACATTATATACAAATTTTCAAAGCTTAGTCATACTTATAGAGGTCTGAAACATCTCAAAATATCAAAACTTGCTTTTATGTGACTTTATGCAGGATTTTGATTGACTATAGTTTGAGGTTAGAAACCTATTTAATTAAATATTTTATCTATTTCACATACCTATGAGACTCTATTTTAAGTATGCTATTATAATTATGAGGATTATTTATACATGTTCATTCACCTCATACCTCTGCCTACTAGCCAAATTAAAATCTCCATTGGCTAGGCTAGTCTGCAGACTGTCTTCAAACTATAGGTGCTCATTTAAGAATACAAGGGATTATTATAGGTGGATATATTCCTAAATATTGTGTTTATAATGTTAGTTTCTCTAAGTTTAATAGGACCATCTCACACTTGTATGATATTTTCTCTTGTTTTGAGACCATGCATAATTCTCTATTCACCAATGCACTAGGAGTTGCTTGTATGTTACAGGTTCATGTGACTTCTTAATACTATAACTCACTGAGTATTTATAGGAGAAGATTGAATTAATTTAAAACCATAGTCAACCATCATATCTCTTTAAAATCATCCTTATCTTGTGTTAAGACATTACCTCTAGGCTTAGGCTAGTAGAAGGAAACTATTTGGCCTGCCTAGACCTCAGATATCTTTACCATGAGAGGACACTTTGTGAGGTAGAATATTATTTCAAAGAGATTAAGGTAAATTATCTCATTAGAAAATTTCTCCTAATTTATACCTTTGTAAGTGTTAATGAAAGGAGTGAGTGAAATTTTGACTATGTTAGGGATTTTAGACCTTCAAGGAAATCTCAAACATGTCAGATCTCTATCATGAAAACCAAATCTCTCATCAACCACTATCTAAGAACTTATACATAGTCCTGTAGGTGACTATTTTAGGGCTTGAATATGCTTATGTCTTAGATGTTTCAATCTATCAGTTATCCTCTTGAGACCAAACCTTTAAAGGAGAAACTAATCACCATGCTCTAAGGGGTTAAAATCAACATATTAAACTTGACTTAAATCCATTCATAAGAGAATGAAACTCTGTAAATGTGAAAATAATGCTCTACAAAACAATAGTGCTCACTTATATTATAATCAGGGTGACCCTACATATGCCTTCATATAAAAACATGATAACCAATTTAAATTAACATGAAAATGAATAACATGCTTTATCAACCTGTATATATCACTTGGTTGACACATACCAATTCAATTAGTTGAGAAAATTGAGATCATTAGGGATGCACAAGTAGTTTGGATATATTTATAGTTTTAGCGATTGTTCATGAAGTAATAAACACCAATCCTAAAACTATGTCTATGGAATATAAGTACAAAATGACCCCTAATATCTTCCAAGTATACTCACTTCAACTCTACTCCTCCTGTCCATGTTGAAGGAAAACCATTTGACCTTGTTGACTTGCCCAAGAGAGCAATGAGAGATAAGAACCAATTTTTGTCATTTTTAGAGATGTCAAAGCCACCAAATCTTGGAAATAACCTATGGGGATCTCAAGAGACCTCCTTAAGGCATCACACATGATATATGGGTTATATAGTATGTATAACATCAGAAACTACCCTTTTTCCAAGTGATCTTCTTGTTCTTATGTTGGGCTTACAACATGTTAGTTAAAAAATATTATCTGACATTCCATGACATGACATATGTTAGACTAAGCCTTGAAATTTTTAATTTTTAATAAATTTACATACAACTCCTTTAAAATGACCCAAATGTGGCAAAAAAGGGTTATAATCATAAATGACACATATGACCAAGGCAAAACATATTATGTGACTTCATAGGAAGAATTGACATTATTATAGGACCATGGTGACCATTTTATGACTTAGAAGTACCCTATGTAAAGTTTTAATAAATAGGGGGTTGAGATGATTTCACCTAGGCTCAAATCCAGTCAACATTAGTAATATCATATTAATATACAAACATATTTAATACTAAAATCAACATATTCAATACATAGATTCCCATACAAAATGCCACAGTATGTATAAATACAAGGGAATGTTATAATCACATATAATCCATCATATCCACGTTTATAATTATGCTAGAAATCGTAACATTTATAGCAATAGATTGTAAGATAAACATGCCATAACATGTATCAACAAGTAGCTTATATCCTATTACATAAGTCCATTATATGCATACTTATTTCTAAAATGTCCTCTATCAATCTATTTTAATTTTGATAACAACATCATATAATTACCTAATTTAAATATACCATATATCCATAAATATGTCTTCCACTTAGAAAAATAATGTTTCACATGGCCTAAACCAAATCACCAAATAATGTTTAACTGAAAGTTTCCTTAAACTCATTTAATTACCCTTTTAATTATTATCTCATTTTCAAATCATGTAATAAAATACATTCATCCATATAGTATTTTGGTAATTAACAATAAGTCAATCTCTTACAAGATCAAAATGTATATATATTTATATATATTCAATATACAATCATAAAATATTATAATATTTATGCTCAAACTACTACCATATAGAATCATATGAATTGATATTTATTCTTAATCATAAAATACCATCTCAATATAACTGTGAATTTAATAATAGTTATAGGCATGAATATGAAACATTGGTCCTCTATCTTAACTGATAACACTAAGTATTCAAAAGTAACAAATCCAATGAATCCTTTTTAACTTAGTCAACCACATCTAAATACCTAGTTCAACCTTTCATGCACCTAAAATACACAAACTAGGGAGTATTTTATAACATGCAAAGAGTCATTTCAAACATTAATTATCAATTGAATATATTATTTATTCAAACCATTAACTAAATGTTTAGTTCAAATGATCATGCCTTAATAGTAAAAAAACTAGGTTAACAAGACAAAGATTTTATTGAACTCTCCAACACCCATTAAAAATGGAGAAATTTGTATGGTTTGAGGCTTATATTAAAATAAAATTCATACTTAGCTCATTAACTCATATACATGATTTATCCTTAAATTAACTATTCAGAAAATATTATTCAAAATTAACAATCAAACATATTTATACCACCAAATTGGTATATACATTTACTTAAATTCCAATGAGTCTATATTTTGATTGAAATCAAATCCAATGTAAAGAAGATATCAACTCAAGCACTTAAATCTAAACATAATGTTCACAACACTATTTATTCAAATAATGGATTAATTTTAATTGATCCTGTTGATGAGTCAAACCCATCCCTAGGGTTAGGTATGAATGACCCAGATAAAAATTCCAAACACCTTCCTTAAGATTGAAAATGAATGCTCAATTCTCTCTACTCAGTCTTTCAATCAAAATAAAATAAATCATATAAGCACAACAAAAAAAAATCATTTTTGCATAGATTGATACGATGGCCCTAATAAAGGGTTCAATCCAAAACCATTAAAATAATACTATAATATAGATAGTCAATAAATAACTTTGAGGGTATTTCAAAATCAATTAAAAACCATTATAGGAAAAAACTCTTGCTTAAAGTTTATAGGCATACAGATGATCAAAATTTCCATTATTCATAACTTAAACATATGTGAATTATATAGAGGGTTTATACTAAATTTTTTTGATTTAAAATATTACATATACAGTTAGAGATAAAAAGGAGGGTAAGGGTTTAATATACGCTCACTCCTCTGGATGGTCCATACCTATCCATAGGGTTGACCGTATATAACCCACAAACACATATTTTTTTAAAAATAAACACAAAATATTTTAAACCCTATGAAATTTAACCAATTACATCCATTTAATGGAGTGATTTTCAATAGAGAAAACCAAAATAAATTTAAAATAAACCCTACCTCAATTGATGTTTCTAGGTAAGAATCATTTTTTTCCAAAACTTATTTTTGCCTCTCAAGCTCTCCTTCTTCTCTAATATTTCACTATACATCCTCCATAATGCATGGATTAACTTTAAATCATATATTTCCAATTGGTATGACAAAATTTATAGCATGATTCTTTTCATAAAAATCTCCACAGTTCTAGTTAACTAGTCGAAACCCCAAAAATGACTATGTTATGAATCAAAACTCAAGTTAATGTCTTCTATAATGACTCAAGAGTATATAAATTAATCATTTAACCATATTTCCCAAAATATTCTCAATATAATAATCATTTTAAACATTATAAATCCAATGATATCTTTGACTTAACAATGCCATCAAATACCATGCAAAAATTGAAATTATTCGAAAGTATATTGACTCTACATTAATAATCATGCCTCAAACAAACTTTAATCCATGACTATGACCATGAAATAAAATTTAATTATTCCTAAGGCTAAAAACCTTGATCCAAGTAAATCATCAACCAATCATATATATTCTTAGACTAATACCATATAATTAATAAGGTAATTCAAGCCTATCTAATTATAACAATGAATTCAACCAGCTCAATTATGTCTTAAGTTTTATTTGTAGACCCTCTACCAAAATAATTTGTTTTATAGATATTACATTAATTACCATGCATAACATGATATTACTATTTTAAAAATATATATTACTAGAAGTAATTACAAACATTGCCAAGACAACATATTTTGACTTTGCAACACAAAAATATCAATCAAAGATTTCATAGCAAGAGTTATGATAACTATAAATACATGAAGTAAGCTAAGTAAACATTTAATTTTACCTTAGAAAACATTTAACACACTTATTCAAGTCATATGGTATATAAATTCAAATAATGGAGTATGATAAGCATATAAGAATCTTAGTCTCATAAATGCAAACACATTACCAGGTCAGAGCAATATGCAAACATGATAATCAATCACATTTAAATGCATAAAGTATATTAGTAACCAAAAGCATGATGAAATCAATATTAACCATCTAAAAATTAGTACAAAAATTCTATTATATGTTGTGAGTGCTAGGTTATATGTTTCTTTCTCTCCTTCCCCATATGTATCTATCTACATGATCCTCTCCAATGATATCCTCCCTCAATCATAGTCAAGAGGGTGAAATTCATCCCACATCCATCTTCATATAAATGAATAGTGGTTAGATCATATCATGTAATAATCATAATAAACCAATATAACATAATATACTACTATTGGCAAGTGTTGTCATTGATATCAAATATTGATGTCAAATGTGCATTGATGTCAAAAGTAATGACAAAGTGGTGATGTCATGATGATGATGAGTTTGATCCTGAAGTTGTGAAAGGTAGGATTATAATGAATATGAGCTGAGGTAATTACCATTAAGTCTTATCATTTTTTATTTATCTTGTTGATGTGGTTTCAGATCAAGGAGAGAAGATAAGCATGTGAATAGTGTGTTAGCATAGGCTTGGTAGCCTAGCATGTAAACATGGATCTTCAATATATGCTTAGATAGGATGTTGATGAATTTTATATATTATGAGATCATGTTGAAGAGGTCCTATGGGATTTCAATAGTGATTAAAGTGATTATGGGAATTCATGGTATTAATTTGGTTCTTCCTTGTGGTCATCTAGCCATAGTTGGTTCTGTGACAGAAAAATTTGAGTAGACAGTTTATTGACATCACCATTACCATGTATAGATGAGTTAGGGGGATTTGATCATATGGGTGTGATAAAATTATCCCAAAATTATGATGGTTAAAATTTAAAGTCATGACATTGAACATAGATAAATATATGTAGGTGCAAAGTTAGCCCTTTAGATATAAGTTCACTAAGTTCCTATACTTAGCTAGATCATCACTGCACATCATGTAGATATGAATGAACTAGAAAGTTTGTAAATTTATTTTGGGCACATATAAATTCAGAAAAGGTCAAAGTATTTCATGTATACATTTTATATAGTGCCAAGAAGTGACCTTGAAAATTTGGAGTCTTGAAGTGATTTCTTGCTTATGTTATAAAGCTTCAAAGTTGCACTTCTAAATTGTGATATGATAGAGACCATCAAGCTAAACTATGTTGATGCCTGAGGTCATTTAGTTAGTATATCTAACTATGCACATTAAATCATAGATATTTATCCAATGGTGCATGATAAATTCAATATGTCAAATGTTTCACATGTTGGTGACACGTGTCACAAACTCGCTAGTCTAATAGAAGATCAACAGTGAGTGGTAATTTGTACTAACAAATATCAATGATGTGGGATAAGTCAAAGAGTTAAATGTGTAGAAGGAATGTAGGGATACCAACTGGAATAATCATAGGATTTTAGAGCTTAGATCAATGGTGAGCACTACAAGATAACGACCTAGTTAATCCATAGAGATTGATGGTACATATGTAGTCAAATTTCCCAAAAAGCACGAGATGAGGTCAACATGTTCAATGTTTAATGTTTGGACAATAGAGAAATGTGAGTTAAATTTAGAGATACTTCTAAAGAATATTGAGGATGCAAGTTAACCAAGCTGATTTAAGAGCAAGATATGTGTTCTAAGTGACTGAGTTTTAACTATGACTAAGGTTTAATTATGATTGTTTGGATTTAAATATTTGAATTTAATGAAAGAAAGACCAATGCTTAGTTTTTGAGCCATAACTTTTGATCTATGTAGAATTTTATGTTGTAGTAAAACATAAAATTGTATAGGAATTCAAGATGCATCTATAAATATTCATTTTAAGGTTTGAATGTTTATACAATCAACGTTATTAAGATCAAAATCTAACTATGTGTTTGACCATGTATTGTAAGTGACCCAAGAAGGATATTTTGAGTGGTTTTGATGGTGTTCAGATTTTTCAAGGGGAATTAGCTATTGGAGAGTGTTGAAAAATCACTAAGTATGATCTATATGGATTTTCAAGGTTTGACCAATCCATATTCAATATGATCAAAGGCTTATAAGTTGATTATTTATTCATTCATGGTGTTGTTATGTACAAGGCTAATGTTTGAGTAGATTGAGAATACACACAAGTGTGTAATGATGAATGCAATAATTCGAGTATGTCTAAAAGGTCATATGGAGTGGACCTATGATTTTGTAAGTAGTCCTATGTTTATAATTTTCTCAATAGAGTGTTAAATGGGTGAATAGGTCTCTATCAGACCTATAAGGGCTACTAAGGCCTAATTGAAAGGTTTAACTACTTAAGTATGACCCATAGTTTCTATGGCTAACTTCTAAAGATAATATTAAGATATGTAAGATGTCTTGAGGTCTAAGGAAAGTCTAAAGGCCTATCAAGAAGATAATAATCATGAAGGTTCTATAAATGGTGAAATCTAAGATGATGATTTCTAGGTATGAGAGATTAGAGAGAAGAGGTGTGTGTAAGAGTTTTGGAGTGAAGGAAAGGGAGTGTACCTAGTGGATGGGTTGTAGAGTAGAGTAGGTTGATGACTATGTGTATGACATATAGGTTATATTTCTGATGTCAAAGATAGTGCTCTTAAAGTTTTGAAGATTGAGGATGAAAGAAGAGGTCTAGACTGATCCAAAACAATGTTTTGGATGCCTTGAGTGTAAGCAAAGGATATATAATGTATGTGTAATCTTGGTGGTTAATTTGAGAGGTAAATCAGATTGTGGACTATGTGTATGACCATTTTGTCGTGTTACTAAGGTTGTAACAAATTTATTATTGAGCAGTGTAGAGTGGTCCAAAATGTGGTTTTGGATGTTTGTGAGTGTGTGAAGAAGTGAAGGGGAATGATATACATTATATCTCTATTATATTGGCAAGCAATCAGTGTTTAAGAGATGTTTATTTCATAAGTGTTGAGAGAGTGAACAACATCTAGGTTAGAAGGACTTGACCAATAGGTGGTAATGAAGAATTGATCATCTTATTGGTAGGTGCTCCTTGAGAAACAAGTGTTTCAATAAATCTATTTAGAAGGACTTAACCATTAGGTGGTTAAAAGGACTTAATCATCCTAGGGGCAAGTGATCCTTGTGAAATAGGTGTTTCAATAACTTTTGGTCAGAAGGATTTAACCAGTCTCATATTTGTGGTCATCTTATAGGACAAGTAGTCCATGTGTTTACAGGCTTGAGAATGGGTTTTATTCCCCAAGAGGGTTTCCCACATAGATCTTGTGTTGTGTGTATAATATTTCATTATCTATTGTTCATTGTTATGAAAGACTTGTATATTCTATGAATTCTTGTGATAATTGAACAAGGGTTTTAAAGGATTGAAATTAAACTTGAAATATCTTACTTAATTGATTCACCCCCTTTCAATGACTCTACCTCTAAGAATTTATTAGAGCGGGTCCTTTGAAGGAATATTAATAATTTAAATGACATCTTGAGTAGCACAAGATGGATAAGCAATTGAATAAAGAGAATAAATAATGGAAGGCTATGATCAAGGGTCTTGAAGCATAAGTCAATTCTCTTGAGGTAAGTTTGTTAAGCAAGACCAAGAGAGATGAGAAAAAGTATCAAGAGCTGATCAAATATTTTAAAGATAAAACATGTAGATTGAAGGATGACATGGCTAAAGAAGCCAAGGAGGATATAGAGGTCATCAAATATCTTAGAAATTAATTAGAGGTTTCAAATGGTAACCTTATGTCAAGAGAAGAAGAGTGTACATATATCAAGACTCAATTATAAGAAGCTAATACTAAGGTTAGTTAAAAACAAGGTAAGCATGATGAGTTTAATATTAATATTGATTCCTTAAGAGTAGATCATTATTAACTCATAGACAAGTTATGAAAGATGGAAAAGGAACATGTAAAGCTTGATTAATCTAAGAAGAATTCAAGCTTTGAAAGTAATGCAAAAAGTTTTGTTAGATGATCAAATGCTTCAAGGTATGCTAGTTTATTCCATGGTCATTTTTATACATGTAATAACTATGGTCATAGAGATAAGGAATATAAAAGGATGTAAGTCAAGTATGGACATTCATGGAGCTATGATAGGAGTTTTTGGCTAAAGAATGATCACAGTTCAAATCTAGCAAAAGGTATGAATGATGTTGTTTGTTTCATTTTTGATAATAAATGTCATATTTATAGATTTTGTCTTATTAAATTTGATAATCCCTCAATTCATATGAAGAAGGGAGAGACTCCTAAAAATCATATCAAAAATTAAAACATTTTGTGGATACCTAAGGTAGTGAAGGCTAGTCCTATTGAGTTCAAGGATCAAATTTTTAATACTATAAAAAAGGAACCAGTTTGTAAGTGTATCGAGAGTGCCAAGAAAGCTTGATATCAATATAAATGGAGAACAAGGTGGATGATCCAAGAATAAATTCAATTATACCATTCAAGTCTAATGAGAATCTAAAATAAGGATCTCAATCTAATGCTTTATTTTTTGAATTTTAATAATTTTTAGGTAAGAAGGAGTTTCATTATTGCCAAGAGTTCTTGTTGTCTCATTTCAAAGAGGAGGTGTTAGTTGAAGAGATATGACAAGAATCTATGTTTTCATCATGCATTATCAAGGAAGCCAAAGAAGAGATGGATGCCAAGTAAGTTATTTCAATCAAGAAAAGGAAGAAGAAGAAGGTTATACAGTCTTGTGATGAGGACTGGTATGCTCATCTATTCTAGGTCATTGTGAAGTAGAGATGTCTTTGTTGTACTTCATCAAGAAATTTCTCAATTTGAAGAAGTATGTGGTCTTAGAAGGGTATTTTCAGTTTGGTGAGTTAGATTAAAGGTTTTTAGTTGGTAAAAGAGAATCTATGAGTTGAAAAGATGATATGTTTTCATAGATAGGTTTGTTTACCTTATTCTATCATGATCCAGGTAGTTTTATGGTTTTAAGGTATGTTGAAGTCAAATTGGAAAATTTTGAGTGCTCTCAGTTTTCTTAGTTTTGGCCTAAGGACAAGTAGGCCTAAAATGGGTTCTAATATGTATGGGTTTCCAAAGGTTTTAAAGCTCAAAAATTGGTCCAAAAGTGTGTGATGGTTGTCTCTAGGTGTGTACAAAGTTTTAGAGGTGGGCATTGACTAGAAGGATGTTTGTTGACCCTATTTATTTTGAGATTCTAGAGTTTTAGGCTATGCTAGAAAAGTGGTTTGCATTATGATTTGAGGTTTGAGGATTATTAATGGGTTGAATGGGACAAATGGGTTATCAAATAAATCTTCATATAAATTTCAAGGTTTGTGGTTTTCAAATTATTCAAGTTTTTGTCAAGATGGAGGCTTAATTGGATAGCATGTTTATGAAGAAAGTATGGAATAGAGGATGATCTAGGTGATGAAAATTGGTGTGATTAATGGGTAATATATATATATATATATATATATATATATATATATATATATATATATATATATATATATATATATATATATATATATATATGAAGTTTTAGGTCTTGAAGGAATGTCTACTGAAATTTGTGGGATCTACAAGTTCTAGGTAGGGCTAAAAGGAGTTTAGACAGGCCTAGTGTGAAGATTTGATGTTTTTGATCAATTTCTCCAAAAGATCATGGTATGAGTGTATAAATATAAGCTATATGGTTAATTTATAACATATTTAATATTTAGTGTGTGTCTTGAAGATATATTGGTATTCGTGGAGGTGGTTTTCAAGTGAAAATATGAAAGTAGAATGGTGTTGTTTGAAGACCCAATGTAGTTCAATGTTCTACATTTAACATTTTCATATTGTTGAGGTGATGAAGGTGTTTTAAGAAGATATATAGGTGATATTTAGTTATTTATATCATGGGGGAGTGTTTTAGGTTGGCATAAGGAGGAGTATAGAATTAGGGGGAGCTAACTTAGATGGCTTGAGAAGTTTGCATGATCAAAAGGGGAGCTAGATTGTTCAGTTAGTCAGGTCCAAAGATAAATAAGGATGAGAGTAGAGGTGCTTATTGTAGGCTTAGTGGCATGAAATTATATTTTTTGTCCTTGAGGTGGCTTGAGAGAGAAGGCTAATAATATTATGTGGTGGTTCTTCATGGTATGTAAAGATCTTAAGATGCTCAAGAGGTGAAATGGTTCAAAGATCTTAGGGGAAGTCCCTCTCAGTGTTCTCAAGGTGAGTTCAATAAGTTTTTGGTGTTAATGTGTGTTTAATATTCATTTATAATATTTCCTAATCAAATAATAGTGTTTTCATGGTGCATGGTTTAGAAGTACAAGGTGGTATGCATAGAATTAGGGGAGATAACTTAGATAGTTTGAATGACTTGTGGATCCATGCATGATGTAAGGAGAAGCATTTTTGAGATGTTTAATTCATGAATAAAATGTGTTGAATATTCATGAATAAGTAAAGGTATATTTTGAGTTTTATAGGTTAATAAGTCCAAGGATTAGAGAAGCCCAAGTTTAGATTGGTGTATGTCAAAAAGGGGAGCAATTGTTTCATATGCGGTGTATAAGTATCCTCAGCACCTAGAAGTTTATTTGAATACATTCATGATGTTAAGAGGAGATTCATAGTTGTTTATTCCACTTTGTCATTAATGGTAAAGGAAAGGAAGGAAAATAATAAGTTTACATCAATAACAAAGGGGGAGATTGTTGGAAAGTGTTGTCATTGACGTCAAAGATTGATGTCATGTGTGCATTGATGTCAAAGGTAATGACAAAATGATGTCATGATGATGATGAGTTTGAGATTGAAGTTGTGAAAGGAAGGATTTGGATGAATATAAGCTGATTTAAGTTTTATTTGAGGCTTATCATATTGTATCTAGCTTGTTGATGTGGTTTCAGATCAAGGAGAGAAGGTAAGCATGTGAACAATGTGTTAGCATAGGCTTGGTAGCCTAGTATGTAAGCATATATCTTCACTATATACTTGGATAGGATGTTGATGAATGTTATAGATGATTATCAAATATTTTATAGGTATTATGGGTTGTCAATTGTCCTTGAAGTGCTTATGAGAATGTATGGAATATATTAGGTTCTTCCTTGTAGTTATCTAGGTATAGTTGGTTTTTTGATAGAAAAATATGAGTAGGCAATTTTATGACATCACCATTACCACATATGGATGAGTCAAGGGGAGTTGGTCAAATGGGTATGATCACATTAGTCCCAAGTTACTATGGTTCAAATTTTAGGTAATGAGGTTAGGTTTAGCTAGAGATATGTGGGTGCAAACTTGGCCTTTTAGATAAAAGTTTACTAAGTTCCTATACTTAGCTAGACCATCATTACACGTCATACATATATGAATGAACTAAAAAAATTATGAATTTATTTTAGCCACACCAAAAATTCAAATGAGGTCAAATAATTTCGTGGAGATGTATATATTTCTAAGAAGTCACCCTAAAAATTCAGAGTCTTGAAGTGATTTCTTTCTCATGTTATAAAGCTTCAAAGTTGTACTTGCAGACTGTGATGGGCTAAAGACTGTCAAGTTAAACTACATTAAACTCTGAGGTTATCTAGTTAGTATATATAATAGTTTATTTTAAATAATAAATATTTATCTAATGGTGTGTGTAAAATTCAATATGTTAAAAGTTGCATGCACTGGTGACAAGTGTCACAAGCTCACGAGTTTAATAGAAGATCAATGGTGAGTAACAGTTCTTACTGACAAAGATCAATGGTAAAGGACAAGTCAAAGAGTCAAATGCATAGAAGGCATGTGTGTATTCAAAGTGGCACAATCATGGGAGCTCAGAGCTTAGATCAATGGTCAACATTTCAAGATAAAGACCTGGTTAATCTATAGATATAGATAGTGTGTATTTAGTTAAAATCATGAGATGAGGTCAACATGTTTTTGACCAAATACACACTATCTATATACACACTAAATACCTAATTAAATAGTTAATCTACACACTATTTAGTTAATCTATAGATATAGATAGTGTGTATAAAGACCTGCTTTTGACTATAGATATAAAGACCTGGTTAACATATAGATAAAGACATGTTTTTGACCATGTTTTGTGAGTGACCTAAGAAGGATATTTTAAACTATTATGATGGTATTTGGAATATTGAAGGGGTCTTAGCTATTGGAGAGTGTTTTAGACTCCCTAAGGATGATTTGTATGGATTTTAAAGGTTTGACCAATCCATATTTAATATAATAAAAATATTATAAGTTGACTATTTATTCATTCATGGCGATCTTGTGTACAAGGCTAATGTTTGAGTAGATTGAGCATACACATAAGTGTGTAAAGATGACTATAATAATTTGAATATGTCTAAGGGGTCATGTAGATTAGAATTATGAATTTGAAAGTGGTCTTATGTTTATAATTTTCTCAATGGAGTCTTAAATGGGTGAATAGATCTCCATAAGACCTATAAGATATAATAAGTATTAATTGAAAGGCATAGTTGCTTAAGTGTGACCCATAGTTGTGTAGACACCAAAAATACACATATGAAAGTTTTGAATGTTGAAATTACCTTGAACCACCTCAAGACCTCCTTGGGCCCAACCATTATCCTTTTAATTGAAAATTAGGCCTGACCCTAGTTAGTTTGACCCTCTAGGTAAGACTACCTTTTAACCCAAGATTACCTTAGCCTTCGATCACCGATGGACACCCTAACCATTAATAGTCACCCTGACCTTCAATGGTCAGGTTCCATCACATAAACCACCATAACTGATGCTTCACTTTGAATTGATTTTATATAATTAAAATGTCTAATTCATGTGCAAGCCCATGCATGATGAATTTAAAATTAGACAAGTTTTACCCTTTTTTAACATCTTGTTGCACATCTTTTTCCTTGCTTGTAAGAAAAGAGGAGAAAGAGGTGAAAAAGTACCACATTCTCAACTCCAAGAGATTTTGAAATCAAGGTTTATTTATAGGTTACTTCATCTAATGATACAACCATCACATTAGAGATCTAACTTTCCACCACCCCTCACTTGTAGCCAAGTACTGTTACTCTATCAAAATCATGCTAGACTCCATCAATGAGCCAACCACCTCAACTATTCATCTGATCAGCCTCTAGCATTATAAATATTTATCTTCAGTCTATCAATTAATTTGTTTTCATTATACAATCAACCTAACACAAACTAATCTCCTAGAATCACCTTCTAAAATCTCATCAATCTGACCTTTTATCAACCCAGACCTAACATAGTAAATGATGATGGTCACCCTAATTGTTGATGGTCTATCCAACCACTAATGGTTTCCTCAACCATTGATGATCACCTCAACTACTAAAAATCACATCAACCATCAATGATCACTATGGTATAATATAAAAATAATCTATTTCACCCATCTACCCCCAACCAAATCCAACTTTCTTTTAATCTACCTATTCACAGACCCCCAACCTATTTTTTTAAACACACCTAACCTATTTAGCATTAGTATTGATCCACTTATTCCTATATTAGTCATTTTAACCTATTTTTTTATCAATCATTTCTTATTTTCAATTTTAGTAGCTTTTTATTATTGATGCAAGTACTTTATATTCTATTTTATAAACTTAATTGTTTAAAATGTGTGGATTGACAACCTCTGAGAAAGCTCTTTCTTCCATGATCTAGCTAGCACTAGGCAATCCACCCAGCTATTTATCTAACCAACCATTTGATTTAGTGTTATCTTATTTTTAGGTCATCCTCCCAAGCTAAACATGAGATCTTCACAATCATTTGACTCAATTCATGCGCAACCAAATAGGTTTTTCAACCATACCCATATTTAGTTTATGTTTCTTTCTTTCTCAAAATATAAGCTAAAATTCACTAAGACATTTTGGTACACTTAGTGGGACCCTTGAGTCTCTACTTGGGTTTAATTATTTCACATCTATATGCTCTACTCTCTTTTCTATTCTCATAAACAAAATAAAAATTTCTTTGGGGCTTAAAATCAACTACATACATTTTTTGCTTGCAAGTTTAGCTCACATAGTTTAAATTAAAGAAAAGTAATTCAATCATAGCATCACTTTGGTTGCAAACCACCTACAACAATTAGAAATAAAACAACTTGAGACAAGGCCCAAATTAGATTTCATCACCTAGCAGTCACCTTACCCTTTTTTGACAATCCTAATTCGAGGTCATTACCTAGGAGAGAACCAACTCAGCTCTCTAGTTGAGTCTAAACTCTAGAAATAAGTATATATTGGCTAATCACTTGACACCCTTATAATTATAGTGTGTGAAGTGAGGGGGTAGTCCCTAATACCAAGCCACATATTGATTCCCAATAAATTTTTGTTTTGAGATCCTAAACAACCTAAAACCATCCATATATTTCTTTTCTAGTACGTTTTCTATCAACGCAAATGGAGTCGCACAATTTATTGAAAGTTCAAGGCATAAGCCAAAAGAGAGATTTAAAATAACTTTAGTACTTAACATACTTTCTAGTGAGTGTTTGATTTCATTGCTTATTTCTTATCTTCTCTCTATTTGAGTGGTGAGATTGTTTATGTATTCTCTCTCCCTTATCTTGAATGGTTCTAACTCTCTAGCAACAAAAGAATCTAGCAAAATAGAACCCATCACCAAACCAATTAACCTCTTCTACCTCCTCATCCATGGAGTACATTTCTAAACCAAAAAACTCTCTTCATACTTTGAGAAGTCTTTATTTCCCTAAAAAATTTCCCCAAGGAGATACAAACTTTTCCACCTTTTTAGATAATAATCATGTATCCCTTTAACATTATCTTAACACCATGCCTCATCGTACCCCTACTTCAGTTCCACCTATGGACCCACCTTACAACATGACTTCCCACCTTATGGGAAACACTTATATTTATATAGTCACCACCCAATCATTGACTACCCAAGATTCTTCATCTACCAATAATCCCTTTGATATTGATACAAAAAACCAACCTACGTAACCTACAATCACCCTTATACCTTATAACCCCACCAACAACTCCTCTACCTTAAGATCAACCCAACCACTAGACACCTATACTTCCCTCACCATGGGAGTACCTATCACTAGCATTTCTAACCTTCCTTCAGCTACCTCCAATCTGCTAACCACTACCCCACTTCAAAATCTTGTGGTGTTTATACCTTCTACCTTACCACCAATTAGTACAAAGGTCACCATCCTTCCTTTGATCACCAACCTAACCACTGATCCTACCCAATAGGTGACTATTACACCAAACTTAGGTTACATCTATGAGCCATAAGGGCATTAACCTCTACCCACTATCCAACTACCTACATCCACCTACCTCTAGATAACATCCACCCAACCACCTATGTCTACATATGAATATGTGGTAGCCTCTCAACCTCCCACTAACTATCAATATGTCTCCCAACCACAATAACATTATGCACCTCACAAAATTTCAATCACACAACCCTAAATAGATATAATTAAAATGATCATGGATAAAATGCTACCTTAGAAACATCCATTTCAAGATCTCACAACATCTTATCATATGACCAGATCTATAATGAATCCATTCACCCATCTATCCCTATCAGACCATATCCTCCTTAGTGGGATCTCCAAAATTTATCTAAGTTTTAGATTAATAAGGATCCCAAACAACACCTCAGGTAATTTAGGCATTCATGTTTGTTTCTAATCATTTTTGCTATTTAATATTAAGAAGAAATATGAAACTAAAGATAATTGGTCAAGGGTTTGTACGTACCCAGATGAAGTTGTGCACTGTATCCATATAATTGAAGGAGCTCCTCTTTGGCTATGGAGGATGACACCTGTAGATAAGAAAGACTTAAACATAAATAATGTTAGATAGATATATGGTGGACTACCAAGCGATATGCTTGGTCCGAGAAGTGCAAAGACTTCCTTGAGGGATGACAGTCCACTTATTTGACAAAAGAGTGTTAGATAAAGAGAAATAATGAAAGACTAAGAAACAAAAAGTAGACAATGCGTACCTGTGTTCTGCTATAAGTCTTCCACAGTCACCGACATCGGTGGTTCTACCAGTGTCGGTTAGTCAAGGTTGCCAATGTTGGTTAGTCTTTTGATGTTGGTAGGGGCAATGGTCCTTGGATGGGTCTCAGGGTTATGTCCATGGTCGACAGAGGGATTTCGGGAGTCTAAATGTCTATGCATGGTTGCAGGGAGATGAAAAAAGTCCGTAAAAGGACAAAGGTAGAGGCGAGGTTGTCAAAAAGGGTAAGGGTGAAAGGAAGGCTTCTCAACCTCTTCAAGAAGAAAGCCAGGTCTGGTTGAAGGTCAGGTCTGGTCTGGTTGATAGTATTTATAAATAGTAAATAGAAGCTAATTACTAATGCTTTCTAAATTACTAAAATGAAAGGGCAGAATAAATACTTAGCTCTAGTGAGATGAAGAACCAAGGTGTTGAATGCTTGTACCTATTGTGGCTTGATGCTGAAGACCTCATGTAATGTTCTAATTCAATTTGGAGTGATTTGCGTAGAGTCTTTGTGGCCAATGGAGTGTTAGTTGAAGTTTGATGCCTAGTGATGTCTTAGAGTCCAAACGTCCAAGAGTGAGAGAGAGAAGAATCTGAGCAAGAGAGTAGTCAATGCCAGAGTCTAAGTGAGAGTCTGTCTAAGAGTTTTTGGGGGTGTAACTCAACATTAGACATCAGTTTATGTAACTAATGTCAACTATCATGCTAGCATCGACTGATAGTTGACCAACGTCAGTGGGTAGAGAACTGGTAAAAGGGCTTAACAGCCTATTCTCCATTCGCCAAGTGCATAGTCCATCGAAGAATTGTCAAAGGTCGGGTTAAATACGCATGAGAGTTGGTTAGTGAATAAATAGGGGTGAGAATAAGTCTTATTTAGTTATGATTAGGATGAATTAGTCTCAAGGTGAGTCATAGGGTAGGAAATGGTCTTAGGGAGAGGTGTCCAAGGTGAGGTGTCAAGGGTGATGTCATTAATCTAAAATAAGTGGTTTATTTTAAATTAATGAAGTGTGTAAGGGTTTAGAAGGATACCAAGGGGTAGACACAATGTAGGTGTCTACATTTTCCCTTTTTTGTCTTGTTGGTTGTTCCTGAAAAACTACAAGACAAAAATAAGAGTGGGTTGACCCAGGTAAGGGATATGGTCCTTTTTTTGTCCTGTTGGTTGTTCTGACGAACTGCAAGACAAAAATAAGAGTGGGTTGCCCCAGGTGTGGTGATGAGGTATTCCCCCTCAAAGTGGGAGTCAAGGGAAGGTAACATGAAGTCGATTGCTGATTTGATAGGCAGTGGATGGATATGGTGAAGTTGAAGTATGAACACTACAATAGTTGAGATTGCATGTATACCACTTCACGTGATAGATAGGTCAAATTATTGCAGTCAAAGGTCTAGAAGTGCTAAAATTTAAGTAACCAGGTCCCATCATTTAGTTGTAGCTGATTGGGTTAAATGATCGAAGTTGTAGCTCTAATGGTCGTCGTGTTCCAAGTATCCTAGGCTTAGGAAGTGCTCCTGGAAAACATGAAAATGTCACAAGTAGTGGGGATCAACTTGGGCGTGATCCAATACTTGTGAGGGTCAAAATATGGGTGTAGACAATTTGCTAACTATTCATGAGGTAGCATATATGCAAACAAAACAACCAAGGTAGAGTTGTCTCAAAATTGGTCATGGTCATTGTTCGGTTTGCACTGAGATATAAGTGATCTCAAGTGTTGTTTGGTGTGGTCAGGGAGATGTATGTGATCTCCAATGTGCCCCAGGAGAAGTTGAAGATGACTTCTACAATGTCAGGGTTAGTTGATTGGTCATGATTTTAGACTAGGTTGTCATGGTTAAAAGGTTATATGGTTCATCCATCAAGTGTACGGATGAATGGATGGCCACCATCATTAGGGAGACAAATGGGCGAATGGCCGAGCTAACCTCAGAAGACTGAGTGCTGCCTACATTGCCCCTGTTGTAAGGGCCTCAGGCCAATGTAGTTCTTGCCAAAAGGGAAGAAGGATCAAGATGTTGATAGTTGTTTTGGTCAGGTTAAAGTCTCTTAGCATTTCCCATATGTGTGATGGTACATGCTTGTAATGATAAGTATATGATGATGTTACAGTTTTTTCCATATTGTGTGATGATGTATTATGTAACATTGGTTATATGGTCTTTCATTCTTAGCAATTTTCCATATTGGTGATGGTGTATGCTAAAAATGAAATGAGAATATTTATGCTTCAACAAGTTTCCATATTGGTAATGGTATATGCTTGACATAAATTTTGTCTGGTCGATAGTTTCCATGTGTATTGTTTTCCATAGAAACTAGTGTGAAAGGTCTATGTCATGTTAGTGGTCTGAAAATGTTTTGGTTTGGTTACATAATGGTCTAATTATGTGTGACCAAGATGTACAAGAAGTGAAAGGTGCATTGCTCTTTCATTGACAAGGACCATAATGATAGCATTGATAAGCTTTTTGGAAACAAAAGCCCCATTCATGCATTACGTCGTTGACCACAAGTTTGTGTTAGAGAAGTAGTTGAATCACTTGACGTTAAGTGAGCTCAAAATACCTTGAGTATGTTGGGGTGATAGGCATGATTGTGTGAGATGTAAGGATAGGGTAACCCTTTTTTAGTAGGGACAACTTTTCCCCTTTTATAGGTGACCCTGAGAACGACTATAGACAAGTCCATGACTTAATAATTTGTCAGTCTTTTTTTTTTGGGACTAATCAATGCAGGAAGTCCACTTGGGGATATTGTTGTGTTTTATGGTCATGTTGTGCTGTGTATGTAGCAAAATTTGGTCATAGCCATCCTTCGAGGGAGTGGTCTATATTGTGCTTATTGTATGTTTGGATGTTTGTGAATAGATGTCCTTCAAGGGAGCAGTCTATTTTATTACAGTAATGATGTAGTTGTCCTTCGAGGGAGTAGTATACATTTATAGTTTATGACCTTTGAATAGGCATCCTAGTTTTATAGTTTTATTTTTGACTGGACTTTTGGTCATGGACTTGACTATAGAGGTTTAAAGGTTTCCCTTTTATTAGGACAAAGCATTCATGCTTGACAAAAGGGTTGAAATGAATATGAATGACAATGATGGGGGTTACTCAAGGGATGAGCTCAAGTTAAACGTCAAGTGAATGATTACTTGACTAATAATAAAATGGTCATAGATGTAAGGCATTAAGAGGCTCAGGTTTTGGCTGGCCTTCGAAAGAGGATAGACGATAAGTCCCTAATCCATGCTTGTGTGTTGATGTAAGGTCCGAGTCAATTAGGAGCAAACTTGCCCCATTTGCTTTATTCCAAATTGGTCACATGTTGGTTGTTGTTGTAGGCAAATTTTGGTTGATGTTGGTCATGAAGTCAGTTAGTATGATGTTGGTTAGTATGTTGTTGGCATTTGGTACAACACCGAACATAGTTGTTGCAGTCTTGGTTGATAGTGGGCCAATAATAGCCCAGGCAAAGGATGTGCTTGGCAACTAAGTTATCGTAGAAATGTCCCCCATAAGTCCTATCATGGACTTGTTTGATGACATGGGAAGTCTTAGTGGTTGTTAGGCATTGGATAAGGAGGTCGTCTAGACCTCGTTTGTAGAGAAGTTCCCCTAGCATGGTGTAATGAGCAGTGTTTTTGATAAAAGCTCATCATGAATTGCTAGAGATATTAGGAGGCATGATATAATATGTCAATTAGTCCACAAGTCACTTATACCAAATGTCATGTGGACTAGAGAGGTTAGGAAGAATTTCCCCTAGTGATGTTGGTCGAGACATGTCTAAGATAGAAATCTTGGGTTGTGTTGGTTGAGAGGTCTTGTCGAATAATGGATATGTCAAAAGTGTAGAAGTATGGTATTTTCCTTTATTCTTCATAGCTTGGGGCCTAGTGGCCACATCAATTGTGTTAATTTCAAATAAAGGAGTGGATGGTGGTAAAGGGACCATAGTCTTGTATGGGGATCCCGATTTAGGTGAAGAGGTTTGGGAGGCATGGGATGGTGTCAAAGTTTTGTCAAAAGAGTGGTTAGAAGAAGCCTCAATGTGAGGGGTGTCCTTTTTCAAGTGTTGACAACTAACAACCTTAAGGGCACAACAATGCTTAGTATCATGTCCAGGTGTGCGATGATACTAGTATATTTTAGTGTCATCGAACCAAGATGGTTTTGATTTGAGAGGTTGATATGGTTTAATAGGTAGAAGAGTGATGCTAGATGACTGCAACAATTGGCATAACATCGAAGCATAAGATCCCCTTAATGGCTTTGTGCTTTTTGTTGTAGTTGGGGTTGAAAAATCCTTTTTAGGAGTTGTTTGGGGAGTTTGTCATATCATTTATGGTTGGTGGTGTGGCCACACGTGTAGATGGCACTTGTTTGATGAGAAGTGATGGATGTTTTAGAGGAAGTGTGTTTTTGGTGGGTAAAGGGTGTAATGGAGGCCATTTGTTTTTGTTTTTGATAGGTGTTGGAGTAGGAAGCACTCCTATTAAGGTGGAAGGGTGTGGGCCCAAAATAGAGGGCAATGATGATGGTGGGAGAGGAGTTCTCTGATGTGGTTTAGTAGCCTTCTTTAGTTTAGTGCGAGGACTACTATTGGGCAAGGCGAGGTTCAAGTCTACCTTCACTTGTGGGTGAGTGAGGTTTGAGAGGCATGGAATGGTTATGGATTTTGCGTGTGGTTGAATAGTGGGGAATGCATGATCCCCTAATGATTATAAGAAGGATGAGGGCGAGGTAGCCAATGTTGGTGCCATCAAATCATTCTCCAATATGGGAGAGGTCAAAGTAGACTCTCCCATGTGTGAAAGGGGGTTGGATAGAGGAAAAATAGGAGAAGAAGGCTCTTCTACCTATGGTGGACAAATAGGAGAAGAAGGCTCTTCTACCTGTGGTAGATAAATAAGAGAAGAAGTCTCTTCTACCCATGGTGGACAAATAGGAGAAGAAGGCTCTTCTACCCGTGGTGGATAAATATGAGAAGAAGGATCTTCTACCTATGGTGGACAAATAGGAGAAGAAGGCTCTTCTATCTGTGTTGGATAAATAGGTTGATTAACCTCTTCATAATGTGGGAGAGGTTGGTTAGAAACCATGTCGATCGTGCGTATATTACGCTCTTAAAGGTCATCGACTATGGTCTGAATGTTATGCTGACTAGGGGGCTAGTTAGGGAATGGTTGTCTAAAGACATCCATGTTTTGGTTAGTCAGCGGATTTGGGTTATCCAAAACAAGATCTCCCTTGTCCAACATGTCTTGAATGATGTTCTTGAAGGTTTTACAGTTGTTTGTGTCATGACCTTTGACATGGTGGTAGTGACAGAAGTCATTTTCCCTATACCATGTAGGGATGGCTTTTGAGGGGTTGAATTGAGGTGGTCAAATTTGAGGGAGATTGAGGACTCCCTTCTTGATGAGTTTATCCAACACAGAAGCGTATGACTCTCCTATTGGAGTGTATTGATGTTGTATGTATCGTTATTGGAATTGTTTTGTGATGTATTCTGATGTTGAAGGTTGAGACTAATTAGTTGTGGTTAAAGATGATGGTCTAAGGACCACATAATTTGTGATCCTTTGGACTTGGAGCTGGAAGAAGAAGGTTTATATGAAGAAGGGTCATTGGATTTTGTGTTACTACGCAAATTAACCTTGTCTTCTTCGACTGTGCGGAGTTCAAGCTTTTTGGCCATAGTGAAAGCTTCATCAAATGTGTGGAATGTTTGAACCCGCAAGGTGGAAGAGATGTGCTTGGAACATGCTCATGAAAAGAGTTCAATGAGCTCAGTTTGAGGTAATGAGAAGGAGAGTTGGTTGATCAATCCTCTCCAACACACGACGAAGTCAGCTATTGATTCATCGTCAAATTGTTTAATATAATAGAGGTCTGTAATAGAGACCTTCTTAGTGATGTTGATTGAAAAGTGGTCAAGGAATAGTTGGGTGAGTTGAGTGAAGGAAAAGAGAGAATCACTGGTAATAGAGATATACCAGTCAAGGGTGGCCCTCAAAAGTGACATGGGGAACGTGTAAAGTAATAATGCATCATCGTGCACTATGAGGTAATAAGCGTGTTTAAACGCTTATAGATGTTGTTTGAGTCCTCTTTACTCTTTAATTGAGTAAATTTGGGGAGTTCCCACTGGTTAGGATATGGTAGAATAGGCACCAAAGGGTGAATGGGTTCATTGCATATTTATTTGTATGAAAGAACATTGCTTGAACTAAAAATGGATGTCTCAAGATTAGACATCTTATCCATTAGCATCTTAATTAGATCAGCTGGTGGATTGGTAGGTGAGGCACCCCCTAGGTTGTAAGGTACCTGGAAGGTGTTGTAAGGGGCTTATGACGTACTTGGTTTCATTTGTGTAGGTGCAACATATTGTTAGTTCATAATAGGGACTAATGTTGAAGTCAAGGGGAATTGTGCCATGAAGCTGGAGGACACAACTTGACTAGGTGCTGCCATAGGTGATTGAATAGTGGCGATGTTGGTTAAAGGGTAGGTGGTCACTCCCATGTTTATGGGTGTAAGAGTGGGTGGAGGAGAGATAACCAAGTTATGAAAATGTGTAGAACTTGGTTGAATTATTTGTGGTTGAGGGGGTAAGAAAACCCCGATGGAGGTAGGTCCAAAAATAAAAGGGGAGGCCAAATTGTGGACATTGGTCATGGTCGGGTTATTGTTCAAGGCACTGGGTTGAGTGATTATGGGTTGGGTAGCAGAGGCTGTTGAGACCATTGCCGATTCAACCAAGGAAGTTGGCATCCCATAAATGGGATTACCTGAAGGGTCTCACATTTAGCTTCTCATGAGATAGTGTTGGAGAGCCTTGACATTATGGTCAAGGAATATCTCAAAGTTTTGATCCCCTTTGGGAACAATTGGATGTTGGTCGGGGGTAGGCTCAACAGGAGTATGTTCAATGTTTGAAGTATGCTCTATTTGGGGACTTGATTTGAAAGGTGAAGGTGGAAGTGGTTGTTGCCTTGCATGGTCAATAAAGGATTTGGTTTGACTACATGTCAAATCCATCCAAGGTTAAAGGTGTCTAGGTTCCAGAAACTACATATTTCAATTTCAAAAAACTAGAAGGGGTGTTTTATAGCAAGAAAGTCAGGCTTTAAGCTTGCTATTTTGGAAAAAGTTTGTTGACAGTGACTGACGTCGGTTGAGAAACTGATGTCGGTGAATATGAGTTACCGACATTGGTGTAAAAACTGATGTCGGTGAGTAAAAGTTGCCGACATCGGTTGAAAAATTGATGTCTGTGTCTGTGTGTTTCCAGAATCTCAAAAAACTAAAAGTTTTTGAAAGAAAAAGAAAGTTGTGAGTTGTTTAAGAACTCAGAATAATGCATCCTTACCAGCTCAAAAAACTAGATAAAAATAGAAAAAGTGATGAAGGGAAGCAACCTCTAAACGTTAAAGTCCTAATAATAAATTTTAGAGTCATGGCGGCTTATGCCTTAGAAGAATATGTTTGGAAGTGGGATTTTTAGAATGAGTCCTAAAAGAGGCAGTCTAAGGTTGGTTTTAGGTTAGTTTTGGTGATCAAAAAGTCTGTGTTAGGTTCTGTACATGGCTTGGTGCTAGGGGTTTGCTCCCCTCACTTCACGAGCCCAGAGCCAAGCTGGGTCACTTAGCCAATATATACTTCACCTATAGTTTATACTCTGCCAGAGAACAAAGTGGGTCCTCCTCTTGGTTGTGAATTCCAAGTAGGATTGCCAAGAAGGGTAAGGTATCCACTAGTTGGTGAAATCCTAGTCGAGCCTTCTGTCAGGTATGTTATATGTTTGATTTTGTGAATGTGGTCTAGTAGTGTAACATATGTGCAATACGATTTATTCATAATGCGGTTAATTACTAGATGAGCTAAATATGCATTCAAGCAGGGGTGAAATGCATTTAATATTTAACCCAAATTGAAATGTTTGTTCAGATGCAGACAAGTGGGAAAAGGTTTAAGAGCATGAATTTCACTACTCTAAGATGCAAAAAGAAATGACAAGAATAAAAATAAAGAGGTTCTTTTTAACTTATGCTTATGGTTTCTTTTCGCAAGAAAAAGAAAGAAGAAGGCTGCAAGGAGATAAAATTTCCCTAATGCAACTATATGAATGATTGCATTTTAGAAGAAAATGAACCCAAGGAAAACTCCAGGGGTCCCACCGGCGTGTCAGAATGTTTTTACTCATTTTTGCTATTTAATATTCAGAAAAAATAAAAAACTAAAGATAATTGGTCAGGGGTTTGTACGTACCCAAATGAAGTTGCGCACCGTATCCAGAAGATTAAAGGAGATCCTCTTTGGCTATGGAAGATGACACTTGTAGATAAGAAAGACTTAAACAAAGAAAATTTTAGATAGATATATGGTGGACTGCCAAGCAATATGCTTGATCCCAGAAGTGCAAAGACTTCCTTGAGGGATGACAGTCCACTTATTTGACAAAAGAGTGTCAGATAAAGAGAAATAATGAAATACTAAGAAATAAAAAGTAGATAACATGTACCTGTGTTCTATTGTAAGTCTTCCATAGTCACTGACATCGATGGTTTTACTGGTGTCGGTTGGTCAAGGTTGCCGATGTCAGTTAGTCTACTGATGTTGGTAGGGGCAATGGTCCTTGGACAAGTCTCAGGGTTATGTTTGTGGTCGAAAGAGGGATTCTGGGAGTCTAAATGTCTGTGTAGGGTTGCAGGGAAATGAAAAAGGTCCACATAAAGACAAAGGTAGAGGCTAGGTTGTCAAAAAGGGTAAGGGTGAAAGGAAGGCTTCTCAGCCTCTTCAAGAAGAAATCTGAGTCTGGTTGAAGGTCGGGTCTGGTTTGGTTGATAGTATTTAGAAATAGTAAATAAAAGCTAATTACTAATGCTTTCTAAATTACTGAAATGAAAGGGCAGAAGAAATACTTAGCTCTGGTGAGATGAAGAACCAAGGTGTTGAATGCTTGTACCTATTGTGGCTTGATGCTGAAGACCTTGTGCAATGTTCTAATTCAATTTGGAGTGATTTGCATAGAGTATTTGTGGCCAAGGGAGTGTTAGTTGAAGTCTAATGCCTGGTGATGTCTCAGAGTCTAAACGTCCAAGAGTGAGAGAGAGAAGAATCCAAGCGAGAGAGTAGTTGATGCCAGAGTCTAAGCGAGAGTCTGTCTAAGAGTTTTTGGGGGCATAACTCAATGTTAGATGTCAGTTTATGTAACCAACATCGACTATCCTACCAGCATTGGCTGACAGTTGACTGATGTCGGTGGGTAGAGAATTGGTAAAAGGGCTTAATAGCCCGTTCTCCATCCGCCAAGTGCATAGTTTGTCAGAGAATTGTCAAAGGTCAGGCTAAATATGCATGAGAGTTGGTTAGTGAATAAATAGGGGGTGATAAGAAGTCTTATTTAGTTATGATTAGGATGACTTAGTCTCAAGGTGAGTCATAGGGTATGAAATGGTTTTAGGGAGAGGTGTCCAAGGTGAGGTGTCCATGGTGAGGTGTCGAGGGTGATGTCATTAATCTAAAATAAGTGGTTTATTTTAAATTAATGAAGTGTGTAAGGGTTTATAAGGAGACCAAGGGGTAGACACAATGTAGGTGTCTATAATTTTATTTGATTGCCTATGATGATGCCATTCTTCATACCTTCCTTATGTCCCTATCTAGTCTAGCATTAGACTGGTATAGTGCCATAACCAAACACTCTTTATTCTCCTTCTCCCAACTATCCCAAACTTTCTTGGATCAATTTTTGATAAACATCTCCAAGAAAGTTTCCATCACTAACCTTTACTCTATCTATAAATTTGATGATGAATCTATTGCTGATTTTGTAGCCCATTGGAGGAGCCTAATCAATCAAATTTCCTTCTCTTTACCCCAACCCAAAATGATAGAACTTTTTGTTTGAGCATGTGTCAGGCACATCTCTTCTACATTTCATGTTCAGAGCTTTTGGACCTTTGACAAAGCTTTTACCATGGTGTGTAAGCTAGAAAATAGAGCCATCAATGAAGGAAAGTTAAAGTTAAAAAACAAAAACTTTACCTATAAAACCAATGAGACCTTTTCCTCTAAACCAAGTAACTAAACCAATACCAATGCCAAAATCAAGGGAACTACAAGTCTAGTTCTCCTTAAAACCTCCCCTTCACCATCTATCAATCAATTAAACTCCTCTAACTCTTTAAAACAAAACATGAGAAACCAAAAACAAAATAATCGAAAGAAATTTACTCTGTTTGGAGAATCTTATAATTTGATCTTGGAAAAGTTGTTGAAAGCTAATATCATATAGCTTCCTCCTATCAAACCTCCTCAATAATTTTATTATTCTCATCTTACAGCTAACTAATACAATGAGAATGACCTATGTGCTTTCCATCAAGTAGTTGGATAGGACATTAGTAGGTGTAACACCTTCAAAAGCATTGTCCAAACCCTCATTAACATGAGAGAGCTTGTGTCGGACAACCTCAATGTACCTCTAAACTAAACCCTCAATAGTTTTAGTCATTTTGAATTATATACCTACCAAAAATGAGATCAAAAAATATAAGTGTTCTCATGATGCCCATACCATCAATATAGTTCTTGACACACTCATCGCTTAAGAACCTACCACCCAATCTATTTATTTTTTTCCCTCTCCACTTATTGAGGTAGTGGAGTTACCTTCTCTTCTTTTGGAAACCCAAACTAAGTAAGTAACCTTTTCCCCTCCCCCACTTCTTGAGGTAGTGGAGTCATCAGCCCCTCCTTCAACTAACATACTAGAACAAGAAACCATCACCACTTTACCTTCTCCCTCAATTACTAAACAAATCATTTCCCTTTCGAATATCATTTCCAAAGAGGAAACCACCACACCTACACCAACCATAAAGGAGTCACCTATACAAAAGTTGCATCCTTTGATTGATAAAAAGGATGAGGTTACCATTCCCCTTTCTCAACCTATGTGTTTATCTTTTGAGTCCACTATCCAGGGAACAAGACTGGTCTACAAATCATTATCTAGAATAGTTCAAAGATTGGAATTTGTCTCCAAACCTGATGTGGATCTAGCCACATTTTAGAAGTAATTGGGGCTCCCTTATATCACCAAACAAGAACCTCCAACCACCACTTTGACATACCAACCTATTACTTTTATTATCCAACCGCCTATCTTATCAACCAAACTAATAAAAACATTAACCAATCTAACTATTTTTCAACCATCTAATATAACCAAATCCTAAATTATTGAATCATCCCCTCCAACCAAACCAGCCAAAACCCTTAGCATCTTCCCTACACTGAGCCTTAATCACCCATCCTTGTAATTGGAGCTCACCTCACCAAACCCACCAACCAAATACTAAACCAAATCAACCAAGGAAGTAAATCCAATAAAGGGCAAAAGTTATACCTCCTTAAATGTTTCCTTCTATTTTAGGGCCTCATCCCTCCA
This sequence comes from Torreya grandis, assembly GCA_037957365.1. Taxonomy (NCBI): domain Eukaryota; kingdom Viridiplantae; phylum Streptophyta; class Pinopsida; order Cupressales; family Taxaceae; genus Torreya; species Torreya grandis. The sequence goes on along the minus strand of JARHVA010003926.1, from coordinate 1,454,443 downwards.
CTTTGATTAGGAAGTTGACTGTCTCAACTAAAACCCAACTGCCACTATTGGTTACTCCAACACACTTATTTTCTGACACACCTATCTTCACTGATCCATTAATAACCAAACTACCTATCCTAAAACATCCTACATCTACTTTATCAACCTCCACCTCACCAAAACCAACAACATTAACTAAGAACACCACCTTAACCAAACCTTCTATCACCAAGGTTGCTTCCAAAAAGACTTCCATCCCACCAACTAAGGGCAAAACCTATAAACCTCCACATTTAGCTGAGTCTTACTTGACTATTTTCCAAAGGTTATTGTAAGCTTATTTATTGACCTTACCCCATATTAGGCCATTTGACCCTCTAGGTCTAAAATCTATCTGGTATAATGACCACCAAGTGTGCTCTTATCATAAGACACCTATGCATGACATAAAAAACTACAAATCTCTCCAAGCTTTAATCCATCTAATCTATGATGAGGTTGATATATTAACAGATGAACCTCCCACAATCCCATTACCAACCCAACAAATAACATCTACCCAATGCCTACCTACTCCCCCACTCTCACTTTAGAGTGATGAGGAACCAAACCAATTTCCTACCCCAACTCTTTCCTCTATCCATACTATCCATGTGGTCACATGATCACATGCTCAAAAAAATGATAAGGGGAAGGAAAAAGTGTCTATCCCATGTATATACCCCTCTTCTACCTTTCAACCCAATCAAAATCAAGCAACTTCACCTTTATCCAAGCCCAAGGTATCTGTATTGGGTGCCTCCCAATCCAACCCCTCCAAATCAATCAAGAGAGTGGTGCTCAAATAACTTCACTAGACCCCAATAAAGATGATCTTATATGATTTTATTTTTACTTCACCTCATCATCACCAATAATTATAGAGGCATTATAATCAATAAAGGTCAAAACTAAAGACCCTTAACCTCTAGAAGCCTTTGTTGGTGCTCTCCAAATTTCCAACCTTGTTACCTTCAAATATTAGGAAATACCTTCTATCCATCTTGATAACCCAAATCCCCCTCTTTTCATCATTACCTACATCAACCAAACCCTCATCAAATGGGTTATGATTGATGGGGGAGCCAACATTAATATCTTCTCCTCCCATTCCTATGATCAACTCAAAATAGTAGACAATGTCATGTCCTAAACCTTGATCATCCTTTGATCTTTTAATGACACCATGGCCACTACTTTGGGAACTATTATCCTTCATATCTATCTAGGACCTTGCATTTCCCAAAGCTCTTTAATGTAGTGGAAAGTGAGCTCAAGTACAAGGTTTTGTTGGGATGACCTTAGATTTAATCCATGGGTTGTATACCCTCTACCCTTCATCATTACATCAAATTCAAGCATGAAGGTTAGGTTGTCACTATACAAACTGAACTAAGCCCATTTTCATCATGCAACATGACTTATCAACCCAATGACAACATTATACCTCCATCTAACACACCCTCATCTACCAAAGATAAGCCTTCAACCATTAAGGATGAGCCCATATCTTTTTCTATCGATGAGGCATCTAATAGTTCATCCATCCCTTCAAACCAAATCCCCATCATAGACCTCCTAAAATTCAGATTCCAACATCTTTAACTAGGGGAATATCACCTCCTCACCCTTGACACTTTCCCTACTCCTTAAGAGTATGGGTAACTTGACCATCAACCTAGGTATGACCCCAATATCAGAGCCATTTTTCCCTTTGGACCCTCACACTATCAAATCCATTTCATTTATGGGGGACTTGATAAATCACTTGGTGCTTTTACCACCTCCACTTCACCTTAACCATTCAACTCTAGCTTCTCTTATTTGGATAACCCAAATTTTTCCAAGACATACCTCCATAAGTGTGCTTGGAAAATATTTAGTTTGGAATGATATGAACATGGTTCACATGAGTTGATTTCCATTGATACAATAAAGTCTCATGATAAATACGGCCTCAATTTAATTATACCCAACAAGAAGAGAACCAAACCACCTACCATCACAAGCATTGAGGAAGACATCCCTTCCTAGCCAACCTCTTCTATACTTGGGTGTGAGGATGATGAAATTATCCCTCCTAACATTTTTTTCATCAATATGATCAGCCTCAGAACCTTGACTTATCAAAAGGAGGGGTAAACCATAACCATCCCTTTGACCCATCTTGAGATGATAAGAGATGATTCTTCTACCATTAATATAGTTCAGTGTCAAGATGATGATTCCATTCTCACCTATCTTGGTTTAATAGATTATTCCATCCACAAATCCCTTCCTCCTGAGACTTTGACCATGTTAAATGAATCCACCCAGGATATCAACTTGGGCACTCTAGATAACCCCCATATTATCAAAATTGGCCAATCATTGAATGTCAAGGAAATTTAGGACTTGCGCTCTTTCCTCTAAGACTACAATGTAGCCTTCACTTGGTCATATGATGACATGCCTAAAATTAAATCCACTATTGCCACCCATAACATCATCACCAACCATGATGCTAATCCCATTAATTATAAAATTTGATGAATGCACCCTCACATAGCCCTTCATGTCAAAGAAGAGATTCAACATCTCCTATCTATCAATTTTATTTAACCCATTGACTATCCCCAATGGGTCTTGAATGTCATGCCTATCAAAAAATCCATAAGGGCACTTTGCATTTGTGTGGACTTTTATGACCTCAGCCTTGCTTACCCCAAAGATGACTTTCCTCTACCAAAATCAACTAGTTGGTTGATCTTACATCGAGCTGCAAGATGTTAACTCTCATGGATAGATTCTTGGGTTACAATCAGATCCTAATTACCCCTAAAGATCAACACAAAACTACATTTATCACCCCATAGGGGAAATTTTTCTATAGAGTCATGCCTTTTAGACTAAAGAATGCTAGTGCAACCTACAAATGTGACATGACCTACATCTTTCATGACCTTATCCATAAGATTGTTAAAGACTATATGGATGACCTCATGGGGAAATATAAATATTAGAAGGATCACTTAGCCATCATCAAGAGCATCTTTGAGCACCTCCTCCATTACCAGGTCTACATGAACCCCAAGAAGTGCATTTTTAGGGTCTTGTTAGGAAAGTTACTTAGATTTATCATTTCCCTTCAAGGTATCAAAGTTGATCATGCTAAAATAAAATCCATCTTTGACATGCTTCTTCCAATCAACCTCAAACAAATCCATAGTCTACAGCGGAAGCTCCAATTCATTCATCATTTTATATCTTAGATTTCAGACCGATGCCAACCCTTCTACCACCTTCTGAATAAGGATGTATATTTTAAGTGGAATAGAGACTATAAAAATGCATTTTATTCACTTAAAAATTACTTTTTGTTTGCACCTATACTCACCCCTCTTAAGGATTACCAACCTTTATACCTTTATATCTCTACCACTGACCACTCCCTAGGGGTAATGCTTGCTCATCAGGATGAACAACAAAGAGAGAAATCCATATACTACATTAGCCACATGTTTGTAGAGTGTGAGACTTAATACACCCATATCAAGAAGCATTACTTGGATTTAGTCTTCATGACCACCAAGCTTTGCCACTACCTTCTTAACAACAAGACGCATGTCATAACTAATACCAACACACTCAAGTATATATACTCCAAGCCATATCAAAACTAATGTATGGCCAAGTGGCTCATGATTTTAGTTGAGTTTTACTTTAAGTTTCTTTATTAGAATTAAATTAAAGGGCAAGTCATTACTGACTAGTTGGCCAAAGAACCATTAGCAAATTAACAACTTCTTCTTGAGTTTCCTGATGAATCCATCATGACCCTCTTCAAGGAAAACTTCACCTATCAAATGACCACGTTCTTTGATGTATCAAAATTTCACCATGGTGGGGGAGTTGGCATCATCCTTATCCCCATTCATAAAGACCCCCTTCCTTTATCCTTCAAGCTAGATTTTGAATGTACTAACAATATGGCTTACTACAAAGCCCTATTAATAGGCCTTCATACTGCTCTAGCAGTAGGAGTCAAAATGATCATCTTTGGTGACTCCCAAATTGTATTCAATAAAATCAATGGATATTACCAGTGTAAGAATGATGTTTTGTAATACTAAAAATAACTAGTTAATTAACTCTTAACATCATTTGAAAACTACCACGTCTAGTCAACCCCACAATATACCAATAATTTTGTTGACACCATGGCTTCCCTTACCTCTCAGATCCCATTTTCACCCTCTAAATCTAAGCTATATATCATTATCCACAAACTTACATAGATTTCCTATATCAAAATAGATTCTTCCACCATCTTTAATGTGGAGGAGACCCAACTGACCTTTGGTATCAATAAATCTTTGACTATTTAAACCTTTCCATCATTATTTCTAGTCATTCCCATAATTCTTGAAGAGAATTTATCTATAATACCTCCCATTATACCATTATGTGGGTAATTATTTATAAACATAGCTTTGATGGTCTCCTCTTTTGTTGCCTACATAGTCATGAAGTCTCTCATGCTATCAAAGAAATGCATGATGGCATATATAGGGGACATTTTAGTGGCCTTATTTTAGCCAAATTCATCCTTTGCCTTGGCTATTACTGGCCTACCCTTAACCAAAACTATTTTGATTATGTGAAAGTTTGTGTTAAATTTCAACAACACACTAATTTACATCATGCACCTAGTCATAGTCTTTGTCTATCCACTAATTTTTAGCCTTTCTCATAATGAAGTGTAGATCTCATTGGTGAAATTAACCCTCATTCTTCATAGTGACAACATTATATCATCACTACAACTAAATGCTTTACTAAATGGGTAGAGGCTATTCCTCTAATCTCAACCAAACCTAAAAAGATTATTGACTTTATCAATCATCACATCATCTACCATTTTAGTGTTCTTCACAAAATTATCACTAAAAATGGAAAATATTTCAATAAAAAAAAAGTATAGCATCTTTTTGATACATTCAGTATTAAGTTAATTTTTTACTTGCCTTATCACCCTCAAATGAATGGATAGGTAGAGGCCTATAACAAAACTCTCAACAACATGCTCACTAAAATGGTCAATGCATCTAGTTGGGATTGGAATTTACACATCCCATTCACCTTATGGTCATATTTTACTATCATTCAAACCCATATGGGTGCTACCCCATTCTCTCTTGTGTTTGGAGTAGAGTCTATCTTACCTCTAGAAGTCCCAATCCCATTTCTTCATATATCTTTTCAAGATCTCATTTATGAAGATGATTATCATCAAAACCATTTAGCCCAACTTGAGCTACTTAATGAGCATGACTTAGCCACCCTTACCCATCTTCATGTCTATTAAGAGTGCATCAAACATGCCCATAAAAAAAACTTAGAGTGTGAGAACTCAACATCAAAGACCTCATCTTAAAGTAAACTCAACATGTCACGAATATGGAGAAAAGAAATTAGGCAAAATTTTCTTTCAATTAGGTTGGACCTTATATAATAACCCACAAGTACATATTAGGAGCTTATCAATTGTCCTCTCTTGAAGGCAACCTAAAACCTGAGCCCCTTACTGCTTCACATATGCATCCTTTCTTTTGTTAAAAATAATCAAGCTCACCTTTTGTCTAACTCAAGATCATTCTTTTCTTAAAAACCATATTCCTCTCCCCATTTTAGGGGTAATTGATTAAATTTGAATCATGTGATTATCTATCATAATCATAGCCTAATCTTGAGTGATGAGTATCATGGATCTACCCATGTCATGATTCTCATGGTACTTTCCAACCCTTTTATGATATGGATCTCCATGATCATTTTCACCTAAAACATCTTTACACCTAATCAACCTTATCGTGATTTTAGTTTTTCCTTTATAAAGGAGAACCCTTAAGCCTATTTAAGCAAGTCTATGTCAAGAAAATTAAACAAAGCAAAAAAGAAAAATCCAAACCAATATAAATTATGGGTCATTCCTAGCATTCAAAGAATACTCCCTTGAAGAATAACTATTGAAAAACAATTTCAAATTTGGTCAAATTAAGGTGGTCTACTCCCTTGAAGGAAAACTATCAAAAGCATTAAACAAATCATAAAAACTTAGACCAATCCTTTGAAGGATGGCTAAGTAAGGCATTTGTCAAAAGTATAGAAATTTATTGGAAGCTTCCCACATTGATCAAGTTCCCCAACTCCCAAGAAACAACAACTAATAAAAATAACCATTATCAAGTAAAAGCAAAAATAAAATAATTTTGAAAGCCACAATTGACTTTCATAAGCAAAATAATCTTGAAAGCCATAATTGTCTCTCATGAGTAGACTTCCTACATCGATCAGTCTACATTTTATATGACATGGACTTGTTTATAATGACTCCTTGATAACCTCTAGAGGAAGCAAGCTAGTCTCACAAGAAGGTTCCATTTTCATCCATCTCCCATTTTATACACTATAAGAAAGGGATTTTGAGCTTACTTGACATTACATGATCAAGACACCTTTTTCACCATCTAAAAAATGCTAATGTAAAGCATTTGAAGGGCTTATGTTCCTTAAATCAATCCAAATTTAGTTTTATTTTTGTCCTTGTTAAAGAAAAATCATTATATCCCCTTCCTATCCTATTATAACTAGTTGATATATTCACTACCATGTTTGTCTCTTGATTATATTCTTTGTTCTCACATCTAGTGTTGTTAATTAACTTACTTTATGTTCTCTACCTCAAGAAAAGTAAAAATAACCATAATCATAAACACATTAAATCAACATATATCATAAGAAAAAATAAACATTATTAGCACATCCATCATCATATCACAATCATAGCATCCATGATCAATAAAGCAATCAACCAATTTCACCACATGTCTAAATCCAAATAAGGTAGCATATGCTTCTTAAATATTAGAATAAAACATCATCATCATAACCATAGATAACATAAGCATCATCATTAACATAAATAAAATCCATCACAAGAATAGTTAGGTGAGTCTACATTAGTATCCAATACCCATAGCATAAGTGATCAATATAAACATCATCTCATCAACATCAAACGACACTATAAATAATAAGTAATAAACAAAGATCATATATATAAATCATGAGTCAAACATCATAATGTGTGTGTGTGTGGGTGTGTGTGTGTATATATATATATATATATATATATATATATATATATATATATTATCTCAAAATGTATATCTCACTACATCAGTTTGTAGTCTAGTATCAAAATCATATACAATAAAATATAATATATCATTAACCATGTCCTAGACATGCCCCTAGGGAACCACTATCTCTAGGAGCACTGCTACCTCTTGGTGACTATCTTCCCAATGTCCCTACCTGTCCACCTATAGAAGCAACCCACTAACTTGGTGTCACACACTGACACACTACTTACCAAAGTAGCTCTATACTCATCCCATTCAAGCTCATTAGGCCACTACTTTATGAATATAGCCTTATAATATCATAATTCCTCCATTATGGCTAGGTATCATGACATGGGGATAGTGGTTGGTGGTCTTATAGGTGTTGTGGCTCCTCCTCCCCTTTATCTCAAGAAGTCTCTCTCCTAAGTAACTAAGGATAGTTAATCTCTAACCTAATCCCTCTCACCTATAAAGTGTAGCCACTTGACCCTATAAAGCTACTAAATAACCCTATAATATTGTAACCTATACCTGTGTAGTGGCTAGCACTACTCTTGTATGTGCATCTAGGGAACCTCCCTAAACCTATGCCCATTGACCTTTACCATCTATGTCAACATCCATAGGATACCTACCACCATCATCCCCACCAAAGTTTGCTACCATATAAAGGGCCTAGTACCATGCAAGGTAACCATATAGAAAACCTACATCATTTATTTCTAGACACATTCGTAACTCTTCATGATCCATCAAGGTTTGTACTAGATCTAGATTAGGTAGTAGTATTTCTACATCCTCCTACTTATATCTAGGAAATAGGCTTGGGATACCATATACCAAGATGAACTATCTTTTCACCCTATCAAATAGGATGAGATCTATCTCCCCATCTCTCCTACTGAATATTCACCTATAAATCTAAAAGGATAGGGTGTGACTCCTGTATCCAACCCACTCTTAAAACCTAACATAGGGCCTCTAAATAACATCATTGATAACCAAGGTCCCTAGAGCCCCTATGAACAATTTCAAATTTGGTCAAATTAAGGTGGTCTACTCCCTTGAAGGAAAACTATCAAAAGCATTAAACAAATCATAAAAACTTAGACCAATCCTTTGAAGGATGGCTAAGTAAGGCATTTGTCAAAAGTATAGAAATTTATTGGAAGCTTCCCACATTGATCAAGTTCCCCAACTCCCAAGAAACAACAACTAATAAAAATAACCATTATCAAGTAAAAGCAAAAATAAAATAATTTTGAAAGCCACAATTGACTTTCATAAGCAAAATAATCTTGAAAGCCATAATTGTCTCTCATGAGTAGACTTCCTACATCGATCAGTCTACATTTTATATGACATGGACTTGTTTATAATGACTCCTTGATAACCTCTAGAGGAAGCAAGCTAGTCTCACAAGAAGGTTCCATTTTCATCCATCTCCCATTTTATACACTATAAGAAAGGGATTTTGAGCTTACTTGACATTACATGATCAAGACACCTTTTTCACCATCTAAAAAATGCTAATGTAAAGCATTTGAAGGGCTTATGTTCCTTAAATCAATCCAAATTTAGTTTTATTTTTGTCCTTGTTAAAGAAAAATCATTATGTCCCCTTCCTATCCTATTATAACTAGTTGATATATTCACTACCATGTTTGTCTCTTGATTATATTCTTTGTTCTCACATCTAGTGTTGTTAATTAACTTAATTTATGTTCTCTACCTCAAGAAAAGTAAAAATAACCATAATCATAAACACATTAAATCAACATATATCATAAGAAAAAATAAACATTATTAGCACATCCATCATCATATCACAATCATAGCATCCATGATCAATAAAGCAATCAACCAATTTCACCACATGTCTAAATCCAAATAAGGTAGCATATGCTTCTTAAATATTAGAATAAAACATCATCATCATAACCATAGATAACATAAGCATCATCATTAACATAAATAAAATCCATCACAAGAATAGTTAGGTGAGTCTACATTAGTATCCAATACCCATAGCATAAGTGATCAATATAAACATCATCTCATCAACATCAAACGACACTATAAATAATAAGTAATAAACAAAGATCATATATATAAATCATGAGTCAAACATCATAATGTGTGTGTGTGTGGGTGTGTGTGTGTATATATATATATATATATATATATATATATATATATATATATTATCTCAAAATGTATATCTCACTACATCAGTTTGTAGTCTAGTATCAAAATCATATACAATAAAATATAATATATCATTAACCATGTCCTAGACATGCCCCTAGGGAACCACTATCTCTAGGAGCACTGCTACCTCTTGGTGACTATCTTCCCAATGTCCCTACCTGTCCACCTATAGAAGCAACCCACTAACTTGGTGTCACACACTGACACACTACTTACCAAAGTAGCTCTATACTCATCCCATTCAAGCTCATTAGGCCACTACTTTATGAATATAGCCTTATAATATCATAATTCCTCCATTATGGCTAGGTATCATGACATGGGGATAGTGGTTGGTGGTCTTATAGGTGTTGTGGCTCCTCCTCCCCTTTATCTCAAGAAGTCTCTCTCCTAAGTAACTAAGGATAGTTAATCTCTAACCTAATCCCTCTCACCTATAAAGTGTAGCCACTTGACCCTATAAAGCTACTAAATAACCCTATAATATTGTAACCTATACCTGTGTAGTGGCTAGCACTACTCTTGTATGTGCATCTAGGGAACCTCCCTAAACCTATGCCCATTGACCTTTACCATCTATGTCAACATCCATAGGATACCTACCACCATCATCCCCACCAAAGTTTGCTACCATATAAAGGGCCTAGTACCATGCAAGGTAACCATATAGAAAACCTACATCATTTATTTCTAGACACATTCGTAACTCTTCATGATCCATCAAGGTTTGTACTAGATCTAGATTAGGTAGTAGTATTTCTACATCCTCCTACTTATATCTAGGAAATAGGCTTGGGATACCATATACCAAGATGAACTATCTTTTCACCCTATCAAATAGGATGAGATCTATCTCCCCATCTCTCCTACTGAATATTCACCTATAAATCTAAAAGGATAGGGTGTGACTCCTGTATCCAACCCACTCTTAAAACCTAACATAGGGCCTCTAAATAACATCATTGATAACCAAGGTCCCTAGAGCCCCTATGAACAATTTCAAATTTGGTCAAATTAAGGTGGTCTACTCCCTTGAAGGAAAACTATCAAAAGCATTAAACAAATCATAAAAACTTAGACCAATCCTTTGAAGGATGGCTAAGTAAGGCATTTGTCAAAAGTATAGAAATTTATTGGAAGCTTCCCACATTGATCAAGTTCCCCAACTCCCAAGAAACAACAACTAATAAAAATAACCATTATCAAGTAAAAGCAAAAATAAAATAATTTTGAAAGCCACAATTGACTTTCATAAGCAAAATAATCTTGAAAGCCATAATTGTCTCTCATGAGTAGACTTCCTACATCGATCAGTCTACATTTTATATGACATGGACTTGTTTATAATGACTCCTTGATAACCTCTAGAGGAAGCAAGCTAGTCTCACAAGAAGGTTCCATTTTCATCCATCTCCCATTTTATACACTATAAGAAAGGGATTTTGAGCTTACTTGACATTACATGATCAAGACACCTTTTTCACCATCTAAAAAATGCTAATGTAAAGCATTTGAAGGGCTTATGTTCCTTAAATCAATCCAAATTTAGTTTTATTTTTGTCCTTGTTAAAGAAAAATCATTATGTCCCCTTCCTATCCTATTATAACTAGTTGATATATTCACTACCATGTTTGTCTCTTGATTATATTCTTTGTTCTCACATCTAGTGTTGTTAATTAACTTAATTTATGTTCTCTACCTCAAGAAAAGTAAAAATAACCATAATCATAAACACATTAAATCAACATATATCATAAGAAAAAATAAACATTATTAGCACATCCATCATCATATCACAATCATAGCATCCATGATCAATAAAGCAATCAACCAATTTCACCACATGTCTAAATCCAAATAAGGTAGCATATGCTTCTTAAATATTAGAATAAAACATCATCATCATAACCATAGATAACATAAGCATCATCATTAACATAAATAAAATCCATCACAAGAATAGTTAGGTGAGTCTACATTAGTATCCAATACCCATAGCATAAGTGATCAATATAAACATCATCTCATCAACATCAAACGACACTATAAATAATAAGTAATAAACAAAGATCATATATATAAATCATGAGTCAAACATCATAATGTGTGTGTGTGTGGGTGTGTGTGTGTATATATATATATATATATATATATATATATATATATATATATATATTATCTCAAAATGTATATCTCACTACATCAGTTTGTAGTCTAGTATCAAAATCATATACAATAAAATATAATATATCATTAACCATGTCCTAGACATGCCCCTAGGGAACCACTATCTCTAGGAGCACTGCTACCTCTTGGTGACTATCTTCCCAATGTCCCTACCTGTCCACCTATAGAAGCAACCCACTAACTTGGTGTCACACACTGACACACTACTTACCAAAGTAGCTCTATACTCATCCCATTCAAGCTCATTAGGCCACTACTTTATGAATATAGCCTTATAATATCATAATTCCTCCATTATGGCTAGGTATCATGACATGGGGATAGTGGTTGGTGGTCTTATAGGTGTTGTGGCTCCTCCTCCCCTTTATCTCAAGAAGTCTCTCTCCTAAGTAACTAAGGATAGTTAATCTCTAACCTAATCCCTCTCACCTATAAAGTGTAGCCACTTGACCCTATAAAGCTACTAAATAACCCTATAATATTGTAACCTATACCTGTGTAGTGGCTAGCACTACTCTTGTATGTGCATCTAGGGAACCTCCCTAAACCTATGCCCATTGACCTTTACCATCTATGTCAACATCCATAGGATACCTACCACCATCATCCCCACCAAAGTTTGCTACCATATAAAGGGCCTAGTACCATGCAAGGTAACCATATAGAAAACCTACATCATTTATTTCTAGACACATTCGTAACTCTTCATGATCCATCAAGGTTTGTACTAGATCTAGATTAGGTAGTAGTATTTCTACATCCTCCTACTTATATCTAGGAAATAGGCTTGGGATACCATATACCAAGATGAAATATCTTTTCACCCTATCAAATAGGATGAGATCTATCTCCCCATCTCTCCTACTGAATATTCACCTATAAATCTAAAAGGATAGGGTGTGACTCCTGTATCCAACCCACTCTTAAAACCTAACATAGGGCCTCTAAATAACATCATTGATAACCAAGGTCCCTAGAGCCCCTATGAACTAATTTGTATCATACAATCCTCCTCCCCAACCTATGGTGGTAAAATCACCTCTCCAACTCATAAAACTAAACAATAAATCTATCTGAGCAAACCCAACCCATGATAAACCCATTAACCTTAGCACTTAGATACGCTCATAGGCCCAATAGTGTAGAACAAACCCCATGTTGATGCAATATCTCCTATGAGATTTGAAGCCCCATAACTCTTTGTATATATGCATAAGTAGCACAAGCACCCAACCAAACACTATGTCACCAAATAACATCTTGACCAACACCCCCACTATCAAGTATAAGAACCTCCCACTACTCAAGTCAAGATTAATGAAGCATGAGACTACCATCATCATCATGGTCATCATCCTCTTATCATCTCTTTCATTTTGGTATACTATAGTGTAGTTAAAGCCTCCAACATGCCATCTCACTTAGTCATGGTCATCTCCATATAATAACTATAGGATATCTTCTCTCTCATCCTACTTTATATGATAAACTAGGTCTCCCTATATGGGTAACCGAGTGATCTTATGTATATCCTCTAGTATGATCATCATCTCATCAGTGGGTAGTAAGAAGGTGTTCATGGTTGGATCCCATCTCTTGATAAGGGCCATGATCATCATCACATCATACAACATGTGTTTATAATTCTTAATCACTCCAAGGTCCACCTTATCTATGTACACCCAGTCTATAGTAGTCATGCCTTGGTAGATCTCTATAAAGATGCGAGGCACCCAATCGTGCATCTAAATCTACCCCCATGCCTATAATATTCATTAATAAACATACTTATTTATCTATACTATGATTTCATACCACCTTATTACCTTATTATAATCCTACCCTACCTTACCCATTTAAAAATTACCAAACACTACCACATATTTGTCTTACACACATCTATCAAACCCAAAACTAACAATATTGCCCATCAAGCCCTTAAAAAATTACTTTAAACTAAGACCAACCATTCAAACCTAACACAATCCATAGCCTTATCCTTAAACTTTTTTACCATTTAGCCTAACTACCAATGGTCATGATGACCATCGATGATTAGGTGACCCTTTTTCCTACGATCATCAACCATCAATAGTCATGTTGACCATTGATGGTCTCTATGTGTGATCATTGGTATAAATCCCCAAAGACCTACATACCCAAACCCACCTAAATCTACCCAAGTCCTTCCAAATTTCTTAACTCTACATAACACTGGCCTACCCTAACTAATCGACCCCTCTAAATTTGGGAATGAAGCAACCAATTTTTACCAAAAACCTAGAAAACCCTAAACCCTAGGGTATACCAAAATAAACTTAGCTTACCCTACTAGAACAAAAATTACCCCAAGAAATACCTAATTCAAAATCAGTAAACTAACCAAATGACACTAATCTACCAATTGAAAATGCCACCTACCTCATTCCTCAAACATCATCAAGGAGGAATCTAGGACTCACTACCTGACCATGTGCCCTACTATTCCCACCCTGCATCCTATCTAGTCCACTCTATCTGATCAATCAACCAAACAATTAGCTTCACCTACTATCACTCACCATCGATAGAGTAATGAAGAAATTCTAAAAAATGTACAAGCTCTTACTACCAATACTAAAATGTTCAAATGATTCCAAATGACTCACTTTTTGCTTTTGACTAATAGACTTTTAGGGTTTACCCCTGACCATTGATGGTCAATTTGACCATCGATGTTTGACCCTTCACCCCCTAACTATTGATGGTCATGGTCTTAGCACTTTACCTTTACCTTTCCAAACTTTTTCAAGCCAGACCACATCAAGCACCCACCCATGGAGACTACCTTCTCTGGCCACCTTGAGAACTACCTCATCACCTAGCCTTTGATCTATTTTGGCCCAATTAGTATGCATTTTTTTATGAATATTACCTTTTAATTTTGTTCATAATGAAAATAATTACCATGTTGAACTAATTTTAAACTTATGCCTTATACATACCTAACTAATTGGTGTCTTCTCAAGAGCACTTCCTACCTTATATACATGTGACTTCACCTGACTAGTTTGTGTTTACCCTAGGAGCACTTCCTACCTTGGATACCCATGGAAATACTCACCTTACATAGGAGACTTGTGTTGATGAGTGAACCCAACCACCATGCCTAAATATGGTCATGTATTCCACTTATCACTTGTCCTTCTAAGCATTGACCTTTATTTTTACAAATGGTAACCTCATCAATACCTGATCTTGACTATCACAATTTTGTCATACTTTGTGCTCTTATTTGTGCTTCATTTCCCAACCTATCATTCACCCATTTTATCATAAAATCACCCACTCATCAAACCCATACCTGATTCTATTTTACCTCATCGATTCCTAGTTTGAGGGGGAACACCTCCTTCTATCCTTGAGGTAACCAAACCTTTGACTATTAATCCATTTTTGTTTTATAGATTATTGATACAAATTACATAATAAAAAGGGGAAAATGTTGACACTAAAAATTGGCACATGATGGTTCTAAATGTTGTAATTCCCTTAGACCACCTCAGTGTTAAGAATATAGAATGTAGAGCAATAATAATGAAATAAAGACAAAATTAAAATTTAGAAAACAAAATAGAATAGAAACACAAATTTAATGTGTCTCACCCAATATGGGCTATGTCCACATAGAAACTGCCAATCCTTCTTGTTATTCAGTTCAAAAAAATGAAGGGAAAAACTTGTAATACATCCACTGTAATATCCTCTTCACTCTCATACTTTTTCACTTGATTACAATTCCCTCGTATCAAAGAAGGGTTATAAATTATGGAAAAAATGAATTAACTTAATTTATACCATTATATATAAAACCTCATAGTAAATGGTCTAGATTAAATATGAAATTACAATATTTTATAATGCATTTTTTACAAAAAAATTCTTTGAGGGCACTATCCTTGAACCCCCACTAAGGGGGCCTTAAAAATAGGTCACCATCCCCCTTGACCACCATGGTGACCATAGTGGAGGGTATTTCCCCCCACGTCCCCCCTATCAGGAATTGGGCATTAAAATAAGATCAAGCTCCACCAGCCAACAATCTCCCAATTGGAGATTGATTATTGCAACTCCACCACTACAAATCTTACTTGGAATTTTATTTGAAATTTAAACCTAGCATATTTCTCATCTTCCTTGTTATCATTGAATACCTATTAAAGTTGAACAACTCTCTAACTTATCTTTAGTGACTACATTTGTTAACATATCTGCAAGATTCTGACTCGTATGGATCTTTTCTAGCTTTAGTTGACCATCCTCCAAAACTAAACAAATGAAGTGATACTTGATTTGTATATGTTTGGTTCTTGAGTGGCATGCTAAGTTCTTTTCTAAATAAATTACACTCTAGCTATCACTATACAACCTAAAATATTCTTAATTATGCCTCAACTCTTCCATGAATACATACATCCATATCATCTCCTTATTAGATTTTATAGCTGTAACATATTCTACCTCTGTAGTTGATAAAGCAACTATCTTCTAAAATTGTGAAATCTAGCTAACTACTATGTCACCAACAATGAATACATAACATGTGCTACTCCTCCTACCATCTAAATCTCTAGCCATGTCTGTATCAACATATCCTTGTAAGGTAACATATAAATTTCATAACACATATGTCTATTAGTGGTCCCTCTCACATACCTAAGAATCCACTTGACTACATCCCAATGCTCTTTTCCTGGATTGTTCATAAACCTATTGACAACTCCTACTGCACGAGTAAAATCTTGTCTAGTGCACACCATAACATACATTAAACTTCCAACTTCTAGATCATATGGCACTTTAATCATGTAATTAATTTCTTCTTATGTTTTCAGACACTATTCCTTTCTTAATTTGAAGTGCCCTCCCAAAAGTGTACTCATAATGTTTGCATTTTGCATATTGAACCTGACTAACACCTTATTGATGTATTCTTCTTGTGACAATGTCAATTTCTTATTTTTCCTATCTATTGTTATTCTCATACCGAGGATTTCCTTTGAAGCACCCAAATCCTTCATTGCAAACGAATCTACTAGTGTTCTTTTTAGCTTATTTATATCATGCATGCTAGACCCTACAACAAGCATGCCATCTACATATAACAAGATAATATAGGTACCATTATCTAATCTCTTAAATTAAACATAGTGGTTAGAATGACATCTACTATAACCTTATTCTGTCATACACATGTCAAATTTCAAATACCACTATCTTGGAGCTTATTTTAGACCATACAAACTCTTCTTCAACCTGCACACCATTTTCTCCTTAGCTTTGACTTTGTATCATTGTGGTTGCTCAATATATATTTCCTCCTCCAAATCACCATGAAATAATGTAGTCTTCACATCTAACTATTCAATATTTAAATATTTTACTACTACCAAACTTAAAATAGTTCTTATAGAAGTCATTTTAACTACTGGAGAAAATATTTCATCAAATTCAATACCTTTCTTTTGTGCAAACCCATTTACAACAAGTCTAGCCTTGTACCTCTTTTTGCCTCCATCTTCTTCCTTCAACCTATAAACCCATTTATTCTACAGTGCTCTTTTACCTGTAGGCAAATAAACCAAATCCCAAGTTTGGTTATGTGTCAAGAAGTCCATCTCTTTTTTCATTCCTTGTTCGCACTTCTTTTTGGTTTCTACCTGCATTGCTTATTCATAGCTTTTTGGCTCACCACCATCAGTTAATAATAAGTAATAAAGTGAAGGAGATTAATGTTTAGGGAGTCTAATTATTCTAGTAGATCTTCTAACTACACTTCTAGGAGTTTGAAGCACTTGTTGTAGTTTTTGCACATTCTGATTTTGTAGCACTTTTGGAATTTCATTTCTAGTAATTTCATCAAGTACTACATATATTGTACTTGACTTTTCTTGTTTATTTTCCTAAAAATGATCTCTATACATGAAATTTTCATTAAAGATCCCATCTCTACTCCTAATGATTTTACAATTTTTAATATCCCATAAACGGTAACCAAAATCATTAATTCCATATCTAATAAAAGTAAATTTCTTGGATTTTGCCTCGAGCTTGGTTCTATTTTCTTTATCAATATGGGTAAATGCTTCACAACTAAAAGTATTTATAAAAGAATAATCTCCTTTTTACTTTTCCATGATTCCTATAGAATGCCACCATCTAAAGGAATTGAATGCCCTCTATTTATTAAATAAATATCAGTATCCATAACATCTACTTAAAACTGTAAGGGCAACCCTGCATGCAATCTCATGCTCCTTGCATGCTCCATGATTGTCTTATTCATCCTTTCTGACATACCATTTTGTTGTGGTGTTCTTGGAACCATCTTATCTCTATAAATATCATGGGATGAACAATAATTATCAAACTCTTTGCTACTATATTCACCTCTATTATTTGATCTGTCACACTTCAACTTATTTCTTGTCTCACTCTCAACCAAATCTTTCCATTTCTTAAAATTATCAGAAACATTATATATTTTTCATATATAATAAACCCAAGTTTTGATATTTTTATCATTGATAAAAGTAACATAATAAGAAGAGACACAAATGGATGATACCTAAGTCAGTCCACATACATATGTATGCACAAACTCTATTTTTTTATCCTTCTTTGTCCTCCCAACTCTGAGATATCTAAATCTCTTTTATTTTCCATATACATAGTGTTCACAAAAATACAAATCCACCTTCTTCAAATATGGAAATAAATTCTTTGAGTGGAGAACTTGCATCCCATTCTCACTCATGTGCCTAAGTCTGTGGTGCCATAATTTTGTATCTGCTTTTATAGAAGCTAGAGAAATAGAAGAGTCAACATCACCATTAGATAAATAAAATGTACCTATCTTCTCTCCTTTTTATATTATTATTGATCCTTTAGTGACCTTCCATGAATTTTATGCTAATGTACCTATGCAACCCTCACTTCATAACTGCCCTACTGAAATTAGATTTCTTCTCAACTCAGGAATATGCCTCACCTCTTTTAACAACCATTTGTTTTCATTCTATAATTTTATCTATATCTTACACTTTCCTATAAATTTATAGGGTTCACCATCACCCAAATAAACCTACCCAAAATCACCTTGAACATAGTATTGAAAATATTTTTTATGGGGTGTAGCATGAAATGAATCCCATGAATCTAACACCCAAGAATCATTAATATTATCTAAATAAAGGATTAAAGCATCTTGTAACACATAACCTCCTACATTTTTTTCCTAGTTTTTATCTTGTTGTCCATCTCCTTGTTTTCCTTTTTTAAACCAATAATCTTTCTTCATGTATCCTTTCTTTCCACAAATCCAACACACCAATGTTCCTCTAGATTTAGATCTACCCTTCTTAGACTTCCCACAATTCCTTGAGCCCTTTCCTCTATCCTTTTGTCTTCCCCTATTATCCACAGTGAAGGAATTACTTAATGCATCACCTATGCCTTTCCATCACATTTATTCATTAAGGATAACCCCAATAACATCATCAAACTTTAAAGTGTTTGAGCTAGAGATAGAATTGTTCACAACCATGACCAAGCCATTCTAGCTTGCTAGAAATAAGTATAGAATCAAAATATCCCTAACCTCATCATCAAAATTTACTCCTATAGAGCTTAATTGATTTGTGACTATGTTAAATTCATTTAAATGGTTAGCAACATACCCACCTTATGACATTTCTAGATTAAATAAATGCTTCATAAGAAATACCTTCTTGGAGGTTGAGGGTTTTTCATACACTTTATCTAATGCCTTTATCACATATTTTATTGTATTTTATTTTGAAATATTGAAGGTCACCGACACTTCCAGGCATAGTCATATTATTCCTAGTGCCTTTTTGTCAAGAACCTCCTAGTCTTATCATTCTTTACTATTTTGCCCAATGGTAAGAAAAGATATTTCTAATATAGATAATCCTCCATTTGCATCTTCCATAGCTGTTAGTTTTGGCCATTGAACTTCTTGACCTTAAATTTGCCTTCTTCTACCATTATTCCCACTCAAACTAGGAAACCTCTTTTCCTATGAGTTTATGTACTAAATAAACCTTTGGCTCTAATACCAATTGTTAGGAATATATAATGTAGACCAATAATAATTGAATAAAGATAGAATTAAAATTCATAAAACACAATATAATAAATACACATATTTAATGTGGTTCACCCAATATGGACTACATCCACATATAGACTACTAGTCTTTCTTGTTATTCAGTCCAACAAAATGAAGGGAGAAACTTGTAATACATCAATTGCAATATCCTCTTCAATCTCATACTTTTTTTCCTAATTAAAATGACCTCATATCAAAGGAGGAATAAAAATTAGGGTAAAAATTCACTAACTTGATTTCTATCGTTAGATCTAAAACCTAATATTAAATAATCTAGATTAGCTATAAAATTATAAATTTAGATCCCCATGGTGACCATAGTGGGGGGTGTTTCCCCCCACACCCCCTATTAGGAATTGGGAATTAAAATAAGATCAAGCTCCACCATCCAACACTCAAGACCCCTTTAGGCCCAACTATTGGCCTTTTAACAAATAACTAAGCTTGACCCTAGTCAGTTTGACCCACTGGCAAGACCATATTTTAACCCAACATTACCTTGGCCCTTGACCACCAACAATCACCCTAACCATCGATGGTCACCCTAACCATTGATGATCACCCTAACTACCAATGGTCAAGTTTTACCACCTAAACTACCTTAGCTAACCCTTCACTCCAACTTGTTTTTATATAATTAGAATGTCTAATTCATGTTGAAGCCCATACATGATGAAGTTAAAATTAGACAACAAGTTGGACCCCTTGTTAACATCTTATTACACCTCTTCTTCCTTGCCTATGAGAAGAGAGGATCAAGAGGTGAGAAAAGACCACATTCATGATTTCAAGATTTTTTGCATTCATAGTTTCTTTACAAGTAACTCCATCCAACAATCCAACCACCACGTTAGAGAGTCAATTTTTCACCACCCCTTAGTCAATAGATAAGTACCATTACTTTGTCAAAATTATGCCAGAATCCATCAATGAGATAACCACCTGAACCATTCATTCAACCTCCAAAAAGCTAAGTATTTATATTCAATCTATCAATTAATTTATTTTCATTCCACAATCATTCCATCATAAACCAATCTTTGATAATTGCCTTGTAGAAGCCCATTAATCTAACCTTTTATCAACCTAGACCTAATACATAGTAACCATCGATGATCACCCTGACCACTGATGGTATATCCAACCACTGACAGTCGCCTCAACCACTGATGATCACCTCAACTATCAAGGGTCACCTCAATAATCGATGATTACTATGGTATAAAATAAAAACAAACTATTTTCACCCACCTACCCCCAACTAAATCCAACTTTAGTTTTGTCTGCCTGTTCATAGACCCCAAACCTATTTTTTGAATCACACTTAACCTATTTAGCATTAGTATTAATCTACTTATTTCTATATTAATCATTTTAGCCTATTTATTTATCAAGCATTTCTTGTGTTCAATTTTAGTAGCTTTAGATTATTGATAAAATCACTTTATATTCTATTTTATAAACTTAATTGTTTAAAACATGTGGATTGACAACCCCCATGGAAGCTCTTACTTTTAGGATCTAGTTAGTACTAGGTAATCTACCCAACTATCTATCTAACCTACCATTTTCTTTAGTGTTGCATTATTTACAAGTCATCGTCCCAAGCCAAAGAGAAGCTCTTCACAATCATCTAACTTAACATGTACACACCCAAAGAGGTTTTTCAACCATACATGTATTTAGTTTCTCCTCTTTTTTACTGAAATATAAGCTAGAATTAACTTAAACAAGTTGTTATGGCCAACCTGTGAGGATAATATTGAGCTATTTAAGATGTATTAAGGGTTAAGGTAAGTCTAAAGGCCTACCAAGAAGATAATAATCATGAAGGATCTATAAATGGTGACATCAAATATGATGATTTTTAGATGTGATATACCCAAGAGAAGAGGTGTGTGTAAGAGTTATGGAGTAAAGGAAAGGGTCTGTGCCTAATTGATGGGTTATAGAGGAGAGTAAGTTGATGATTATGTGTATGACCTATAGGTTATATTTATGATGTCAAAGATAGTGCTCTTATAGGTTTGAATATTGAGGATGGATGGAGAGGTTTAGAGTGATCTAAAAGAATGTTTTGGATCCCTTGAGTGTGAGCAAAGGATAGATGATGTCTGTGTAATCTTGGTGGTTGATTTAAAAGGTAGATCAGAGTGTAGAATGTGTATGACCATTTGGTCATGTTATTGAGGTTGTAAAAAATTTATTACTGAGAAGTGTAGAGTGATCCAAAAGGGGGTTTTAGATGTTTATGAGTGTGTGAAGAAGTAAAGGGGGATGATATACATTATATCTCCATCATATTGGCAAGTAATTAGTGTTTAGGAGATGTTCATTTCATAGGTGTTGGGAGGGTGCTCAACATCTAGGTCAGAAAGACTTGACCAATAAGTGGTCAGAAGGACTTGATCATCTTATAAGAAGGTTATCCTTGTGAAATAGGTGTTTCACTAAAGCCAATTAGAAGGAATTGACCATCAAGTGGTCAAAAGGACTTGATCATCCTAATGGTAGGTGTTTCTTATGAAACAAGCATTTCACTAAATTTTAGTTAGGACTTGACTAGTCTCATGTTATGATCATATTATAAGACAAGTAGTCCATGTTTTTGTAGTTTTGAGAGTGTGTTTTATTCCCCAATAGGGTTTCCCACATAGATCTTATTTTGTGTGTATAATCTTGCATTATATATTGCTCATTGTTATCAATGACTTATATATTCTATGAATGCCTGTGATAATTGAATAGGAATTTGAAAGGATTGAAATTGAAGTTGAAATATCTTGCATCAATGATTTACCCTTGATTTCAATGAATATACATCTAACAACTACATAATCATGATTAAAATATATCATAAGTTAATACAACCAACTAACTAATAATTAACTATAATGATCATAAACAACCACTACTACCCATAATCAACATACCACTAATTCCAATTACTTAACACATCAAGTAAACCAATTACTAACCATATAATTAGTAATAATAATTTGAGAGTAATATTGGGATATAACAACTTGGAGATTAATTTAATTTCATGTGTTGTAAATGTTTTAATATTGGTAAAAGAGGGTTATAAGAAGAGACCTAACCCTATAAAATACCAAATAGGCTAGGTAAATAGATTAGATATATCAAATAACCTATTATTATATGGAAAAATAATAAAAATAACTTATAAAAAATAAAAAAACAACATAAAAGTAGTAGAAAGTCCCATAAACTCAGGACACTGATGAAATATAGAGAGATGGATCAAATATTTATCTTATTTTTACAAGTAAGATCCTTGAACAGTTTTGATTTATAAACATCCTCTTCCCTTGATATGGCCTTCATTTTGTTTTTAGAAGTTGGCATCTTAGATTCAACATACTTTCTCTTTGATAGAAAATTGAGAGTCTCCATAATTTACAAGCTTTTTATCACTATGATCTTGTTATATTTGACCAAGGTGTCGATATTTTCTTTGAGTTTTTTGTTTGCTTTTTCCATATTATACATTATTTCTTTTATATTTTGAAATTCCATGCTTAGCTCTAGGAGATCGACTTAGTGTAGTAAATCTCACCATTTTGGATTATTGTTTTGACCTCTTCTTTGAATCTATAATGATCCTTCATGAGCCAGTGAAGAATGGATCTTTAAATCTCCACTTCATCTTTAGCTCTACTAAGTTTGTTCTAATTTTTAATCTCCTCTATTACCTCTTTAAATGCCTTGGGGATGTTGATATCTTATTTTAATAGATTGATTTTTATTTTGTCATCCTCTATAGCTTTCTTTTATCTCCCTTCCTTAATGAATTTCTCTTAGCTTTCTCTTTGATTAGATTTTTCCTTTAGCATATAAAGGCTCTTAGAAACCTCTTCCAAGTTAATCTTGTCAACCTCTTCCTTGGGATTATTGCTCATATGTTTCTTATCACCCTCCTTTGGATTATTAGTTAGATGAAGGACATTTTATGTGGATTATTTTTTGGGATGACTTTTCTCCTTCTTGAGGTTGTTTTTAGTGTAAAGGGGAAAGGAGGGGTCCTTCTCATTTTTGTTAGAGTCAATGAAGATCAAGTTTTGGTCATTAGGGCTCTTCTACTTGGGTTTGGTAGAGATTTTGAAGGTTTATTTAGTGGGGAGGTAGGGATTTTAGATATTTTTTCTTATCCTTTTTCCAAAAAGAAGGGGTGATATGGTTAAAATTTAAAGCTTTGAAGAATTAATAGATAAATAAAATGATATCATGGTGTAGGGTTTTTTTATTTTTACTCATTATAACTTCAAAAATGAGTTTTTATAGGAGTGAAGAATATAAAAAGGTAAGATAATAGGCATATCATGTTGAAATTAATTCAAGAAGGGTAAATGAAAATGATGAACTTGAGTGAATCTCCCATCAAGGGTTATGTACCTCATAATTTATTTAGCCACTCTGTCAAAAGGCTTTGGGAGTTCCTTATTAAAAAACCTCCAGTGCATTCTAAGAGTTCTTCATTGTCTTTCATTAATTTATATTTTTTTACTTATAGTTTTAATTAAATTTGGGAAATTTTTAAAACATATTCCACTTGAGACTAGTAACCTAGGAAATGAGACCTTTTATAATTTAAACAGTGACATTGTTGATATAGACAACTCTGTTGTTCTAATTTTTTATAAATTCTTAAGATAGGTGCTTGTTAGAGCTATCAGTATTGATGATGTAATTAGTCAGGTCTCCATTTTTAAGAATCTCCCACACCTATAGATCATGTTTGAGGTTTTCAATGGACATGGGTTCTATTTTATTTAAATATCCTCCCATCATGTTGTGGTTAAAGTTTTTGCAATGAATGTTCATATCATTCAAGAAAAGGAAGATTACATTTATTTTATTACTGTACCTAAGTTATTTATCAATGTTTCTTATAGTTTTCCACATGAGAGCACTACGATCATCATTATTATAAGTTTTGTTCATCATGGTCATATGTATGGAGTGGTTAGAGTCTTCTTTTATTATTGTGGCAATCTTGTCATATCCTTATTAATGATTTTATTTTTGGTAATGGGTACTTCCTCCTCATTTACACACACCTTGAAACATGATTCCACCACTCCATCATTGGATAAAAAAATTTCAAGCTGATTTCCTTCCCTATACATGTGCTGGAAAAATATCTCATGAAAAGCTTTGGCTATGATGATGATTTTTTATATGATATTTTTAATGGTCTAAATAGGCTTGTTGATTATGTTTAGAATGTTAATTATGTTTAGAGAATCTTCCTCCACTATAATCCTATTGATTCCAAGATCCTTATCAACTTGAATGCTCCAAAAGGAAGCCAATGCTTCTAACACATGATTAGTTTGGTGTCCCATGCCCCTCTCATAAGTAGCAATAGAGTAAAATTTATCATTTTTTAGTAATCCCCCACCACCTGACATACCGAGATTTCCTTTCGACACCTCATTGAAATTTATTTTTATCCATCTAAGATTATGGGGTATCCATATGACCTTTTTTATAATATCAATAGTTTTAGCCTAAAAAAGATGAGTAGATGAGGGTAAAAGCCAATATTTTACAATCCCTTCTTCTTGAATTAAGAGTTGTTGGTTTTTATCATGTTTGATTACCTTCATATTCTTAGTGATAGAATTGGAAAATTTGTTGACAACTTTGCTATGAGGATTTTTCAATTCTCTAAAGATTATATCATTTATTTATTTATAAACCCCCTAGAGGAGGTGAGGGAAAGATATGGTCCAATTTTTTTTGAGTTCTTGAATTGAGAATGGAGTATTCTAAGCTAACCATGAAACACTTAATGAAGTTAAATAAGTCTATTCAATTTGGAGTATCTACAATATAATGTACCATATTATGAAGACAAAAGGGAATTAGAGAAGAAGGTGGAGGATATTATCATTATTAGTTTCATAGAGAGATCATTTGTTGACAATGGTCAGTCCCCTTTTAGCTAGGTTTTCTAAAGTGAGGATCTTCTTTTGTAAGAAAGGCCAAAAGAAAATATTTATTTTTGGGATAAGATACTTATCTTAGATTTTTAACAAAGGGATGGCTTGTAATGTCCCCTTTTCAGGTGACATCTTCAAACTTAATGATTAGCCTATTATGCAACCTTCATAGGCTGATAGGATGGATAGAGGGTCATGATGGAGCTTGGCTTGGCTTCGATTAGCAGAATTCCTATAGTTGGCTTTCATTTAGGCTCTTTCAGACACATTTTGCCTGAGCTCCTATTATTTAGGGACTTCTGACACGTAGCAAAGCACCCTTATTTTGGTATGGTCATGTGCAGAATCACTTCTTGATTCACCAGCTTCAGATGGTTCAAGGATCTAACATGTATTGAGGGAGATTAATATTTGATTGATTTAATCAAATATTAATTATTTAGCCTATTTTTAATTACAAACCCTAATTCTAATTTAAGAAAACCCTAATTAGGGTAAGCATATATTTTGAGGGTATAAGGGTTTCTCATGGAGGCCATTATTGATTATGAATTGATTATTGATTTTGATATTGAAGAATTCTTCTATGAAGACTGAGCCAAGGGTTCCAGGATTCCATTTGCATTGGAGAATGTCAACTCTTCAGTGTGTGTGATTTAGAGGCTGTGAAATACCAGCTGATCTATTGCCAATTTGAGAGATAACTTCATACAGAAGTTATCACAAAGGTTTACAGATTTGAGAGGTAACTTCATACAGAAGTTGTCACAGAGCTTTCCAGGTATTTATTTTATTAGGTTTTGATTTTATAAATTATACAGATAGAGATCTTGAGATCAGGTATCCAGAATCTAGGCCGCAACATATTCCATTAGCTTTTGTATGGTATCTGTATAGATCTGTATAAATCTATACCATTCTGCAGTAAGCTGGACAGCGCCACAATAAGTGTAGCTATCGACGACAACAGTATTACCAACAATGGCAGTATTATCTATCGATGGCGATAGTATTACCAACAACGGTAGTATTATCTACCGATGATGATAGTATTATCTATCAAAAATGGCAGTATTATTGATGATGGTAGTATTATCTACTGACGATGGTAGTATTACCGATGATGGCAGTATTATCTACCGACAGTGATAGTATTAGCGATGATGGTGACTGTGTTTTTACACAACAACCTGAGCCGTTCCAGAATTCAAGTTTTATTTTTAGTTTTGTAAAAGATCAGGGTTTTAAGACTGTATTTGAATATTCTTTAATATGCATGATAGAGGATATCTATTGTAATAGTTTGAGTGAATAAATAAGAGATTATATTGTGATTTATTTATTTATTTTGAATTTATTCTACAAAAAATCATATCTCTTTTTAGAGTTTTTATATTTTTATATTCCCTATTAGAAGGGGATATTACAGTGGTATCAGAGCTTTTTGTTTGGAAAAGGAGCCCCTAAGTAAGGGACATTACATGGCTTCTTAAGTGTGTGGGACCATCTGATTATATCTAGAATGTAGCTCATATTCACCACTAGGAATGGTATTCCATGATATTTCATCTTCTTTATTTAGATTTATGATTTGGATGCTTTGCAAGAGAATGTTGAGGTCAGATATAATAATTCTAGTTTCATTATTAAAATTTTCAATTTGTAAGTATTTCCACTTTCTTTTACCATCCTACAGTTATATGTGGTCAGCCACCATCATCCCATAGTGGAATTAAATTTGATCTCTAATTTTGTACCATGGCTCAAGATTATTCAAAGGGTGGTCAAGAATCTAGATATCCTCCTAAAATATGTTATTAACATCATCCCCTAATTTCCATTTATGACCTTTGTTGATGATATTTTTGTTTTTGACCAAAAAATTTCATATAGAGGAGCCATTGACAAATAAATGATCACTTAAAAGAGATAAATTAGGCATGTTATTCATGCATTTAGCTTTGAATATTATTGTCCACGTGTTGGGTTCCTTGATGAATCTCCAACACATTTTAGCCACTAGTGCCGTATTAATCCAATTTAGTTTTCTAATACCCAATCCACCTTGTGACTTGGGGAGATTTACATGATCCTAGGAAACAAAAGAGATTCTTTATTTGATTTTAGTACCCATCCATAGGATTTTTTTTTGAATTTTTTGAATTTTATCCTTTATGGTGGATGGAATTTTTAAGAGGGTCATAATATAAATCAAGAGGTTTTGAAGGACACTTTTGACCAGCATTAGTTTTCCTACTTAGGATAGCATGACTCCTTTCCACCCATAATTTTTTTTAGAATCATTCAACGAGTTTCATACATGGATATGCATGTTTCTTGAAAAAAGGGGAAGAACCAAGTAATAAGAAGGGAGGGTTTTGATGGATCATCCTATAATTATGGAAATTTTGTTTTATCTAAGCATGAGATTATTTATGAAGAATACAAATATCTTGTCAAAGTTAACTTTTTACATGAAAACCTCCTCATAAGCTATAAGTATTTTGTTTCTCTAATAGAGGCAGTAGCCAGAGTGATGGTATCATCAGTGAATTATTGATGAAGGGTGGGTAGGAGCCCATTTGCTAATTTAAAAAATTTGAAAATTCCTTTTATTTGATATTTAATCAAGTTTATGTTGAGAGAGTCAATAATCAAGACAAATAATAAGGGGATATAGGATCACCTTGCCTTATGTCATGTTTGTTACTGAAGTAACTAGTTGGGGATCCATTAATAAAAATGGATAACATAGCCATAGAGACATTGTTAAAGATTAATAATATGATGTGTTTATAGAAACCAAAATTCTCCAATACCATATCTAAGAAGTCATAATTGACATAGTTGAAGGCTTTACTCATGTCAAGTTTGAAAATAATTCATGCTTCCTTTCTAATTTTCATTAAGTGCATCATTTCATGAATCACCATGACTCCATTCTAAATCTACTTATCTTGAATAAATCTACCTTGATTGGGAGTGATGAGTTTACTCATCATAGGTTAAAGGTGAATAATGAAGATCTTGGGGATGTCTTATAGACTGATTTGCATAAACTAATGGGTCTAAAGTATTTTAGAGTAGTAAATCTAGCTTTCTTAGGGATTAATAATAATAATAATGTATTGTTAAAATCCCTTATCATTTTTCATGAAGGGAATACTTCATACACTAATTTGGTGAGGTATGCCTTGATTATTTCCCAAAATAATTAAAAAAGGCAATGGGGAAGTTGTTCAAGCCTAGGGATTTATCTTTGTTGAGGAGAAAAAAATAGTTTTCACATCATCTCTAACGAAATTTTTCATTATGCTATTATTTTCCATTTAAGATATAATCCTATAGATAGTTTGTAGGAAATCATGAGCCTTCTGTCTATTAACTTCTATGTTACCCAAAAAATTATTTTTGAAGTATCTAACTGCTTCTTATTTTATTTGAGTAGGGTCAAAGTGTTATCTCACTTAGTCTCCCATGTTTTGGGTTTTTTTTGTGATCTTGATGTTTTATAGTGGATATATGAAAAAAATTTGTGTTACGGTCACCTTCCTTTAACCAAATGGCTCTAGATTACATTCTTTAGAAGGTTTCTTCCTAGGCCACAATATTGTGGTAGTCATAAAGAAGGCCTTTTTATTTTTATCTAGTAGCTTAGATCATTCCATTAATATGTCAATATTTTGTTCCATGGATTTAAGATCATTTCTTATCATATCATTTTGATATAAAATGTCCCTAAAGACATTATGTTTCCAAATTTTAATGTTTTTCTTGACATTTTTGTTTTTTTAGGCAAGTTTGTACATGGCACTACCTTGAGAGTTGACTCTCCACAACTCTTTGACCCTATCTTTTATATCCTGATGAGACAACCACATATGTTCAAATTTGAATGGTTTTTTTTCTTTTTTAGAGTTTTTGTTCATGTTGAGAGCTAAATGATTATGATAGAATCCAATACAGGGTAAAGGGGGGAGAAAAAAAATTGAGTGAGGATCCAATTGGAATATATGATAGAATGATCTAGTATTACCTAAATTAAGCTTTTTCTAAGATGTATGTTAAACCAAGTGAAGGAAGAGCATCTCAAATCTACATCAAAGAGGTTGTTTATAACTATGAGATCAGTCAAATTTTCCATTCTTTCTATGAAGGATTGAGTTCCACCCTTTTAGAAGGATGCAAGGGGGTGTTGAAGTCTCTGACAATAACCTAGTTGAGATCATTACACATGGATCTAAAGGAATTAAGATCATTTCAAAATGTTTTACAGCTAGAGTGGGAGTTGGGGGTGTACACATTAGATAAAATCCAATTTTTGCCAAAGTTTATTTTAGTAAAAAGACTTGTAGGGTGATGGGTGTTTTTGAAAATTATCTCACCTTATAATTATTTAACATCCTAATAAATATTGATGCCTCCAGAGGTTCCACTTACATTCACTGATGCAACTTTTGCTTCTTTCCAAACTTTGTGTTTTGTTTCTTCTATAATGTTCTCATTCATCTTCATCTCTTGAATGGTTAATATAGTGGGAAGGTTATTCCTTCATAGGTCTCTAAGAATATTTGCTTATGTTTTTGGTTCAATCCTCTAATGTTTCATCTTATTACTTTTATTACAACATCTTGGTGTTGGTTTGTCATATGTTTTTCGGATTGTAGCTTGTTTTAAGTCTATTACTTCTTGATCAGTATTTTATTTTTATTTTGGATTCAATATTTTTAGGACTTCCTATTTTGGTATAACTTCCTACATTTGGATATCTTGTGGATTTACTTGCTTGTGGAGGAGAATCAAATTTTGGTTCTATTATTTTTTTTCAAAATAGTAGATGAAATTGCTATTTTGATTATGTGTGGTGTGCCTTGATCTATTTTATCTTCTTTTATTTATTATGATGGCCTCTTTTTATTCTAGTTTTTACTTTATATCTTTTAGGGCATTAGCCTCTTTTGGTTCTTTTTCTAGGGTTTGTAGATAATTGAATTTATTTTTATTGATAGGATGATCTTGAAAAGTAAAAGGGGTTATTATATCTTGAAAGTTTCTTACCTTTATCACTGTTTGGAATTCCTCTTATGCTTCTTATTATTTTATTTTATTTTTTTGAAGTGGATATAAGAGCTCTTATTGTAAGTGTTGATCCCCCCCATTTTCTTGTAGGATTTGGGGTTGATGTTATTGACTTTTTTCTCTCTAAATGGTTTTTCCTTTGGGATTTTTTGATCCATTCATTTATTAATGACAAGGTTCAAGAGCTCCATATCATGCTAATCTATGTTTTGATTATCTTATTTTTAAGGAAATTCCAAGATTAGTTCTAATTTTGATGATTGAGGATCTTCAGTGGGTTATCTTGTCTATATTTGTCAATATTTTTTGAATACATAGATGTTCCCTTAATTAATAAAGGTAGGGTAGTCTTTGGTCACATGACCAAGCTTTTTACATCCTTAAATTTTAGAGCTAAGTGTTTCTATTCTATTATTTGAATATGTTCTCCACTAGTTTAATCGAGGGAGATGGATAGAGGTAGGTCTTGATCCATATAGGCATTGACATAGAATTTGGCATGAATCATACATGTCCTATTTTTGGTTGCTAAATCAAAATCTATCAAGTATCCCATGGTTTTATAAATACTAATGAAGACATATTCATACCAAAAGTCTAGTGGGAGTCTTGCGAGTCTAATGTAGATAGGCATGAGGTTGATTTTATCTTGCTCTAGATCAAAACCTATTTTCCATATTTTGATGAATAAACATGATTTACCCAAGAACCAAGGGCCTCCAACTAGAATTTTAGCATAATCCTCTTCATTATTGCATTGAATGAAGAAGTCATTACTCATGGTATAGATTTATAAATGGTCCTTTGTAATTCTTCTTTTAGAAGCCCATTATCTAAAGGTTTCTATATTAGGATGAGATCCTAAGAACTTGCCTACCAGGGCATTAGTTAGTCTTAAATAATATATTTATTTTATTATATCAATGATAACAATTTAAAAACATTTTGAGTCCTTTGAGATCTTGAGCTCTTAATTGGGGTGAATCTCTTCATATTCTCCCACTTTGTTTTAAAGTTTAGCCACCCAAGAGAAGATTAATTGTCATTGTCCTATGGGTCTAGATCCCAACTTCTAATGGTTCTGATTCACTAGAAATGTCAGTTTGATGCTTCCATTATCATATATCCTTTATTTTAAGAGTATTTGTTATCTACTGATCACTAAAGTTTGGTCCACATCTATAAACCCATCTCCTTTTGTGCCTCCCTTCTTTGCATAATTTAAATTTTTTTTTCCTATTCCTTCTCCATCACTCTCATCATCCATGTGTTTTAAATGTTAAATAAAATGATTATGGGCTATATTAAAGTAAATTAGATGTAAATATTATGATTTTTTCATGCATTGTAATCTCATTGAAGGTCTAGTTGAAGAAAGAACATTGTGATAAAAAACATAAAAACACATCAATTTTATATATTTGAAATGCATATGAAAATGTTATATTTATATTTATACTAGTGATATAGTAAAATATTTTAAAATTTGTTTTATAATGCTTTATTTACTATGCTTTTGATAGGCTCTTAAAGGGAGACTTCAACTTTATATTTTTTATATAATATTAAAGTGATCGAAATTTACTTGAATTATTTTTTATGAAATTTAAATTCAGTAGGATTCATTTCGTTTTACATAATAAATTTTCAATTTATAGTTTAATTATTAAGATATTTTGAACATGAACTACTAAACTACCCTGAATTTCTTTGTAAAATGCTTTAACTTCATACAATTATTTTTGCATGGAAAAATGCAACAAAACAATTCTAAAACAATTTTAGATTTGTTTTTTGATATTTAAACCCTTTAGGATTTTTTTTTTTTTTGAAATTTTATGAGTAATAGGGTGCTCGTAGAAAAATTTCA
The DNA here is from genome assembly GCA_037957365.1 of Torreya grandis. Classification (NCBI taxonomy): domain Eukaryota; kingdom Viridiplantae; phylum Streptophyta; class Pinopsida; order Cupressales; family Taxaceae; genus Torreya; species Torreya grandis. The sequence goes on along the minus strand of JARHVA010003926.1, from coordinate 1,421,763 downwards.
AACATTGAACCTTATAGGGAGCTCTTGTTTTTCATAAGGCATTTGGCTAGAGTTTATATGTCCTTAATATTAGGGCAATTTATAACTTGGCCAATGGTCTTCCATATGACTGTATGGATGCAAATTTAGGCCCAATGAGGCTGATAAGAGTTAAAATGAAGTTACACCATGAAAATACTTTTATTTATTTAATAGGTAGTATTAGCAACCTAGATAACACCTTGAAGGCTAACAAATTCTTTTGAAGGTACTTCACACCTTGACTAACATTGGAATGATCTAAGGTGTGGGACACTTGAACTCAGACTAGACCTCTAGTTTTGATGAGGCTAGCTCCTCTGATGTATCACTTATGCTCTACTTACTAAACTAAGATTTTTTTGGGATAAAAAGGGGTAGAAGGATAGATAAAGGGAAATCTAATCTATTACTGGTGATACACATGTATTTCTAATTCATCCACTCTATTTGAGCTCCTAAAACACTGATAAGATAATGTAATGACTGAATATACAACTCCAAATGACTCCTATGCAACAATATTTCATATAAAGGTTCATAAATTGATCAAATAATGAGGGAAATGATGGAATAGGCCTAATTCAAATCACTAACTAGTCAATATAGGCACTAATAGCTCAATTAAATGACATCAAACACCAAATACGATATGCATAAGTTATAATACTAGTAGCTAGATGAGATTAAGACTTGTTAAGGGGAGAAATTGATACCACATGAGAAAATCAACTAACATAAACACACTATAAAAAATGTTAAAATCTAAAAATAGTCATTGTATTCATTTCAAAAGATTATAAAGCTCAATCTTGGTAGATTTCTATCATGTCCAAGAGAGGGATCCTAACAATTGGCTTGCAAGATTGGATCTATAGAAGTGAGAAGAAGCTCTAGCCAATGTGGTGTAGAGGGAAGAAGATGAAGTGAAATAAACATCATTTTAGGTCCAACTTGAGTTACAATCTACTAATAATAGCCTTGAAGAATTATTCTTGTGTTAAAGCCTTACATGATCATCCTTTAGGCATTGGGAAGAAGAGGTGGGCCCATTGACTTCTAAAACTTATATTTCATGAAAGATACACTATATTTTTGATAATTAACTCCAATTTAAGGGAGTTTAATTAAATTAAATATCTTCTCTTGCATGAAAATCATGGAAAATTTGTGATGCTTAGTCAACTCATGACTAGTCAACTAGAGTGATTGGCACTCTAAGACTAGTTAACTGCTTCCTTAGCCCTTCCTTGCATGTAATGTCACTTGAAGTTTGAATTTGAATGGAAATTACCATTTAAGATAAGATATTTGGTGTATAAAATAAAAAAATAACTCAATGATATCCTCTCAACACCAAATTCATCTTCAATTATTTAACTAATTAGGCCTACTAGGCCAATTAGGCCTAGTATCCTATATTCGTGTATTTGATGACCTTAAAACCTACATAAAAACCATGAAAACCTTAAAAAATGGTGATAATATACTTTTAATAACTCCTCACACTAATGAGATAGGTGCTCTTGATGAAGAAACTTTTACAACTCAGTCACCATGGTTGACTAGGTCAATTTTGCCTCATTTTCTTGTAGAGTGGATATTTTGGATGAGCTAGTAGGAGTAAGAAAAATTCATGATTTGAATATGAATAAAAACTCTCAATATTCAACAAGCATAGATTGGATTTCATGTAAACTACATTGTACCTCATATTTTGTGTTTTTTCCCTTAAAAACATGATTTGTGCCCTGATCTATACAATTTTGTACAAAAAAATTATCATTTTTTGGACCCTATATGATTTTACTTCAATTTTTAAGAGGTTTTAAGTTGATCCATGAGGTTTTTATGCCAATAAAATCAACTTTTCTCAAAAATGGTGATTATGAGGGTTTTGTAGTTAAACCTTCTTAGCAATATTTCATAAAGCACAGACATCCAAACCCAAAATTATTGCCATGAATATATAGTATAAATAACCCCTCAAATTTAATAAGAATATTGGGTTCCAATGTAAGAGGTATGAAAAAATACCTATATAAATAAATTTAGATGTAGGGTTTACAAGCATTCTAGACATGCTTACACTCTTAGAGATTGTTTATAAAGAATAACACCTTAACCAACATCAATTATTAATTAATTATAATTAAATAGGGGTACTAAAATAATGATAATATTAGTTGGAAAAATTCTTCATGTGGTGAAAGATATGATCATTTGATCAAGTGGCTTGACTAGGTGTCTGGAACTACAAAATTTAAATTTCCTCCTTGGATAGATATTGAATATTCCATTGCTTTTACATATTATTAAATCATCATCATGGTACTTTTACCATGTCATTATATAAATCTCAAGGTTTCATCTTGCTTGATAGGGCTTGAAGATGGCTTTTGGTGCTATAGGCCTTCTAGGCATAGAATTGAGTTTTGAGTTCTTTATGACCTTTATGATGATGTAGGGGATTAAAAACACTTGTTACATGTTAATTAAAATCCCTATGACATATTTTTTTTTATATTAATATTCATTTTACCCTAGTGCTTCTAGGACTACCTATAGGGTTTCTTACATATATGGTCTATTTGCTTGCTTTAGCCCTCAAGGGCATAGCTTGCTTAGGTAAGGGAGTTTTATTACCTCTGATAAGGTGTATGAAGATTTAAGACCACTCTATTAGGATGTATGAACACTTTAATTATATTATAAACCTTTGTTTCACCTTGAAACCCATAAGAACCTCCTCTAGCTCCATCATGACTATTTTGAGAGAAGTAGGGGATTGGTCAAAATAGTGGTCACTTCCACTTTTGAAATGGTTTTGATAATGATATGTAAGATTCCTAAATTCATTATGATGATATGAAACAATTTTCAAGTCTGTATTCCACCTATAGGTACCTAAAAGACACAAATGTCTCTCAAACTATCCTTCTATGCATTGACTGAGCATGCACTTGACTATGTTGATATATGTGGGAGGTGACTTCATGTCAAATTAAATATTTTAATATCACTTATCACTCATTTAGTGTTTAATAATCCTCTCAAACTATCTTCAACCATCATTTACCCCTCTTTCTAGCATGTTTTCTCTTTAAGTAAGGTCTTTAGGTTTATACTCTCTTAAAGGTGACCCATTTGGCCTATTCCCCTATTTGGCTATATATGCTCATCCTTGACTGACCTAGGCTAACTGTAGATCAAAATTTATTAGTTCTTTTTTTGAGGATTATTTAAATAGACCCATTTTTATATTTTAAGCTCTATAATGAGGTTAAAAATCTTCATGGATAGCCATGTGTTGGCAGTGATTTAGCTTATCATCACTTTAATAGGTATCTTGATTTTCAAAAACCCTTATCACTATAGGTTGTGACCTTAAAATCAAGCTTGTAGGTGATTTTTTTTGCCTCTTTAACCCTACTTGAAACTCACTTGTATCCCTCTTGAGCTCTATGTGGAGGCTACTCATCTCACTATTCATACTTAATTATTCATTACTTTAAACATAGTCTCCTTAAGCCTTGATAGTATTCTTGATGAAGTTAAAACCCTTACTTGTTTTAGGTACACTTAAGTACAATCTATCAGTGGAGATTTTTGCCACTTTAATGCTTCATGATGGCTTGGAATCATGAATTAAGCTATAAAATGAATAAGGACCATACCACTACTTGTCAATTTAATTCATACTTTCATACCATGAAATCCACCTAAAAAAAGGCTATATCCATATTATATTAATTTAGGGTAACTTTTGTACAATCAAAGACTGTAATAGGCTTTGGAGGAAATCAAATAGTCCTCTAAATCTATTCAAATGTTGTCACTCATTTGATAGTTCTCCTTTGAGTTTCTCTTCTCTTTTAATGTTTTTTATTTGACTTAGACTTTGTCTTGATCTCATCCACTACTATCATGGTTGTAGGTCATCATTTCTTGGTTGTATATAATGATTTGTAGGTCTACATACCTCACTTTCATGTGTGTGATTGTCTTTGATCAATCCTTGACTCTCTATGGAAATGAAACCATGGAATGAAGATGGGTGGAAGGGTGGTGAGGTGATAAAAGATGATAGAACACATGAATTGAGGGTGGAAAAGAGACAAGAACACAATGATAATGGATGTATATGATAGTGAAAATGGAGATGGAACAAGATAAAGTGAAAAGAGTATGAAGGATCATGTCAAGACTAGCATGTAGAGTCATATTCAAGCATGAACATATCGTCCTCAAACCATATCAATTTAGATACCTTTGGACAAGAATAATTGGCTGAAATTGAAACATAGGAATATGTTGAAACCTTAAAATGTGCTAAGAAACCTTAAAGTTTGCTAAACATGCCTTTTGAGATTCTTGAGAGAACAAATATGTCTTTTAATATGAAAATTCTAAATAATATATTGATAAAATTTCATGAAATACACAATAAAATGATGGATATCCCTTCGAATAAGAACTAAGATACTATTGAAACCCTTTCCCTCTCATAGACCGTACAACTGTCCTTTAGAAGCATGTAGAATATATAATTCCACTATAAACCTAATATTGAGCTTTATATGACCCTCATAAGTGTGAAAAGGACTTGAATAATTCCATGGAAGGGTGAATCATATTCTAGAGAAGCTCTATAAACTATAATTTTATTGAAATGATGCATTGATGAGGATAAAGTATATAAAATTAGTTGCCTTCATGGATGAAAGACTATGGAATTATGCCCTAAATTTAAATGTATGTTTCATGAAGGAGAGATATCTAATTTGAGAACCACTTGATCTAAATAGAATCCCTCTTAGTCTCTTTTATTTGACCAAAAAATTAGATCTGGAGTCTCTCTCTCATAATCATGTTAGCAACAAACTTATAGGCCTATCCTTGTGTGTAAACTTGCAAGATGAAGAAAAAAGACCAATTTTGGGCCTATTTTACCTCTAATTTGGATGAAATTCTTCATGAACATCTTTCATTCCTTGCTTCTCCTGATTTAAACTTTAGCTACATATAATTTCATACATGTCCATACTATTCTTACAAATATACATGAAAAAGGGTCTTTCGTTGCTTTTTATTAAAACTTTAGCTTAGAACCACCACTTAATTTGCATAGAAATGAAGTAAATGAGTCATTTAGCATTATAGCACAAATTTTAAATATTTCCACAATTTTGAAAGCCAAATTTGGCATGTGGGAGCTCTAAATGACCTTGATCACACCTAAAAATGTCCTAAGTGACCTTTTTAAGTCATGAAACTTTGGACTCATGCTAATTTCATGTAATTAAATAGATTTAAAGGTATTTTAGACCTTTTAATGGCTTTTTGATATATAAATTAATCATTTTAAAGTTAAAAACTCAACTTTTGATGTAAAATACAAGGTTTTATAGTCATATAAAATGTAAAAATTACTAACTTGAGCATGTCTAAAGACACCCAATCCTTAGGTACCTCTTTATTGTTCTCATGACCCTCTTAGGCTTATTGTCAGTAATTTCCAATCATCCATAGCCTTCTAGACTTGACCCCAACTCACCCAAGACCCTCTGTTCATAACTAATTCATCCCCCAAGGTCTTATCTACTCAGGACAATAGTGCCAAAGTTGGAATATAGCATTGGACCCTAGGGTGTCCCCTATTTAGTGCTCATATCCAGTCACATTTCAAGCCCAGGTTATCATTTTTTCTTGATTCCTCTTGTTTATTATGTTGGCCTAGTCTAGTTTCATCTAACCCATGACCTATAGATCCATATATAATCCCATTCAAATATAATTTGGAAAATGTTGACAAATATTATTCAAGAAAGCAAGAATACAAATAAGACCACTCAAGAAATCTTCCCTATTCTCTGCGTATAGCCATCTTATACACTTTCAGGCTAATTCAAGTCCTTACACAAGTCCCTAATTATCTCAAACATATTTAATTTTAGCATATTTATTGAATTTCATTCACTATTACACTAAGCACTCTTAAAGGGAGAACTACATATGGATTGATCCTTCTTTAGTGTATTGGTATGTAGGCAATGCACCCACACATGGGGTGTGAAGCATGTCCAATGCATCTTATACACACTAACCCATTTTTCCCCATTTACCAAAGTTTCCTTAAATTACATAGAAGATACACACACACAAATAATAAACTCTATAGGGAGCTCTATTGATAGTGAGGACCTAAGAATTGATACACAAGCTCACACTGAATAGGTGAACAAAACTCAAAAGCTTAAATCCTCAAGAAAATAGCATCAGAGGACTATAACATTGGAACCCAAGGTGTTTAACTTCAACACTCATATATAATTAGAAAATGAAGTTCAAGATCCTGTTTATGATAGTGTACCAATCCCGCACATAAATTTCTAGACCCTATCTCAGTTGAAATAGTCCAAAATAAGCTAAGTTTAATTTTCTCTCTTTTTCTACTATTTTTAGAAATGTCTAATTACAATATAATTTCAAAAACTATTATCTTTAATTAATAATATTATTTACTAATTTATCCTACTCAGACTTGTTTATTAAATAAGAATAAAATTCCATTATTCCCAAAAATAAAAAAGCATTTGGTGAATGCGACTTATGTCAAATTTCACATAAAACCCCTTGAAACCCTAGGTTAAATTCCTAGCTAATTTTTCCCATTAATTTATAATTTTTTTCTTAAATATTAAAATCATAAATTCCTCTCAAATTTTCAAATTTGTAGTAAATTTTAAAATAAATTTATTTCAAAACCCTAGTTACATACACCAGGTCCTAGTAATTTTATATCATTAATCCATTAAGTTTTTGATTTTTTGCTTGCACATATAAACAAAAAATTTAATTAAAATTTTCAAATTCAATATTAATTTCAAAAACAATTTTATTTCAAACCCTATTTTCATCAACTAGCTCCCAATAATTTTCTAAATTTTTAATTACATATTGAAAATCAAAAAATCAATTCAAGCACACTTCGATATACATACCCACTAGGGCATCTTCTACATGCCTACACTATATAGGTTATGTCATTCCTACACTACACACTTATCATGTTGATATACATTACTTACTAGATAAGACAAATTACTATATCAACATTTAACTAGTATCTAACACTTGCGTATCTCTTAGCATATACCTAGTCTTGTACTAAATATGTCTTACATACTTTCACTCTTGCTTTGATTAGTTAGATATGATTATATCTTTCTAATTATTACATGCTTCTCTTCTTTCTTAGCATACCTTGTTAGATTACATTTCCAATTCTTACTTATCTCTTGTATGTGCCTTAGGACATTTTCTAATATTATCTTCTATTCATGTGTGCAATTTAAGACATTTGCCAATGTCCTTTACTTGTAATCCTCTATGTTGTTGTGGATTCCATGCCAACTTGTTTATTTAAATTATATGTTTATGTGGCATTTGAATATGCCTTGTATACTTATTTTCTACTTTGAGTAATATGTACCCATGTCCCTTATTTACTTATCCCCTTAGCCACCTTTGTATGCATCTTGCTTCTTGATTTGTGTTCTTATTGCTTGATTGATTTTGAATGCTTGTAATTCCATGATCCATATCATTCATTTTTCCTATTTTTTTAGATGCCATGATAGACATCATGCTCCATCCCTTTAAGTAACAAACTAATAAAACTAAAAAACTAACAAATAACACTTTTAGTTCTAGTTTAGTACATTGCACATATTAGTACATTGTTACATCTATCTACGTATACCCTTGTTGATCTAACAATCTCTCAAATCAGCCCATGATATATCTAGAGATATCTTATTGATTATCATTGTTATATCATCTATATCTCTAGCATAACACACTTGTAGGGCCTTTTCTTCTAAGGGTAGTCATTGCAAGGCACCTATTCCTACCCTCAAAAGAGGGGGTAACAAATATGGGTTTTGATACAAAGATCAGAGCTCCTATCGATAAAAAATATAGTTTTTGAATAACCAAAACATAAACTAATCATCAAACCACTCAGAATAGACCAGGTAGAAAGTCAAGATTCTAGAACAATGATTAGTTTCAACCTAGGACAACATCACTAAGGTTGGACTATAACACTAAACACTAGGGTGTCCATTTTTGGTACTCCTATCCAAATAGCAAAAAAGATAGGTTTTATAGAAGTAGGTAAAAAGGTAGGCTCAACTACAATTTTACATAATCAGACCAATTCAAATCAATAGTTTTTAATATAATCTTATTAGAGAATCCATACATAGGTGTCATCATTCATGACATGATTATTTCTCACTTATTGTTTTAAATATGGTATTTGGTATAACTTCCATATCATAATCCATGTTTTAGACACCAATGATTGGGGGCAGGTTACACAACACTTTTGCTTCTTATCTTTTAGTTTTCAAAATTACCCAATCATTTTTAGTAGTTGTGTGCCTTATTCCATCTACAGGTGGTTGGCATCATTTTTTATTAGCTTTCATACAATCCTAGCCTTCACATTCTTGAGTGACCAAGTGGCTTCCACATAAGCCAAATTTTTAGTTTTGGAGTGAATTTTATACAAGCCTAATCTCCATCTTTTTTGAATTGGCCAACATTGGCCTAGTTTCTAGCACATATTCGACTATCCATGCCACATTGTCAAAATTCCAAAACATTCATGGGCTTTAGGAGCCATCTCATACGACATATTTCTTCATACCAATATCAATTTATAGCTTCACTTTGTATACTAGGAATTTGACTCAAGGGAGGATGGTTAGTATTGTGTTAGTCCCAAAATGAAATCAAAATGAAATAAACACACTATCATAACATCTCTAGGCCTAGTTACTAGAGAGAGCTTAGTTAACAAGACTATAATGAAAGACACAACTAAAATGTAAAAGAAGATTTTTTACCTTCCTTAGATGCTTCAAAATACTTGTTGTAGTGTCTTGCTCAGTTTGTGATTATGAGATATTCATCAATGGGGCTTGGCTATCTCCATCTCCTCTTAGCACTATTGTTAAATGCTTGGCTTGATTGATGGCTTGTCTCAATTTCAACATTATAACACCAGGGTTTTAGTTTCATGAATCTATTCCTACATTATAACTTTACTTTGATTGAGCTCCCTAAATGAAGGGATCTAGGCTTATTTTTATAGGCTTTCAAATCCCTTGGAATGGGTTAAATCTGACCATGGTTGAGTTTATTAACTTTGGTTGAGTTTGGCATATTCTTAGGATATTCTTTTAGATATTTTCCAAAAGTGACAACTCACAACCATGATTGAATTTATTAAATTTGGTTGAGTTTAGCATATTTCTAGGATATTATTTTAGATATTTTCCAAAAGTGACAACTCACAAAGGTAAGATACTCTTGAATTTCCCTCTTAGCAATTGATTTATTAGCTCATGGGTGAACTCAATTAAGATTTGAAGTTGATTTAACTTGCTAATTGATTTTGATTATGGGGAGAAAGTTAATTAATTATATTTAGGCATTTGGTCACTTGCTTGATATTGATTAATTTAATGTGAATATCTGCCTTATTTAAATGATTTATTAAGCTAAATTGATTTAATGCAAGGTTATGAAACCAAATTTTAGACTAATAGAAATTCTTAGGCTAGGTATTCAATAATTGATAATAATTGGTCTAAAATTGGATATGAAGCCATTGGTGACCAAATTTAGGTGTCTACAATTTTCTCCTATTTGGGAAGATGTTGCAAACTATAGGCAAAGCAATATCTTCTCAAATAATGAGAGATGACATGTATGCCAAAAAGAAGATGATTGAAGAACAAAGATCTAAATGGTATTTGGGAAGCCTATGATGATTCCCCCTCATGGGAGTGGCCATCACATTTATTGATGTATGATCCCTTGAAAAATAAGTAAGAATAAAGGTGGAATTAACCTATGGTTGAGATTAATCCACATGAGAAAATGCTTGCATGTATCTATTTTTAAAGATTACTGATTTGTCTAAAGGCAATTATAATTAGGAATAGAAGTCAAAATAATGATTTACCCATAGACATTTATAATCATTAAAAAGATTTGGATTGGCTAAATATGGTTATGCCCCAATTAGGAATGATTAACAAGCATAAATCAAGGATATGACCTGAAATATAGATTGAAGATGAGTGGGCACAAAGTGATGAAAGAAATGAATAGAAGAATAAGATTAATCAATAGAAATAATTTAGTTAGACCTATTAATGAGGAGATGCTCATCCTTATTATAAATAATACAACTAGAATGGTCAATGGGTTGATTTGATCAAGGGTGGTATGGAAGGATTTGCCAAGGTGTCAAGGAGAAACTTCTATAACTCCATTGATTTTAGACCTCTTATAATTGTAGCATGTAATGGTAGGCATCATGATTAAAAACCATGAATATTTGGATAAAATATACATAAAGACTGACTCTTAATCTAATAAACACTTGAAAATAATGCACCAATGATAAAAACCATGATGACAATGTTGACATATGAATATGAATGGACTCAATAATCATGTGTGAAAGGGATCACCTAATGAACACATATAGACCGAGTCAAAGCAACAATGCTAAAAGAAAACAAATAGGTAAGTAAAAAAAATAAAGAAACACACAACTATAAAGTGCATAAATACACAAATATCTTGAAATAAATAAACAAATAGAATTCCTAAAAATTAAAAGTAAAAGAAAACATCCTAACAATGACTTTGCCCTAGTAGGGTAGATTGAAGATAACTAGATAAGATTAGATAGGACAAATGTTTTTGAATTTTGAAATATTTGAAATGTTTTTGGCATTTTGAGGTATCTCAACTTGGTAGATAATGACAAGATACCTACCTGCAAAATGGTGAGAGAGTTTGACTTAGGTTACTCACAAAATGGTGAGAGCATATAGAAAGGGGGACTAAGGTGACCTCAACATGAATTGAGTATGACATATGTAGTTTCAAAATGACCTCAAGTCATAGTAATTCCATCTAAATAAAAGGTGAGGAAAAACCAACTAGGTCCCAACAAGTTCTCAAATCTAACAAATAGCTAGTCAAATGAAAACAATGATGGCAAGGTGATGCAACAATGCATGGTAAATAAATGTTGCTCCTAGTTTACCTATAGGTATTTATAACTAAGATAAAACATATGAATTTCCCCATAGGTGGTTATAATCAGGCTCACATAAAAAAAACTCAATATAAGATGGAAAATGAAAGATATCTTGCCAGATCAACTATCACACTACTTTCATAAACTATCATTATAAACATAGATTCAATTGATTATTGAAAATTGATTAGAATCCCCTAGTAAAAGGTGCAAGAATAACCAAAGGAACTAAGATCAAAATAGGATTGGGTGAGATGACTAAAAATAGGCTTTGGTCTAGATAGGGATAAAATGATAATATAGAATGGTCTTGCTCTAGGATAATGATGGTTTTATAAATTAGATAAATTGGTAAGAGGGTTGCCACCAGTGGTAAGGTGATTGGCTGGGATATGAGACAATAGAAAATGGATATGGTATTTGAAATGTTATGGTAATAAAATGGTATGGTACTTTTTTTTGGCTTGGGTATGATAAATGGCATATGATTCTATTGTTCTTGCTGAAGTAGAGATGCACGTGTTGATCAACAAATGATACAACCAGAATAGTTAATCATGTAAATTGCTAGCTCACACCTCATCTGAATAATTTCTCTATCAAGAACTATTTATAGATCTAGATGTTAAGAATGTTTTTTTTTTAATCTTCATTGGTCATTGATTTTGATTCCTTCAAGTGTCAAGATAAGGTATCTTTTTGACCTTTGTAAAGGAAAGTATGATCATGGATGGTAAATAAGGACAAATAATGGATGGTAGGTTTGTTTATGAAATGGAATGACAAAAGATAATGGAATGTGTAATAGTGGGGGAAAAAATGAAGATTAGGACTTTTAGTCACATATAATGTTACTGATGTTAGATTCGATATAACTTTGGATGTGACAGGGGTAAATACTTTTGAATATTTTCTCAATAGGACCACTAGATTTTTTTTTGTTTGATCTTAAGAGTAGCTACCATCTAATTAGGTTGTAGATTGATAGCTATTTTGATTTTATCTTCAAAATTTTGTGTTTAGTTATTGGTACCTTGATGAAGTTTTCACCAATGAAGTTGTCTTGATTTTCCCATAGCACCTCTAAGAAGTTTTCACTAATGAACATTGGCTTTTGACTTTGATTTTATTCTTGTGATTTTGAAAAAGTTTCACTAAAATATGTTGAGTTTGAACTTTATGTGTCCCCTAGTGCCTCTAAAAAGGTTTCATTAGGAGAGTGTTCTTCTACTACATGAATGTGGTCTTGGCCTCCTTGCTCTTATTCAACTACTATATCACCATGGATGTAATTCAATAAAGCATGATTTGGTCAGTCCCAATAAAAACTTGTGGGAGATGGAATGCCAAGAATATGGATATGTTAATTAATGGTAATGGCATGTGAAATGGTAATATAATGGGGGAGGCTACACAATACTCATAGAATATATTAGGATAACTTATTTCGAATCTGAAGTACTCATCCTCAAAAACTATAAAAGGATCAAAAATATATTCATATTGATTTGTTAGGCATGCATAACCAATATTGTAATAATAATGAATGTATTCTTCTTTTGAATCTAATTTTGACTCAATGGACTCTCAATTCAATGTCAAGATTGATTTTGATTCTACTTCTAATGCTAAATCTAATATCAGTTCAAAAATAGAACCCAACTCTAATTCTAATTCTTCATCTAATGGGTAATATGTTATAATGATGTTTGGTTGAATATTTGGTATTGGATAAATAACGACTTGTGATGGCATGATGGGCTCCACAAAGATAGTATTTTTAGAGTGGGACCCTTTTAGGATGGAAAAAAGGTCAAGAAATAATTTAGAAATTAGATTGTCAATAGGAGGATCTTGAAAAATATGCATATGGTTAAGGTAATGATTTTCCCAAAAGTGGTTATAATCATTAAAAAGTGACTTAACAAAGTCTGACTCATCAAAGTGAGAATTATAAATAACTAATAGAGGATCAATAGGTAATTTATCATAGGTTGACCTATCACAAGTGGTTGGTTCAATAAAAACATCTCAGATTGGTTGGTTCTCTTGGCGTTAGTTTCTAATGAGTTGGAAAATACTAGTTTTGAGCATAGCTTGGTCTTTAAATGATTGGATTGGTTGAAGTTTTAATTAGATTGGCACTAGATGAAAAATTGTTTGTGATTATATAATGGTAGGGCATTAGGGATCATGATTTACCACACAAGCCAAATGATGAAGTTTTGTTATAGAAATGGTTGGGCATTGTGGAACTTAGTTACTCACACAAGCCAAAAGATGAGGTCTTGTAGTGATTAAGGGCCATTATGGAGCTTGATTTCTCATACAATCTAATGTATCTAAGTCCTCCTTATAAACCATATCATCCCAATCTTGATTTGGATCATAAGCTAGTTCTTGAATATATTCTATGTATTGATTATTATAAAGAGGGTATGGATTTATATCCCAAACAATAATATTTGTAGTTGGGTCTTCAAATTACTCCTCATAAGCCTCTTCATACCAATCAAGGTCTCAAGTTAGATTGTAAGCTAGTTCATTACTTTATTTCCATGAATGATTATTATGAGGTGGATAAAAATCTGTCTCACAAACTATACTCATCATTAGGGTCTTGACTAAAGCCATAAAAGTCATTTTGTGCAGCCATTATATAATAAGTTGGATTGTGTGTGACTCCAAAAGTGTAGTTAGATATATCCACATAAATGATGAAAGCTCTAAAATAAAAGGCTTAGAGTTTTGAAAACTCTGAAAGATAATGCCCAAAGGAAAAAAGGTTCAAATTTGGTTTAACTTGGTCAAAAGTGGAGATGTATCTCCAAAAAATTATTTGATCATAGAGATATATCTCCAAAATGGTTTGTGCTAAGACTTGGCACAAAATAGTCTAACATCAAATGTCATACATACAAAAGGTCAAGCATCTGAATAAAAATTGGCATGTCAAAAGTTTAGGTCAAAGTGTTCTAAATAAGGTCTAAACTAAGAAAGGGAAAAGAGTCACTAGGTATTTTTTCCAAATGCAAAGTTAAAAGCTAGACTCAAACAAGCGATGCTAGGAATTTTGGCTACACGGCATGAAAATCTAGGCTTAAAACAAAGGCATGATGTGATTGTATTTAATCTAACAAGTTTGGAAATAACTTTGACATAGACTTAGCACATAGAATCAAACATTAACATGATCAGTTAGCATAAGATGTAAGGAAAAATGCTTTTGGATAAAAGAGTGCATTTTCCCAAATAAAGACATAAATAATAATGAGGATAGGCCTTGAATAAACAAACCATCAATAGTTTTAAAATTTAGGTAATCGATTAACTAAAGTTATGCAACCTAAAAGAGAAAGATTTGTGTATCAACCCCATGAATTGAGATCTAAATAGAAATCAATCATTTTTTGAATCAAGACTTGACAAGGTTAATTGAAAACTCAACATTGAAAACTAAGATTTTATCAAACAATCTAGGTAAAATTAGACAACATGACAACATAAGACAAAGGTCCAACTAGTATATGTGACTAATTTTGAAACAATGTTTTTTTTGGTGAAATGGTAAACAAGTTGTGAAATAAATTGAGTAGCCTAACAAAGCAAGCATGCTCAAATGATGTGATCAATGTTATGTTTCAAATACTCAAAGGCAAAATGGTTTGATATGATTTTGGCAATGTAACACTACCCATCTCAAATAAGTAACACCCATGCAAACATGTTTATCAAAAATTTCAAAGCATAAGTTTGATGCAAAATGGACAGCATAATGCCTCTTTATATAATAGAGTGACATATAAATAAACTGGTTTTAACATGTTTTATAAACAAATACATAATTTTTAGTCTTAAAACACTAAGCAATAAAAAGATAAATGATAAAAATACAACTAAGTATAATCATCTTAAATATTATCAAGGGTGTGGCAATGTGGGATTGACTAAATTAGTTGGTATTAGATCATTTTAGATGGATCAATTGCATAATGAATTTCACATAAAATGATGCAAAAGAAGCACACTTTAATTTGGTGTCCGTGGCACTTGTCTTGTTGTAAAAAGGTCTTGCCATTTTTGAAACCACTACATCCATCACTTGCTTAGTGTAGTGTGATGTCCAATGTGCAAATACATCCTAGTGTTAAACCCTAACACTAAAAGGTGGTTTAATCACTTAAACCTTTAATCATAATGGGGGTGATAAATTCAATGCTAGGAGATGAAACTTTGGGTCAAAGCTTTCCTATACAACTTGTGGGAGGTAATGAAGTCCCCCTCACAAGCCAAGATGTAATGAAATAAATGACACAATAAAAAGACTTTATGATCATCTCAAGATCACCTAATACTATTTATAGTTTTTGGAGAGATATTTAAATGGCATTCCTTCTATTCCTTGGACTAGGCTCAAAGTGTGATGAGATGGCACTTTTAATCCCAAAATTTCCCTAAAGGGGACGGATGGGAGAGCATATATGCATGTCTCTTTTCACTAAAACACACAATCAATAAGCAAGATGTAAAATAGTTTAAGTGAATTTAATTTTCTTACACCAAATTGAAAGTGTTTGATTAGATTCGTTACTATCCCCTTGGATTTAAGAAGTGCAAATGAAAATAATTGCAAACCACTCAAAAAGAAGTTGGCACTTTTGATCTCAAAAGTTCCCTAAAGGGGATAGATGGGAGAGAATACACACACAACTCTTCATTTAATCAAAAAATATTAGACTAAAAAAATAATGAAAATAATTTGCAAAAACTTTGAAGTGTATTCAATTTTATAGCACTAAACGAAATGTGTGGTGGTGTTCTTTTAGCCCCTTGGCTTTAAGTTTTGAGCTTTGAAAGAAACCACAAAAACCTAACCAATAAAACATCCTAAAAAGTTTATTTAAACACAAAAATTAAGGATTCATATTTAGTTTTAGACATCAAAATAAAGTTTTAAAAGACTAATTTATATTGAAATGGTTTTCTTCAAATAAGTTCTGCAAAAAAAGGTTAGAACTTCGTTTAGCCTTGAAGCTTATTTATCAAATGAGACAAAAAAATTTGAAGGGTAAAATATATCGACCCAAAGGAAAAATCCCAATAAAAAAAAATGTTAGGTTAGGCAAAGGTTAGAAAAAATTTCAATAAAAAAAAAAAAAAAAAAAAGTGAAATAAGAAAACCGAACATAAAAATCATAACAACATACAATTAGTAGTTTAACCATAAATTTTAAAATATACATCCATTTGTTACAAAATTTTTGGAGGTTATTTATAGTTATAGTGTGAACCTCTCTATAAAAATTAATACTAAAATAATGAATAAAACAATTTTATTAGCTCTGTACTAACTATTTTTATCAGAAAATTAAAAAATAGATTATGATAGTTACTAAAATAGTCATAACTTCTAAAATATAAAGATATTTTTTCTAAATTTTCAAATAATATCAATAACATATTTATATATACTTATGAAAAAAATATTAAGTAAATAAAAAGTTTTGAATTCTTTATGGGTTGTTTTTACTATAGTAAAGCAAAATAAAAAACAAAAAAAATTAAAACTATGAATGCAAAGAAATTTATGGGTTGCACACTTATGAAGATAGTCCCATCGGGTGTGCCATTATGTGATAAAGGAATTTTATAAAGAGATGATTTTATATAAAGTGTTAGTCCATAAAACCATGAAATCAACACACTAACATACTAACATCTCTAAGCCTAGATCTTAGGGGGAGCTTAATGAATAAACAACAATTGAAAACCCAATTAAAATGCAAAGAAAAAAAATATTTGCCTTCTTTGAGAGATTAAAATTATTTATTCATTTGGATTGTTTGTTTTATGTGTAATAAGTCTTCATCAATGACATATGGCTAACATTATCTCCTCTAAATACCATTGTTGAATGCTTGGCTTGATTTATATGGCTTGGCTCAATTTCAGCATTATAATACTAGGATTTTAGCTTGATGAATCTATTCTTGCATTATAACTCTACTTTGATTGAAATCCCTAAATGAAGGGCTCTAGGATTGCTTTTATAGGCTTTCAAACCCATTAGAATGGGTTAAAACTGACCATGGTTAAGTTTATTAATTTTGGTTGAGTTTGGCATATTCTTAAGATATATTTTTAGATATTTTCCAAAAGTGATAACTCAAAACCATGGTTTAATTTATTAACTTTGGTTGAGTTTGACATATTCTTAGGATATTCTTTTAGATATTTTCCAAAAGTGACAACTCACAAAGGTAAGATGTTCTTGAATTTCCTTTTTAGTAATTGATTTAATTGATTTATTAGCTCATGAGAGAACTCAATTAAGATTTGAAATTGATTTAACTTACTAATTGATTTTAATTAGGGTGTGCATTTTAATTAATTTTTTTAGGCATTTGGTCATTTTTTTTATTTTTATTAATTCAATGTGCATATTTTATTTATTTAATTGATTTATTAAACCAAATTGATTTAATGCAAGGTTATGAAGTCAAATTTGGGACTAATAAAAATTCTCAGGCTAGATATTCAATGATTGGCAATAATTGGTCTAAAGTCATATATGAAGCCATTGGTGGCCAAATTTAGGAGTCTACACATTTCATGGGGTAATGATGGAGCTAAAGGGCTAGCCTTTATATTCTTGAACCACCTAGTCAAAGGGATTAGACACATAGTCAAGACATCGATTATCACATGTATGATCATCTAGCTTCACTTAGTAGGTGATGATGGAGCCAAAGGGACATCCTTTGCATTCTTGAGCCACTTTTCAAATAATTGAGCACTCAACTATGTTCATGTTATAACTTTTGGTACAACATCATCTAGTACATCTAGCATTACTCAATCTTACTCAATATCAAAATAATTTTTGTATTGGTTCACATACTCGGTGAGGTGTATTAATTCTTTTCTCTTCCTCTCTCTTACCCAACTTTGTACATTCTTGTTTTATATTGCATATAATAAGAACTAATCTACTCCTTTTTTTCCTTTTGAAAATTTACACTTACACAATGTGCTCTTTATGCACTATTTAGCATCACAAGCTTCATGGAATTAACATTTGTAGGTAAGTTTAAGTATGCTTTACATTTTTTTTATTGTATTATTTCACTTTGATACATCACTAGAATAAAGGTGGGAAAATGTAGTCATATAAAATGTAAAAAATGGTAACTTGAGCATGGATAAAGACACCCAATCCTTAGGTCCCTCTTGCTTGCTCTCATGACCCTCTTAGGCTTACTTTCATTGATTCCAAATTATCCATGGCCTTTTAGACTTGACCCCAACTGACCCAAGACCCTCTCTTCATGACTAAGCCATCCCCCTAGGTCCCATCTAATCAGAACAATAGCACCAAATTTTGACTATAGTGTTAGACCCTAGGGTGTCCCCTTTTTAGTGCTCCTATCCAATCACATTTCAAGCCCATGTTACCATTTTTTCTTGATTCCTCTTATTAATTATGTCAGCCTAGTCTGGTTTCATCTAACCCATGACCAATAGATCCATATATAATCCCATTCAATGATCATTTGGAAAGGGTTATAAAATATTATTCAAGTAAGAAAAAATACAAGTAATACCACTCAAGCAATCTTTCTTATTCTCTACATACATCCAACCTATACAATTTCAAGCTAATTCAAGTCCTTACATCAGTCCTGAGTTAGCTCAAACATATATAGTTTTAGCATTTTTATTGCATTTCATTCACTATTACACCAAACACTCTTTAAAGGAGAAGTACATATGGCTTGATCCCTCTTTGGAGTATTTTTATGTAGGTAACATGCCCACACATGGAGTGTGAAGCAAATATAATGTATCTTACACATACTAACCCCCTTTTCTCCATTTACCAAAGTTTATTTAAATTACATAGAAGATACAATCACATGAATAATTAGCTCTATAAGGAGATTTATTGATATCAAATACCTAAAAATTGGTAAACATGCTTACATTGAGTAGGTGAATAAAACCCAGAAAGCTTAAATCCTTAGGATTAATAATTCTAGAAAAGGACTAAAGCATTAGAGCCTAGGGTGTTTAGTTCCAACACTCCTATCTAATTAGAAAATGAAGTCTAGGATCCTATTTGTGATAGTGTCTTAGTCTTGTACATAAATTTACAGACCCTATCTTAGTTAGAACAGTCTAGAATAAGCTAGGTTTAATTTTATCTCTCTTGCTACTATTTTTAGAAAAGGTCTAATTGTAATCTAATTTCATAAATTAATATTTTTAATTAGGAATATTATTTACTAATTTATCCTACTTAGACTTGTTAATTAAATAGGAATAAAAATCCATTATTCTCAAAAATAACGAATCAATTTTACAAGAAAAAATGCCATTGAACAAGGTTTATAATATAACCAAGAAATGTTTTGAATTATATGGGTTGGTATTTGGCCTTGATAGGCTAAATTACTAACATTTATAGAGATTAAAAAGGGATGATCAACCTTCTGTTCAAGAGAACCTACTATATTTTCCATGACAATGGAAATCTAAAGCATGACTTGATGACTCTCTTTAAACTCCAAACATAATCTTAAACTTTGATAAAACTATTTTGACTATGAAAATAACAATACTGAAAGGAAATGACAACTAAATTTAGAATTAAGAACAACTAACCTAAAGAGATAGGAAAACAAAACAAAAGGGAAGTAGACTACTACTTATGATATTCACTTATTAAAACAAATTAAACTTTGAACAACTAACATAAACTCAAAATATTTCATCTAGAGTCAAATGGAAATCTATGTTTTCCACCATAGAACATTGAAATATGATTTTCATCTCTTTATAACTCTCTTATATATCTAAGAGCACTTGCATCTTCATAATCTATTGGGGAAGCAACTAATTCTTTTACTACAAATTTTAGGTGTGTGAATTGAAGATGTGAGTCCAAGACCCAGTCATACTCCTCCTATATGCGTGTAATTTGCAAGAACAATCTCAATTCTTCTTCATTCATGAGTTACTAATTATGATCATGTAGAATATCATGATTTGTCTCCTTTGTCATATCTACAAGGATAGCCTCTAAGAGATATGGATATGATTTTATAAATTCTTGAGGCCATTTGAGTTTATACTTGGCTTCTAAAGATAGACATACATCTGAATATGATAAGAGAAGTTGATAACCATGCTTGAGAGACTCAAACAAGTCATCTCCTAAGAAGAAAACTTCCTATATTTGATTGGTTAAAGACATGGTTACTTCTTATTTGATGAAACTACCTCTCTCAGCCTAAAATATATTGCAATCAAGAAAAAAATAGCCTAAAAGAATGACACCAAATAAATCTAATGATTATTTATCCTTAAACTGAAGTATAATTGGAATTTCTTCAAGATGAATTTTAGAAGCAAACATATCAATTTCTTGATCACAATCATGAGTTTGCAAGTCTTCTTTTACTATTTTAGATTGGTCCACTTGCTGATCTAGCATGATTTGTTCTTCATATTCATTTTTTAATTGGTACTTGACTTCTATCACTTCTATTAGCACTTATGGATTATCATGATGAATGAAAAATGTTGTGTGATCAAATAACTCATGGAAAACATCATTAACTTGTATAATTTGAGTGTCCTCCCTTGAATATCAATAACCTCTTCTTCATGTACTTGTTATTGTAATTATATCTCATCATCTATCTTTTCTTCATCTTTGAATTCATCTATCTAGCTTCAAATTTTTCAATTATCTCAAAAAGGAGAGGCTCCTTTTCAAGAATAGGCATGGTAGACCCCTAGAAATACTCAAAGAGATGATAAAGGTCCAAAATAGTTACCATTGATGATTGATTATAATCTTGGGGTTTCTCAAATTGAATCACCATCACCTCCTCTCTTTGTTTCCAATTCTCTTGAATATCTTTCCATGAAAGAAAGGACTTGGGCTATTAAGGACGAAGGAGTGAAGGCTCAATGACTACTTGCTTGCTCTTGAATTCTACATCTTGGATCATGCTTGAATATTCTTCTTTCTCCTTGGATTATTGTATTTGATTCCAAGTCATGAACATAGGTTTAGGATCTTCTCCCTTTATACTTGTTGCATCTATGTGTGTGAAATAAGGAATTTACTGATGTGTTACCTTTGTAGCTTCCATTGAATACTAAATATGTTAATTTTCAATAACAAGTTGCTTGGATAGATGAGCCTCAAAATCATGAATTAAATCACTATAGATCTCTCCCTAAAAACTTGAAGATGAAAGTTTTTGTATGATCTACTATGAAACCTAAAAATTAGACTCTTCAAAATATACTTCTTTAACCTTTTGAGGCCTCTCTTGGATAGACTTCTAGGTAGGAAAGCTAGGTAAGGTCTATCAAGAATTTTGAGGGATATGATATACATTAGTTTGATGTTTATGAAGAGAAAAGGGGATCTCAATGGGAATATGCCAATGATTGTGATGTCCCTAGTGTTTTTCATGGACCACCAACATTTCTTCAATGCCTATAATTAGACCACCTATTTCTAGAATATCAAAACTAAATTTTTAATGGATTTGTCCTCTAAAAGATTCACATACCTCTTTATCCTACTATAAATTAGCTCTCATATTTTAAATTTCATGCTTGGGAATCTCCTATCCAAAGCTCTTCTAGGTTTATATGCTTATCATCTATTTTTCATAGCAAAAAAGAGTTTATTTGAAGCTTGAGATGGATTATTTTGGGACTTGGTTGGGTTGATCAAGAGGATAACAAGGTTCATGAGACTCATCATAGGATTGGTATGAGTCATCATACTACTAAGAAGGCTTTGTATATAGTTGGTGATACTCATCATATGGATAATATGAATCATGGTAGGGCTGATATGGGTCATGAAGATCATGCTAGAACTACTCATAAGGAGATGATTGGTAGAATTCTTCTCTATAGGCTATCATAGTCTAGAAAACACATGAAAATCAGCTAATTATGAATAAAAATTATCTTTTACCTCTAATATAAGGAACATAGGAGTAATTTAAATTGCTTTTAAAGGTGAATATGATATAAATTTATCCTCAAATGGTTAAATTTTCATCCCATTGGGCATGCTAGAACTGTTAGCAACCTAGATAACACCATGTTTGAAGGATAATATATTTCTCTAAAAATATTTCACATTTGGACTAACATTAGAATGATCATAGGTGTGGGACACTTGAACTCAGACTGGACCTCTAGTTTTAATTAGGTTAGCTCATTTGATGTATCATTTATACTCTACTTACTAAAGTACTAATTTATTGGGATGAAAATGGGTAGAAGGATGTATACACCCTAAATTGGTCAAGAAAACACACATATTATGTATTTTCATAGGAGACTCTGACTAGAGAATATGAACTTTTATTCACATTTAGTCAAGTCCTCTCTTTTGACTTGTCTTGATCATTCTAGATTCCCTAAACATTTTCATGCTTATTCCTGAACATCCATAGCATTTTAGACTTAACACTTTTAGGACCAAGAACATCTTTTAGGTCCAGACCCATCCCCCCAAGTCCCACATCCCTTGGATAATAATTCCCAAATAGGCATATAATGATAAAAACTTAGGGTATCTAATTTTTGGTGTTGTTGTCTAAGTCCAATTTTGGCTCCAACAGTCAGCTTCTTTCATATGATGAGTCTTACCCCTTTTCTTTACTTCAAGTCTAAGTTTCCTAATGTCAACCAAATGTAATAAAAGCTCTCAAATTCAAAATAATGAATCTCATATATTAAGGAATACACAAGGCATTTTATATCTAGCACTTACTATTTTTACACATTATAGAGAGAATAAAATCAATCAATAATATATCTTAGCTTCTCTACATCAGACATAGATTTGCATGATTGATCAAGGAAGGGCCTATGTGAAATTCATTCATGCATTAATCATGCATGTTCACTAAGGGATAACTACATTATATTTAAGACCCTTGGCATGAAGGTAAATGTAGGCAACAGTCAGAATAATAGGGGTTCTTGATTGTGTGATCATTTTTATCAAAATTTGATCCCCCACCCTTATACTTTGACTTCTTGTGTTTTTTTCATGTATGTATGTTAATATAGGTACTAAAGGTAGAAACTAACATATAGTGAGCTCCACATAGTCTCAATATTTAATATTCAACTGATAGAGTGTCATAGGGATACCAAGTAGAACCTAGAAAAGCCAGACCACCAAGACAATAATGTTGGAAGTGGAAAATAACACCAAAAGTGGAAAATAGTGTTATAAAGTGGAATATAATTCCAAGTAGTAGGGTTTCCCAAGTTTGGCACTCATGTATAATCTAAAAATATAGGTTTGGGTCTTGTTTGTGATAGTTTTCCATACATGTACAACAATTTCTAGACTCTGCATCATCCGTTTCAGCCCAGAATAAGCTAAGTTAATATTTCTTTATCTTCTCTTTCATATGTGAATTAAGTTTATCAAATTGGAAAAAATACATATTTCACTACATAAAATTATAATTCTCTCCCTATTCTAGACCTTAATTACTTAGGAATTAAAAATCTAATTTCTTAAATAAATAAAACATTTGGTGAACCTAACTTACTTTGAATTTTTGTACAAAAACCCTAGAAACCATAAGGATAATTATTTCTGATTTTTTCCAAAATTTCTTGATTTTTCTTGAATTAAAAAAAAATATACCAATTCACTACAAAAATATCACATATTTTTTTCAAACCCTTGTTTGTACATACTAGGTCTTTTTTGCATACAAACACATTCAACAAATAGGAAAAATATATTGCTAATTTTAGAAACATTTTTTTATTTTTCCTAAATTTTTCAAGAAAATTTCCAAAAATTTTGTCTAAATTCAAAATTATTGCATAAATTTCAAAAAGTTTAAACCCTAGTTCACAACCTTAGATTTATAAACTAGGTCCTCAAACAATAAGTTTGGCATGCTTGCCAATTTTAGAAAACTATTTTGAAGTTTTTGTAAATCAATTACCTTGTCAAACATAATTTCAAATTTTCAAAATTAGTAGTTTCTTGTGCAAAAATTTACTTTCCAAAATTATAATTTTTATACTTTTTTTTGTTCATTTATCTTATTTTAAATAATTTTTAGAATTAAAAATTATTTCATAAATTTCAAAAAATTTAAAACCCTAGTTCAAAACTATAGATTTCCAAACTAGGTCCTCAAACCCCAAATTTACCTCCCTTACAATTTTTAGAAAAATAATTTGAATTTAATGCAAATTGTTTGGATTATCAAAATTAATTTTCAAAATTCAATGTTAGTAGTTCTTTACGCATTTATTTTCTTCACTGTACTTTTCAAAATTCTCTTTGGTGATAAAATGGCCACAAAGGCACTTCCTTCTTCTCATCCCTTAGATAAATTTCTTACAATTATGACAATCATTGGACAAATTTGAAAAATTTCACATTAGCTAAAATTATATAAAATGATTTCATTTATAGTGAAGATAATCACTATTGTTTTAATGAAGGATATGATGATGTACATAATGATGAGGGTGATTCACAAACAGATGAATCTTTTGCTCTTAAACCCATATCTTTTATTCCTTCTTCTAATGAAAATACTTTTGATAAATGGGAAAGATACTTCTCACCTCATTCTCCTAGGCACAATATATAAAATGCAAAAATTAATCATGCACTTCCAAGTGAACCTCTTATTTGTGATGATTTGCTTCCATGTAAACCTAATCACTTTTTGCCTTTCACTACTACTATGTTCAAAATACAAAAATATAGATGCAATAGAATCAAATTACCAAATCATAGTTCAAATGATGCATTATGTGTTCTTAACTCTACTCTCCCAAAATAATGTTCAAATGATAACTCCTCTACTCTCACTCCTCATGTTGCAAATAAAGAAAATGCATATACTCCATTCATGGATAACATAGATACACATGATGTTTCAAATTCCAATGATAACTTATTGCATATTAGAAAGGAATTAACTTCTTCTCTTACACCTCTCCCTAGGAATGATTGAAGTGATAATTAGGATGATAATGAACATGAAAATGAATATGAGATTGAAAGTGGCTATGAAAATGATACTTTAAATTCTTCAATTTTAAATGAACAAAATTTAGATTGTGACAATCCATGGAATAATGATGGCTACTATGCATAGAGTGAAAAAGATAATGCATCTCATGTTTCTAACCCTTCTCTCACTCCTCTCAAATCTCATGTATGTCAAAACTTTTCTTCTACTTCTATGAATGATTTTATCTCTAATAATGCACATGTTCATGTTCATATCACATCTTCTACTAAATCATAATGTGATTCACTAAAACATAAAGATACCAATGAATCTCCCAAACCACCCCTCACTATAGTAGAACCCAACTCTCACTCCTCACTAAAGAGAATGGTATCCCACATCCCTCTAGCAAGATCCAATATACCATTACTCCTATGGTTCAAGTAAGCACACCCCCTCTTTATGATTCACTTGCTAAATGTAGCATTCCCATGGTTAAAATTAATATTCAAATTTAACGATTAAATGAACCACATCAAGATATTAATGTACCATCCCAGGAGATCATCTCTTTGATGGATGTAGTTGGTGAACTAAAAATTCAATTAGATCTCCTTACCTTGGAAAATAAAGCTTATAAATCTTGGATGGATGCTAATGATCTACATGGTAACCCTGTTCTAAATACATTCATAAAAGTTGCATTGCATAAGCATTTCTAGAAACCATCATTACCTTACTTTGATGGAACTAGAGATCCATTCACACATATTCATTTATTTTGAAAGGATTTGCCACCTCATGCAAGCCCTTTGATTCTACTCAATTTATTTCAGAAAACATTAGTATGGGAAGCACAAAATTGGTTCTTTCATATACTCCCCATTAGTTCATTACACACATATGATAACTTAGAGGAGGTATTTCTCAAAAACTACATTGTCAACTCAGGCCCTTGTGTTACATATGAGAAACTCACCACAATACATTAGAATTTTCTAGAGCTAGTTAGTGAGTATATCTTAAGATTCAAGGCTCATTTGTTGAGATTGATATACAAACTGTAAAATCTAGAGATCCAACATATTTTTATCAAGGGCCTTCACCAACCTCTCCTTGAGCATTAACTATATCAAATAGAGCCTTGTTTCAAAAATTTATGTTACACAGATCTAGCTTTGGAAAATAAATTGGGATTAATTGAAGTAGATTCAATTGATTGGATCACTCTAGACTTCATAGTAGCATCTTTAGATATAGATCCTACCACTCAGTTCCTACCATGTCCTAGACAAGATAGGAGACCATAACCAAAAAAGCAACCAATCAAGAACAAAGAGTAAGTTTTAAGAACAAAACCTATAATATGCACTACATAAAACAATAATAAAGCACCATTATAGTTTGATTTAGAGTGGGATAACCCATCTATCATATTATCATCACTACTAGATAGGAGGTTAATCACATTACCTTCTATTCACTGACGAGATCTGCATCTCTTATATAGATAGCCACATCAGCCCTTTTTTAATTATCATTGTATCCATAGACATAATGATGGTAATTTTTATGGACACAAAGATTGCATTAATAGATGTGTTGATTAGGGCATTATCACATTCACATAGGGGGCACATAGATCTCCTCCATTATGGAACCCTAGACCTTATTCCTCCATGATTGAGCCATTATAGGACATTCATTTATATGAATCATTGGTCACTAATCATGAGCACAATGCAAGTTTTAGGATAGAATCTCACAAGAGATCTCTTATTCTAACTATTTAGAAAAAATTTAACTAGTACAACAAAAGCAACCCACATATAGTAGTGTAGTCTTTGGTATATATAATGTAGTTCCATATACATATCCAACAGAGTCACAGGCACAACAATAGAGTACTATTCCAGAGAGATATTCATTATAGTCAAGTTTTCAAGGTCCTAACTCACATAGCAATCTGCTATGATTAAGACTAGTTGAACCCACATCATAGAGTAATACTTCATAAAGTTATTCATTATATCTAGGTTTTTATGGTCCTATCTCATGTAGCAATCTATTATGATTAAGATTAAATGAGCCTTCAACACAAGTTTCAACTCCATCTCAACATATTTCACATTCATTTTCATCACAATAGAGGCCATAGGGTATTTGGTTATAACCAGATGAGCCTTATTCATAGCATATAGTATCAGCTATAGAGCACATTCCTACACAACATGACAAGTATGGGCACTTGTTCACTTGGCCAACAAGTTTAGATATTAATGTAGCATAGTGTGATACAACATACATTTAGTTTAGCATAAGTTCATAGCCTCACTTAGTAGGGAAATAATGGATCCAAAGGTCTAGTTACCCTTTGTATTCTTGAGCCACTCTCAAAGAATTAATATTCACATAGTACTATCTTACATCCCCTACTAACAAATAAAATTCCTAATTCCTAACAACTATCCTATCTAAATACCCAGCTATCAAAATCCAAAAATTACCAAATCAAGCTTATCCAATTACAATATCAACCAAACCAAATCAAACGTATCCAATTCCTACTTTACCAATCCCAAAAACTAGCTCAAATTTATCCAAATAAATTACCAATTACCAAAACAAACAATTTTTTGCCTACATACGATTATAATCTAAAATCAATAATCTTAGCATCACAATTATCAAAAAATTACATCTAAACATATCAAACATCAAATCCCATATCCCAAGTACCATTTACCATGCACATTTAAATTTAGAATCAATACTAGATCAACCATTTCTAAATTCAACCACTTATAATCTATATACCAACATATTCTAGAATCCATAGCATAGATACACAGGAGTTTAAAAGCAAACCAATATCTATATATATGTGTGTGTGTGTGTGTGTGTGTGTGTGTGTGTGTGTGTGTGTGTGTGTGTGTGTGTGTGTGTCATGAAGTTTTCAAAACATATACATAATCTCAAAGTACTATAAATCATGAATAGGGGTCATACCCTCACTCTTGATCTCACTCTCTCCTCCTATGCTAGTCCCATAATCTTGTTTAGCACTCGATAACTCTACACCTCCTTGATATCCTAAATGTCTCTTTCACTAATTATCTCAATCTAAAAAATAACCATATGCCTCACACAAGTCTACATGTCACCACTAAATATCCATATAATCATCCACAATATTTGAGATCACTGATCCATAATTAGGAGGAGGCATCTTATACCTATCTCACTCAGCCCTCAACTCCTCTCTCTCTCCCACTACCTTAACATATGTATATGTAGATATAGTAACTTGATCAAACAAATGAGCGTACACACCAAATGTAATGGTCACTCTCTCTATCAAACCCTCCTCCACAACATCATCAAGAACATACTATGTAAGCTCATGCAGTGTAGACTCAATGATAGACTCTTAGAACACATCATCCCCACCACTAACCCCATTAGGTGCCTCACCTTGTACACCTCCCATTCCACCTACACACATAATAAACCAACACTATATTAGATATGTACTTTTAAAATACAAACTCAAGAACAAACATAGAAGTAATTTAAATATAATTATTGATTACCTCCCATCATTTGGATTAGCTCAAGATCCTCATATGTAAGAACATATACACTATTCATGGGATACAATAGATTCCACTTCTCCCTAGCCCACTATGTAGTGTATCCCTTAGTACATCCCATGTCATCCACATCCAAAACATCTATAAAAAAATCTTGTGCATCCACAAGTAAAGGTGACAACTTAGCCTCAGTAGGTCTCATATGAGCTCCTACCCTAAATGGTACCCATGCACTCCTCAACCATAACCATACTATAGGGGGAACATCATGTCAAACTCCAAAATACCTCATCACTTACTCATACTAAAAGCACTCATAAACTCTAGGCCAATGATCACGTAACCAACAACTGACCCTATTATACCATAGTTGTTCTCCATCCTCAAGCCATCCTAAGAATCCTTTATATGGCCTCCATATGATATCATGGGAATCCAACCTATCTAGCACCATATTATAGTGATCTATCTCATGAGATCTGATAGCCAACTCACTCATCCATTACTCACCAAATGGATATGGATATGCCTAGCTCACCCTCAATAACCCAATAGGTTGCATAATTGCTACGTGCTTGTATACCTAACACTTTAAAAATGTGGCTACACCCACACCACTACTAAATGTCTCCTGAGTAAATAAATACAAATCCTTGTACAAGTGGGAATCATAGTCCTACCCCATGAGAACACTATACCATACTTCTCAATACTATGAACCACCCTATGCATCCTATAGGCGATAGACACTCCACTACCATCCACTTCAAAAAATGAGGCTAACAATATAGCTAACTATTTTTGCAAGCATGGAACACTCAACTACACAATCATTACCAAAATGACATCACTATCACTACCTCAGTGATGTACTCTTACAATAACACCATCAAAATATCTAGATGTTAAATCAATGGCATTTGCACCCATATCATCCTCCAAAGTAATAATAATCTCCCTAATAGGAAGCCAAAATGTACAAGCATCATCATTCCACCTCTCACATAAGGTGGTAATCAGATACCTATCCCAATGTATAGTACCCATGTCACATACATGCCCCAATCTATCCCTATCCATCATAACACACTCATCAACTGACAATGGAAACATCCTCAATTTCTCTATAACCTAGCCTCTATGAAACTCTATCATTCATACCTCACCCTACAAAAAACACTATAAATAAGTAGATACATTAGGTAACCTGCCAAGTAAATAACCAAACTATACAACATCAAATAGTAAATGAAAAACTCTAAAAGTCATCAACAATGAGCATTAGCATTGCAAAAGGACACTAGTGCTAGACAATAGTGTCAAAACCTAGATACTAGCATTGAACCTTGGATAGTAGTGCTTCCTATATGATAGGAGTGCTATAAATAGTCAAGAATCTTTTAAACCACTCAAAATAACTGAAAAATGACTGAAATAGGCTTTTAAATAGGCAAAAATCAAATGACCATCTTACTCACCAAGCTAATCTCCTCGCTAGCCTTAATCTAGGTTGCCAACTAATTAAAACATGTCATAGAAGGTTCTCATCTCCTCATCATATTGAACTACAAATCTATAATATTTCAAACTTTTCATTGCATAAATGAGATCAAAGTCAATCCAAATTCCTATATCAACCAACTATTCTATTAAAAACTAAAACATTATTTTGCTCATAACTAGAGCACCATGGCTCCATTTTACAAACCATTTTAATCCTTAGAATAGTAACAATAACACCTTAAACATCACATAATCTCTAATATTTCACTAATTCATCCACCTACTTTGGAATTCACACATCTTTCTAATACCCAGGCATACAAATTGGTTTCCACCAATCAACACTCATTCAAAATATCCAAGTAACCTAGCCTATTTAAACAATCAATCAAAGACACCTTTCACTCTTGGTAATTCAATTCCACTAATTCAACATTAGAATCTCAATAAATTCAATACATACAAACCCAAGTTCCTATACATTCTACCACTAGTCATCACTTTTGGCTCAACCTCCTCCATCATAGATTTCGTCCCTCTCCCCAAAAGGGGGACATCATTCCTACTATTCCTATTCTTACACCTATCCACTCTCATAAATGGATACATCATGGTTCTCACACTTATAATAGTCAAATTATTATATTTAGATCAGATTGGTCAAGATTATATAGTGGTTCAGACTATATGGGTCACTTAGCATTACTCAGCTCAAGATTATATAGTGATTCAGATTTTAGTGGGTCACTCAGCATTACTCAAGACATTCAAAGGGATAAACCTTCATTTTTTAGATATACAAACTATATATATACCAAATTTGGGGGCATTTACATTAATACACATCTCATGCATATAGCTTCATATAGCATGACACAGTTACAGACTAGATAGATGATTATAGGCATATTGTAGAGCACATTATTTTTTGATCTCCAGTTTTGCTCATGGGACATGACACAATAAATCATATCACATGTGGCTATACATATTTATAGATTTTCTAGACACATCACTCATATATCAGATTTGGGGGCATGATACAAATTTTTATATCCTCTATCTTCCAAGATTATATAGATTAGGATGGTAAGACATACCATCTTCTTCTCACACATTTTACCAGTATTTTTAGTTTACACTTAGGTATTACTCAAGTTATCACCAGGTTGGACCTTATGATCATCTACAATGATTGTTCCATAGCATTAATTAGACTCAAACCTAGGATTTTGTGTGGGATAGAGGATAGTAATTGGTTTTGGACCTTCGAGCACTTCCTAAATCTAGTTCAAATTATTCAGATTCAGTATAAGGGGAATCTATTATAGGGATTCCTTCTTTCTCTAGGCATTATTCAAATTCAGTACAAGGGGCATAAACTATAGGTATTCCTTATTTTTCATATCATTATTTCAAGTTCTTCATCCACTTCCCTAGCTAAGATGTTGGACCCTTTCCTTCTGTATACTTATCTTCTCTCAGGTAAGTTTAGGTATGCATCTTCTTTCTTTCTTTTACTCTAGTACTTCATTTCATTACATCACTAGATTAAAAGGGGGGAAAATGTATACACCCTAAATTGGTCAAGAAAACACACATATTATGTCTTTTCATATTCCTTTCATAGGAGAATTCAACTGGATAATTTGAACTTTTATTCACATTTAGCTAGGTCCTCTCTTTTGACTTGTCTTGGTCTTTCTAGATTCCCTAGACATCTTCATACTTATTCCTAAACATCCATAGCATTTTGGACTTAACATTTTCAGGACCAAGAACATATTTTAGGTCTAGACCCATCCTCCTAGGTCCCACATCCCCTAGATAACAATGACTAAATAGGACTACAATGTTGAAAACCTAGGGTGTCTAGTTTTTGATGCTATTGTCTAAGTCCAATTTTGGCCCCAACTGTCAGCTTCTTCTATAGGATGAGTCTTACCCCTTTTATATGATTTATTTATAATTTTATTAATGTCAAAAAAATGCATTAAAATATCCCAAATTTGAAATAATGAGTCTCCTATATAAATGAGTACACAAGGCATTTTATATCTAGCACTTACTATTTTTGTGCATTAGAGAGAGAATAAAATCAATAGTATACCTCAACTTCTCTGCATCACACATAGATTTGCATACTTGATCAAGGAAGGGCTTAGGTGAAATTAATTATTTAATCAATTGTGTGTGTTAATAATGCACATTCCCTAAAGGAGAACTACATTAGATCTGAGACCCTTAACATGAATGTTAATGTAAGAAAAAATCATAACAACAAGGGTTCTTGATTATGTGATAAATCTTCCCACAACCCAATTTCCCCCCCCCCCCCTTGTGCTTTGATTTTTTTTGTTATTTTTATGTATGTAAGCTAATACATGTACTAAAGATAGAATCTAACACACAATGAACTCTACATAGTCTTGGGATTCAATATTTCACTGATAGAGTGTCACAAGGCTGCCAAGTAGAACCTAGAAAATCAAGACCACCAGGACAACAATGCCAAAAGTGGAAAAACGTGATAGAAAGTGGACTATAATGTCAATTAGTAGGGTTTCCTAAGTTTGGCACTCCTATCCAATCCAAAAATAGAGTTTTAGGTCTTATTTATGATAGTCTTCCATCCTTGCACATCAATTTCTAGACTCTACATCATCCATTTCAGCCCAAAATAAGCTAAGTTAATCTTTATTTATCTTCTCTTTCTTATGTGAATTAAGTTGATCAAATTGGAAAAAATATGTATTTCACTACATAAAACCAAAATTATCTCCCTATTCTAGACCTTTATTACTTAGGAATTAAACATCTAATTTCCTAAATAAATAAAAAAAGGGACAACTGAAAGGGAAATCTAATCTATTGATGGTGATACATCTACATTATTGGTTTATCCACTATATTTGAGATCCTAAAACACTAATAAAATAATGTAATGACTAAATCTAAATCTATAAATTACTCTTATGCAATATTATTTCATATAAAGGTTCATCAATGTATTAAAGTATGAGGGAAATGATTGAATAGGCCTGATTCAAGGCACTAACTAGTAAATATAGCCATTATTAGCTTAATTAAATGACATCAAAAACTGAATATGAACTACATAAGTTAGCATACTAGTAGCTAGTTGAGATCAAGACCTACCAAGGGGAGAAATTACAATCACATGAGAAAATAAACTAACATAAACACACTATACTAAAATATTATAATCTAAAAATAGTCATTTTATTCATCTCAAAAGGTTACAAAGCTCAATCTTGGCAGAGTTCTATCATGCACAAGAGAAGTATCTTGAAAATTGGCTTGCAAGCTTTAATATATAGAAGTGAGAAGAAGATCTAGCCAATGTGGAATAGAGGTAAGAAGAGGAAGTGAACTAAAAATCATTTCAAGTCCAACTTGAGTTATAATATGCTAATAATAGCCTTGAAGAATTATCCTTGTGTCAAAGCCTTTCATGATCCTCCTTTAGGCATTAGAAAGAAAAGGTGGGTCCATTAAATTTTCAAACTCCTCTTTTATGAAATATATACCATATTTTAGATAATTAACTCCATTTTAAGTGATTTCAAGTCAATCAAATGCCTTTTCTTGCATTAAAATCATGGAAAATACATGATTCTTAGTCACTAGAGTGATTGGCACTTTAAGACTAGTTAATTCCTTCCTTAGCCCTTATTTACATGAAAATTCACATTAATAATAAATGTTCATGGAAAATAAGATATGTGGCATGTAAACTAAAAAATAACGCAATTATAACCTCTCAATGCCAAATTCATTGTCAATTATTTGACCAATTAGGCCTAGTAGCCTATATTTATGTATTAGATGACATTAGAACCTACATAAAACAATGAAAACCTAAAAAATTTTCATTTTATACTTTTAAAAACTCCTCACATAATGAGATAGGTTCTCTTGATGAATAAACTTTTGTATCTTAGTCACCATGGTTGACTAGGTCAATTTTGCCTCATTTTCCTACAGAGTGGCTTTTTTGGTTGAGCTAGTAGGGGAACTTAAAAGAATATTTCTGACCTATTGATGATTTTAGGATGAAAAAAAATTCTTAATTTTCAACCTCCATGGATTTTATTTCATGTAAACTACCTTGTACCTCATCTTTTGAGCATTTTTCCTTCAAAAACTTGATGTATACCTTGATCTATACAATTATGTAAAAAAAATTTATCATTTTTGGTACCATCTATTATTTTAATTCATTTTTGAATAGTTTTTATGTTTATCCATGAGTATTTTATGTCAATACGAGCGTTTGATCAGGTGGCTTGAATGGGTGTTTGAAACTATAAAATTTGAATTTCCTCCTTGGAATGAAATTGAATCATCCATTACTTATAATTAATTTTAAATAATCATAATTTTTCTTGTACCATGTCATTATATCATTCTAAATATGTCATATTTCTTTACAAAGCTTGAAGATGCCTTTTGGTGTTATAGGCCTTCTAGGCCTAGAACTGATTTTTAGATTAAAACTAAATTTTGAGGTCTTTATGACCTATAGGATGATGTATGGGATTAAAAAACACTATTTACATGCTATTTAACATCTAAATTAATTCTCTTTTTCTTCTCAACCTTCATTTTCCCTTAGTGCTTCTAAGACTACTTGTGGGGTTTCTTGCATACATGGCCTATTTTCTTGCTTTAGCCCTCAAGGGAATAGATTGATTAGTTAAGGGAGTTTAGAGTTTAGTGTTTAGATTTTATGGTTTAAGTTTTATGATTTTAAAATAATTTAATTATCTTGGAAACCTCTATTTTACTTTGAAATCCACAAGAACCTCCTTTAGGTCCATCATGACTATTTTGAGACAAGTACGGGACTATGTCAAAATAGTGGGAAATTTAACTTGTTAAATTATCTTGATAATGATATGGAATATTCCTCAAGTAATTATTATTATGTGCACCAATTTTCAAGTCTTGATTCCACCTCTAGGTGCCTAAAAGACATAATCTCTCTCAAATTATCCTCCTATGCATTGGCTGAGCATTCACTCGACTATGTTGATGTATGTGGGGGGTGAATTCATGTCAAATGTAAGATTTTAAGATAAATTATCACTCATTTAGTGTTTAATATTCCTCTCAAATTGTCTTCAACCATCATTTACCCCTCTCTCTAGCATGTTTTCTCCTTAAACAAGGTCTTTAGGCCTCACATAATCACCTTCCATACAACAAGCCTATAGGGTTTTATTGTGTTGAAAACCATAAAGCTTTATAATTATTTATCTATTATTATAAGATCATTTATTATCTACAAAACTTGATTTGGATATGAAATCCCTCCATGAATAACCTTGATTTCATGCCCTTCCATAAGATGAAGATATCGTTGAGTTTGTACTAACATCTCTTGTATGGATGTAAGTGGCTTTTATTAGGTGAACCTGATTTTGTGGTTATATTAGATAACCCACCTATTATTATTGATTAAATCACATACCTTTTTCCCTTGAAACATCTCCTTAAGCATAAAACTCCCTTAAAGACCACTATGCTTTTAACTTAGTACAAGTTTGAGGACAAGCCTATGTTCTCCTGATGGCTATAGGTGCATCTTCTTG
The DNA here is from genome assembly GCA_037957365.1 of Torreya grandis. NCBI lineage: Eukaryota > Viridiplantae > Streptophyta > Pinopsida > Cupressales > Taxaceae > Torreya > Torreya grandis. The sequence continues at coordinate 1,385,849 of JARHVA010003926.1, read as the reverse complement.
AAATTGATGATTGTAGCATGATTTATTGAAACATTATCATCCTCATGAATCCTCATAATCATATTATTATCATTAAGTTTTTGTTTAATCCAAAACCTCACATAAGAACATGCACTCATCCTTCTCCATGTTTAGAAATCTGATTGAATTTATGAGGTTGTAGGTGGCTTCTTGAGTTTATTAGTATGACTGTAGCACTAGGTGTTTTATATCTCTTATCATTTCATTTTACCTAACCCCAAAAACTTTTAATTCTCATGAAACCTCCATAAATCACTATCTTTTTCAAGAAACCCTTAATATACCATTGTGTTTGAAAACCCTTGCATTGGAGATAGGCCCACTTTATAAGCTTGACTATATTTTGACTATGGCATGTCTTTTGTAATGACTTTTACTGAGCTATAAAGTTTTTGGAACCCTATTAAAATTATCTTTGATAACTCACAACTCTTGTTTCCTTGAATAGTGTTTTTGAATCATCAAACCTCTTCTATGTCACTATGTTCTCAATTACTTTACCAACTTTGAATATATGACTATGTTTAAGCACAATTGTAGGTGTAATTTGTAATATATTCTTGATTTTAAGGTATTAATTAAATTCCTTCCATTATTTATGTTTATTTATCATACATAACACTTTCTCTTTTGAAGCATCAAACTCTTTTATACACCACTATCCCTTTTTTGGATCATAGACCTCTCTTTAGGTACTTGACTGTACTTTTCCAAACTTATATGGACTAGGGAATATGGAGTGATGATGTTCTAGATTCATGACCACACAAGGTTTCAATGAGTTTATCCATGCCATAATGATATCTTATGGTCATGTCAATCTCCCTAAAGTGGTCTATACTCTCTTAAAGGTGACCCATTTGGCATATTCACCTACTTGGTTGTAGATGTTAATCCTTGACTAACCTAGGATGATTTTAGATCAGCGTTTCATAGTTCCTTCCTTGAGGATTATTGAAATAGACCCATTTTTATCTTTTAATATATATAATGAGGTTAATAATCTTCATAGATAGTCATGCATTAGCAGTGATTTAGCTTATCATCACCTTAATAGGTCTCTTAATTTTCAAAAAACCTTATAACTAGAGGCTATGACCTTAAAATTAGGCATGTAGGTACATTTTTTTGTCTCTTTAACCCTAATTAAAACTCAATTGTATCGCTCTTGAGCTCTAGTAGTGGCTACTCATCTAATTATTCATACTTAACTATGCATTAATTTCAACATAGTCTCCTTAAGTCTTGATAGGCTTCTTGATGAAGTTAAAACCCTTGTCTATTGTAGGTACACTAAAGTATAGTCTATAGGTGGAGCTTTCTACTACTTGAATGCTTAATGATGGTTTCAAATCATGAATGAAGCTATAACATGAATAATAACCATACCACTACTTGTCAATTTCATTCATACTTTCATACCATGAAATAAACCTTAAAAAAGGCTATATCCTTACTATATTGTTGTAGGGTACATATTTTATGGTTAAGGACTATAATATGCTTTGGAGGAACTCAAAAATTCCTTTAAAGCTATTCATTTTTTGTCACTCCTTTGATAGTTATCCTTTGAGTTTCTCTTCTATTTTTATATATTTTCTTTGACATAGACTTTGTCTTGATCTCATCCACTTCTATCATGGTTTTAGGTCATCATTTTTTGGTTGTATATGATTATTTTTAGGTTTTAATATCTCATTTTCATGTTTATGAAGGTCTATGATCAATCCTTGACTCTCTATGGAAATCAAACCATGGAATGGATATGGGTGGAAGGGTGGTGAGGTGATAAAAGATGATAGAAACACATGAATGGAGGGTGGAAAAGAGATAAGAATACAATGATAATGGCTGTGTATGATAGTGAAAATGGAGATGAAACAAGATGAAGTGAAAAGAGTATGAAAGAATAGGTCATGACTAACATGAAGAGTCATATGAAAACATGAACATATAATCCTCAAACCATATCAATTTGGATACATTTGGATAAGGATAATGGGATGAAATTGAAACATAAGAATATTATAAAACCTCAAAATGTGCTAATAAACCTTAAATTTTGCTAAACAAGCCTTTTGAGATGCTTGAGAGAATAAATATGGATTTTACTATGAATCTTCTAAATAATCTCTTGATAAAATTACATAAAATACACAAGAAAATGATGGATATCCCTATCAAGAAGAAATGAGAAACTATTGAAACCCTTCCCCTCTCATAGACCATACAACTATCCATTAGAAGCATGTAGATTATAGAATTCCACTATATACATTTGATTTGGGCAACAATTCATCCAACAATTCGAGCGATGGTTCTACCCTAATTGATGGTGAAAATTTTGGGAGCCATAACTTTTGCACCATAGTTATGATTGACTCCCCATTTGAACCATTGGAAAGATAAGAACTATGAAAACATGATGAGATTATAGGATCTATGCTCATGGGTTTAGTTTCTTAAAAAATAAGTATAAGTGCCCTAAATTTCAATTTTAATAATGTTATCTAAAAATCGTAAGTTTTTAAATATAGTAATTTCTCAAATTATGTATTGTTGTAAATCATGGAATTCAAACCACTTCATCTCCCTCGAGATTGGTGACCTTCCACATCCTCCTTATGCCTTCAAAATATGTATAAATAAAGATGTAATCCAAAAAGGAAATCAAACATCTCTTCTCAGAGATAAGCATATGTTTATATTTGGAATCTTGTGCGTAATAAAACATCTCTTCTCAGAGAAATAATTGTTACTATGTTATTTTCATGTTCTTAAAATATCTTTCAAATAAAAATTTTTAGTTTTGGATCAGTGGTATCAAAGTGGTTTTTCTTAAGAGTGTATGATCTTAAGGATGAGGTCAGGCTACAAGAAACATGGGTGAAAAACAACATAGCTCACAAACTATCCACCTACTAGCTCCAAATGACCTCAAATGGTATATGACATAGAGACATATAATCCCTTTAAGGAAATGGTGAATGAATCCCTCCAATGATAGTAAGCATATATGCTACAATAATTAACCCAAATTCTCCAACAAATCTCAATGGGAAATTCTTCCTACTCATCTGCACTCCTTGGCTCCTCATCCATGGAACACCCTTTTAGTGGCCCAAAAACCTTCAAGGTTTAGGTGAATTTTAATATTCCTACATTTGAAGGCAAAATAAATACTGATGTACTATAAAATTGGTTGGATCAATTGTCTTCCTAATTTTCAGTAAATAAATTCACCGATGGAGAGAAGATCACTTTTGCTCTTTTGAAAGCATCATTGCCCATCAAAAAATAGTGAGAAGTGTACAAGAAGAGGTTTAGCATGGATGAAATTATATTTAAGGTGAAACCTACCTAGGATGATTTCATGGAAGATATAAAGGAAGAATACTACCTTATTAGAGCATATGATGTTCTGTACATACAATGGTAACAACATTGCCAAGGTAAGGACTAGTCTATTCAAGATTACATTGATATTTTTCATTCTCTATCTATGATATTAGGTATACAAGAAAGTGAGAAACATAAGACTCTCAAATATTGTGGTGGAATACAGTGGTACATATGAGATGAAATGAAACTCTTCAATTTGGAAACCCTCAGTGAGGCATACAAGTTTGTAGTGAAGATTGAGCAGAAGCATGGAAGACAGATTATGAAGAGTTATCCTTTGAAATGAAAAATTGATAAATAAGGTCAAACACAAGGCTAAAATTAGAAGTAAAAGGAGTTCTAAGATAATAAAACCTGTTAGGTTGTGGAGCTAAAAGCTTCACTGATGCAGACATGGAGGAGGTTACAGGAGAGTTGCAGAAGTGTCACAGAGACTGGCGTTTGGTCTGGCCAACCGACGTCGGCAGTATTAGACAAGGAAGCAACCGACGTCGGTCATGTATCGGCCGGCGTCGGCGACCCCCAGGCAGACAGGGACCGACGTCGGTCGCCTGTGTGGTTCGGACTGCGCTCATTATGGGCAGTTAGCTAACGAACCAAGTGTTTGCATGAAGAGAGCTATTTTTAGACTGAGAGCTGCGGATCTAATTATTGTAATTAGATGTCTAATCACTGTTTGGATGAGATCTATATAATAGACTCATGGTTGTATTGAAAAAGTGGTTCTAGTTTGAGTTGAGCAAAGTTTGCTCCTTCTGTGTGTGAAGTGAGTAAGGGTGTTCCTCCTAGTTCCCTATCAATGCCAAGCTTGGTACTGGTTGAAGAATCATAAGGACTTGGTGAGGCAAGGACAAGGGTTCTTCAGGTGTGTAGGATCTTGGTCACAGTTGCATGGCCTATATAGGAGATCTACATGGTAAGTAAGATCATTGATCTGCAGGTGTATGTGTGTGCAAGGTCAAGGTTCACAGGTGAGCAGAACCGTGTTTGATTTGTAGGTGTGCAAGATCATATAGACAGCAACACAATATGGAGCAGTATCAGGTAGGATCTACTTGGAGTACAGGTGTGTACTCGGATAGAGCAGAGAGGAAGGCAAGGGAGTTCCTTCCATAAGTACGGTCTGTTGAATTACAGGTTGTTGCAGGTTCATGGGAGATCTACTTGAAGTACGTGGAGTACTTGTTTGAGTGTGTGGAGCACTTGTGGTGTGCATGGAGCACAGGAGGTGAACACCAACTCTGTATTTGAGTTGGGTGTTGGGACCTGAGAGGGAGAGCTTTGGGGAGAAGATTTACTGTTCACTTGAGGTGTGGAAAACCTCTGTAAGGTGGTGGAGAAGAAGTGGCATCTTCTTTATTATATTATTTTCTGTATAAAGTGTTAATACAAGTTGTGTATTGTCTCTCATATCATGTGTTATTCTGAATTCTAGTTACTTGGTGAATCTGGTTTATTTCCGCATATTAAGTTGCTTGGTTTGGTAATCAAATTGTGTGCTTCCGGTTTGTTATCTCCCAACACGTGGTATCAGAGCTAAGGTTGCAGGAAGCAGGTTTTGTGTTTGGTTACAGGGCACTCTCAAGGGTTTCTGATTGAGTGGGAGTAGAGCAACAGTAGATCAAAGTAAGCTAAGAATGGAGGAGTTGAAAAGCACAGATGGTCACTCACGGTTCTATGGAAAGAAAGAGCAGGTAAAAGATTATTGTTGGTTGGTATCAGATCAGCATGAAGGAACTGAAGAAGTAGATGTTGCAGGTGCTATTGCACAGGATGTTCTTGGAGGTTTCTTGGATAAAGTTGAATCTTGGATAAAAGATTCGGTTGCCTCTTTCCATGCAGCCCTAGGTAGAGGAGCTGGTGAGCCTTGCCAAAGAATTGGCAAAGGGGAAGTGAAGCTGAAATTGCAGGCGGCCAACACATAGGTGTTGATGAAGGTCATGCAGGTCCCAAGTTTGGAGATATGGCTAATTTCTTTAGAAAGATTGGGTGATGAGATATGCACAAGAACTCTCACAGCGGATGCACTTGAATTAGCTGGTGGTAAGAAAACAGGTACCCTTTATCTACTTGTTTATATTACTGATTCTTCTTTTGTTGCGGAGACGTGGCTTCATAGGCTTGGGCACATGAGTAGGAAGGAGATGCATGTTCTTAAGCAGAAGACAGATATATTTGATAGGCTTAAGAACTAGAAAGCCTTGGTGTTTATGGAGGAGATGGCAGACAGAACCCAGTGGATGGTGCTGGATACTTCTGAGCAGGGTAGTTTGGACATGGGTTTTGATTCAAAGAAGCTCGCAGGTAAAAATTCATCACTCACAGGTGAACACAGATACCGATGTCGGTCAGGAGGAACTGGCATCGAACAGATAGGTGCCGATGTCGGTCATGTGCAGACCGAAGCCGGCAATGTCGTGCAGGGTAAGACTGACGTCGGTCATGGGACCGACGTCGACAGTAATTAAGACCGATGTTGGTCAAAGGACCGACGTCGGCAGTAGGGACACCGCAGGGTCGGTAGTCAGGGACAAACACATGGAACCGATGTCGGTCGGATGCAGACTGTGGGGTGACTGAGGTCGGTCACTGAAATGGATTTTGGGTGGACAACACACTGTCAAGGAGTCTCAAACACCCATATGGAGGACTGAAGACGTAAGTAGGCCCTCAAATCTGTTGTTCCTCTTCTTTATACATGTTACTGATTGTAGAGCAGGAAGGATCCAGGAAACAGGTGTGAGCTTGGCATAGATGAGGATGTGATTCCTTGGAGGAGAGCCAAACATGTGTGTTTTGGTAGGGTTGCCAGCAGGTATGAAAGCACAGAGACGAATGGATACCTTAGTAGAAGAATAGAGAGAATGGATACGTGAGACGGAAGACTAGGGATATGGTCTTGTGGAGCTGCAGGACAGTGGTATAGGTTTTGACAGGTGGAGGACGAAGCATGGCTTCAGTCAATGTCAGGGTAACTACTGTGGTTTTGTCTTACCAAGTGGATGATGAGTCATGACATCATTCTGTTGCTGTATGTGGATGGTATGTTTTGCTAGCAGGATTGTACATATAGGGTTTTACTGAGCTAAGGGTAAGATTAGTTCAGTGGCATGTCAGGAGGAGTTTGGAGCAGCGAAATTCTTTGACATGGGAGACATGGAGGTCACAGGTTGATTTTGTCTCGAGTGGGAGCTGATGTGAATCAGGTGTTGGCAAGGTTTAGGATGCAGAGCCGGAGCACACTAAGGGCTGGACAGGTACAGTGTCCAAAATCACATGAGGTCTAGTATAGACCTGAGTATTCCCATGTAGTGGGAGCTGTCAGAGAGTTAGGAGCCAATTCGGAGAAGCGAGTTCTCAGGTATTTGAGAGGGACCAGCAGCAGGTATACATGCAGGGTCAGGACTTCACTACATGTGTTTGTAGGTTCGGATGTGGCAGGGTACTCAGATGACAGGAGGTACATCACAGGTTGTGTGGTGGGTTGTCTTCAGGGTTAAGCTTGAAGAGGGATACAAACCAGGAAACAGATTAGATAGGGTACAGGTACAGGTACAGTGTAGCTGTTTATCTCCAAGTGGGAGATTGTTAGGTTGTGGAGCTAAAAGCTTCACTGATGCAGACATGGAGGAGGTTGTAGGAGAGTTGCAGAAGTGTCACGAAGACTGGCGTTTGGTCTGGCCAATCGACGTCGGCAGTATTAGACAAGGAAGTAACTGACGTCGGTCATGTATCGGCCCGGGGTCGGTGACCCCCAAGCAGACAGGGACTGACGTCGGTCGCCTGTGTGGTTTGGACTACGCTCATTACGGGCAGTTAGCTAATGAACCAAGTTTTTGCATGAAGAGAACTATTTTTAGACTGAGAGCTGTGGATCTAATTATTGTAATTAGATGTCTAATCACTGTTTGGATGAGATCTATATAATAGACTCATGGTTGTATTGAAAAAGTGGTTCTAGTTTGAGTTGAGCAAAGTTTGCTCCTTCTGTGTGTGAAGTGAGTAAGGGTGTTCCTCTTAGTTCCCTATCAGTGCCAAGCTTGGTACTGGTTAAAGAATCATAAGGACTTGGTGAGGCAAGGACAAGGGTTCTTCAGGTGTGTAGGATCTTGGTCACAGTTGCATGGCCTATATAGGAGATCTACATGGTAAGTAAGATCATTGATCTGCAGGTGTATGTGTGTGCAAGGTCAAGGTTCACAGGTGAGCAGAACCGTGTTTGATTTGTAGGTGTGCAAGATCATATAGACAGCAACACAACAGGGAGCAGTATCAGGTAGGATCTACTTGGAGTACAGGTGTGTACTCGGATAGAGCAGAGAGGAAGGCAAGGGAGTTCCTTCCATAAGTACGGTCTGTTGAATTGCAGGTTGTTGCAAGTTCATGGGAGATATACTTGAAGTACGTGGAGTACTTGTTTGAGTGTGTGTAGCACTTGTGGTGTGTGTGGAGCACAGGAGGTGAACACCAACTCTATATTTGAGTTGGGTGTTGGGACCTGAGAGGGAGAGCTTTGGGGAGAAGATTTACTATTCACTTGAGGTGTGGGAAACCTCTGTAAGGTGGTGGAGAAGAAGTGGCATCTTCTTTATTGTATTATTTTCTGTATAAAGTGTTAATACAAGTTGTGTATTGTCTCTCATATCATGTGTTATTCTGAATTCTAGTTACTTGGTGAATCTGGTTTATTTCCGCATATTAAGTTGCTTGGTTTGGTAATCAAATTGTGTGCTTCCGGTTTGTTATCTCCCAACAAAACCTAGAAGGGGAAGATTGGGAAATGGTTTGATTACCATAAAACTTGAACTCACTCTAAAGAAGAATGTTGAGTCATCAAGTCCCTACTTTCTGAGCGACAATACTTGACATCTACTGATCTACCTCATACACACCTTGAAATCAAAGAGGATGAAGAAGAGATTTTATATGTTGAGCCTGATACCATCATTTCTTCATCATAGACCCATGAGCAAAAGTCAGATGACAAGGAAAGGCTATTTCACTCTAAGATGTGGGTGAAAGGTAAGCCTCTGCATTTTATTCTTATATGGGAGTCAACAAAATTTAATCTCTACTAAAGATGTGAAAAGTCTAAATCTATCTATGAAGCCTCACCCAAATCCATATAATATTATATGGTTGAGCCCAGGGAGAGACCTCCATGTCACCCACTAGTGTCTTCTTTCATATACAATAAAACCTTTCCAAAATAAGGTCTTATGTGATGTGGTCAATCGAGATGTTTACAATGTACTCCTTGGTCAGATATTCATGTATGATCCACATGGCATCTATGAATCACAAACCCAAATAATCACCCTCACTCTTGGAACATGGTGATATAGGGTACTAGAGGTACCACCTCCCACATCTATCTCCCTAATTAGTGCCAAGAAATATAAGAGATTGGTAGAGAAGACAAAGCAATTTGTTCTCATGGTGGTCAAGCCATAGAGATCCAAGAAGGTTGATGTTATAGTCTTGACTACATAATCAACACAATAATAGAAGTAGATGGGTCAAATCATGGGATTATATGATGACTTATTCAAGTCACCCATGGGAGTTCCACATCACTACCAGGTAAAACATTCTATAAATTTGATCCTAGGATCACCTTTGCCTAATAGTCATGTGTATCATAGATTAGTTATAAATAATGATGAGATAAAAAGGTAGATTCAATAATTGATCCAAAAAGGTCACATCAAGCCAAGCTCTTCATCATATGGAATCCCAATTATCCTATCACCAAAGAAGGATGGAACATGGAGGCTTTGCATTGACTATTGAACCCTAAACAAAATCATTGTGAAGAATCTCTACCCCCTCCGTAGGATTGATGACCTGTTGGACCAACTCCATGATGTGAAGTTATTCACCAAAAATGATCTCAAATCTATCTATCACCAAATTCTTATCAATCCCACTGATGTCTAGAATACTACATTCAAATCCATGTAGGGGATCTTTGAATGGTTGGTTATGCCTTTTGGCTTGACTAACACACCTAAAACCTTCATGAGGATGATGGATGACATCCTATGACCCTTCACAAACTCATTCATGGTTGTCTACCTGGATGACATACTCATTTATGGTATAACATGGGAGGAACATCTACAAAATGTCTATAAGGTGCTTCAAACTCTTTGAGAGCATAAGTTGTATGCAAATATTGACAAGTGCACATTTAGGATGAAAACAATTCAGTACCTAGGGTATATTGTGAATGAGGAAGGGGTCCATGTCAATATAGAGAAGATTTAGTTTATTCAAAAATGGCATATACCAAGGACCCTCATATAACTTTTTAGCTTCTTAGGTCTTAAAAATTTCTATCACATGTTTGTTCTTGGATTCTCACATGTTGCTTGGCCACTAACCCAAGTGACTAAAGGAGGAGCTAAAGCTACATTTCAATGGAGTGAAATACAATAAAGAGCATTTGAGAATTTGAAGAATAAACTTTGTTCAACTCTTGTTATTGCCTTGCTAGAACCAACCAGGCCTTGGGAATCTATCTCAATGGATTTTCTCTCAGGTTTGCCCACTTCAAAAGATGGCAAAGACTGTATATTTGTTGTAGTTGATCATTTTTCAAAAATATATATCATGATTGCTTGTAAGAAAAATATATCTACTAAGTAAACTACTCAACTATATTTTAGTCATGTATGGCTCCATTTTGGTCTTCCCAAGTCCATTATCTCAAATAGGGATAAGAGGTTCCTGAGTATCTTTTGGTCCACTCTATGGAAGATGATGGATACTATGCTGATGAAGTCCATGGCCTTCCATCCATAGAATAATGGTCTGGATACTATGCTGATGAAGTCCATGGCCTTCCATCCATAGAATGATGGTCAGATAGAAGTGGTGAACCACCTAATTATTCACATGATTTAGATGTATCACTCTAAACATCCATGCACATGGGATGAGGGGATTCTTTTCATACAACATGGACATAATCAAGGCCTACATAGCTTGACCAAGCATAGTCCATTTCAATTATGCTTCAAGTTCCAAGCCATGGCACCAATTTATATAGCCATTCCATTCTCCACCATGGAATATACATCTCATGGGAGATCTAAGGTAGAAAAAGCAATGAATTTCATTTAAAAAATCCAACACATCCAACATTATGTTCATGACATCTTAGAGAAGATGAATTAAAAGTATAAGTAATGCCATGACAAACATAGGATTACACACCATTTTGATGTAGGTGACAAGTTTTGGATATGGATTTAAAAGGAATGACTTGTAGGCCCACATAGAAATATTTGGCCTTTGTGATATGGTCCCTACACCATCACCAAAAAATATGGAGAAAATGCTTTTGAGTTGAACCTACCAGCCCACCTTGGTCTACATCTAATATTCAACATGGAGCTCCTCAAACCATATCATCCACTTCTGTTGGACACTTTAGTCATATTAGAATAACTAGACATTGATGAGCTTGATCCATAGAGTTTTGCTTTAGTGGAGGAGGGTCAGATTGTGGAGACTTGGATGAAGACAACAAGAGGGTGATCTACTCCACTTTATTGGGTTGTCAAAAGGGGCCAGCTTAGCCACCAAGGTGAGTGGCTCAAAGAGAATAAGATTAAGACACAACTACCAAATTTGATTAGGAATATTGATGCAATGGGGACCATTGCTTGAGGGAGGAATGATCTGAGCAAAAATTCAAGTCATAATTCAAGTGATGGCTCTACCTAAATTGATGGAAAAACTTTTGAGAGCCATAAATTTTGCAATATATCTCCAATTGACTCCCCATTTGAACCGTTGGAAAGATAAGAATGAAGAGTACATGATGAGATGTAAAATCTATGCTCAGTGGGTTTTGACCCCAAAAAAACCAATGGAAGTGCCCTAAATTTCAATTTTAATAGTGCTATCTAAAAATAGTAAGTTTCTAAAAATAGTAATTTCTCGATTTCTATATTGTTGTAAATCATGAAAGTTGAACCACTTCATCTCCCTTGAGATTGGTGACCTTACACATCCTCATTCTACCTTCAAAATATGTATAAATAAAGATGTAACCTAAAAATGAAATCAGACATCTCTTCCCAAAGATAAGCATTTGTTTGTATTTTCAATCTTGTGAGTAATAAAACATCTCTTCTTAGAGAAATCATTGTTACTATGTTATTTTCATGTTCTTGAAATATCTTTTAACGAAAACTTATGAGTTTTGGATAAACATTTTATTGAGATCTATATGACCCTAATAAGTGTGAAAAGGACCTGAATAATTCCATTGAAGGGTCAATCATGTTCCAAAGAATCTTTGTAAACTATAATTTTCTTGAAATGATGCCCTGATGAGGAGAAATTATAGAAAACCAGTTACCTTCATGGATGAAAGCCTACAAAATTATGCCTTAAATTTAAATGGATGGTTCATGAGGGAGAGATATCTAATTTGAGTACCACTTTCTCTAATAGGAATCCCTCTAAGTCTACTTTCTTTGACAAAAAAATTAGTCTTGGATTCTCTCTCTAATGGCCATACCAACAACAAACCTATAGGCCTATCCCTATGTGCATAATTTCAAGATGAAGGAAAAAGACCAATTTTGAGCCTATTGTGCCTCTAATTTATTTTAAATTATTCATTAACATCTTTCATGCTCTACTACTTTTGCTTTTGACTTCAGTTGTATGGAATTCCATATAAGTCCATACTATTCTTTTAAATATGCATGAAAAAGGGTAATTCTTTACTTTTTATTGAAACTTTAGCTTAGAACCACCACTTAATTTGTATGGAAATGAACTCCACAAGTAAATTATCGTGATAACACAAATTCTAAATCTTTTTCATGCTTTTAGAAGCCAAATTTGGCATGTGGGAGATCTAAATGACCTTGTTCACACCTAAAAATGCCTTAAGTGACCTTTTTAAGTCATGAAACTTTGGACTTAGGATAATTTAATTTAATTGAATATATTGAAAGGTATTTTAGACCTTAATGACTTTTTGACATATAAATTGATCATTTTAAACCAAAAACTCAACTTTTGATGAAAAATACAATGTTTTATAAGGAAAAATGCCACTAAAGAAGGTTTATAACAACACCAAGAAAAGTTTTGAATTATACAAGTTGGTGTTTTTCCTTGATAGGATAAATTAACAATAGGTACATGTGAAGACTTTATGTACTGGTTGTGTCTTGGTTGTAGCCTAAGGGGACCATGTGTATTTTAAAACACATAATCAATTTCCCCACCATTTCATTTATTTGGTGGGGGTTTAAATTACCACCTAAGACATTTAACCCACCATGGTATTGTTATATCCCCATTATAACTGATAATTAGATGGGTAAGAATCAATTTTTTCTTAAACAAGACCATTAAATATGACTATTCTCTATGTTTGCTTAATTGAGTTTGTGTTGAGTTATGTGACCATAATTGACTTATAGTATAGTATAACAATAGTCATATTTCATTAATAAACTTATTTATAATTAATTATTGTGATAAATTTCACTATTAGGTAACATGGATATGATGATTAGTGTTAACAATCCATATTATTTTGTAACTAATTGTAGGATTGAACTAGTCAAAAGCCCTGGCTAAGACTTGGTTTTGATTTTAAAAAGGTTTGTTATTTGAATGATATTAAATTTTTATTAAATCATGAGAATTATTCATATTAGTATACCCCATTAGAATTCCATAAGCTAATCATTTGTTGAGTTGACCAGGGTGATTTATTTTTACCTAGTGGTTGTCATTGTCACTAGGCCAATTATAAATTTTGCTCCTTTATGGTTTAAATTTGAATGTTATTCTTAAATTAATTAATTAATACATATAATTACATCCTTTTTAGGTTTTTTTGTTTCTAAATTTAGTTTATTGCATAATATTGATATTAACTTGTATACCAAACTATGCAACTCTGTAGATGATATTTATGGATTATATGGCACCTCAATCTTATACACTAGGCAAACTCAAACCTTGTATTTTAATCTTAGTTATGTACTTTTCCTACTTTTATAATTATTTCATCTTCTCTATCTTATGCCCCTTGGTCTATCTCTTAGTCTAACCAATCTTATGTTGATGACCTAGGCCTTCTATCTTGTCCAGAATGCTTAAAATGTACTTATATTCCATCTTTGCAAGTTTTGAACTTGTATCTACTTTCCTACTCCATATACATGAATTTCTAGGATAGACACTGGTGTTGACATTAGTTTCTTAACCTGACATAAGTGTCCATTTCCCTAAATTTATCTATTTTTAAAATGAAATGTATCTTAATGGTTAGCCTAAGTACTTTAATGCAAGCTACTTATCCAAAGGGATTGATATAAATATAATATCAACCTTCATTAATTCCTCATCTAGGATAGACTTATAAAAGATTAAAAGACACCAAGGCAACTTATCAAAAGCAATCTATCAAAAATTAAATTAAATAAAGCTCACCTATTTCCATACTAGTCATAGGAACAATACATCTATAGGTATAAAGTATTAAAGAAACAACCTTAGAGATTAATTTGACAAGTTATAAGATAGGTTACTATTGTAATTTATTTGTACATATTACATTATTAACACACAAGTTAATACATAAAGGAGAACTACATCAGTCTGAGACCATATTTAGAGTTTTGTCTATGTAGGCAATGCTCATTGATAGAGGGGTGTCTAGGGTCAGATTGACACTGTGTGTCTACTAACCCATTTTCCCCCAAGTTAACTATAAAGATGAAGAACTAGGGTTATGAAATTTCATAAGGAGTGATATTCCATGACCCAAAATATGAATGCACTACCATGAAGGTGAAGTCAAAACTAGAAGCATTTAATGGTTGAATCCTTTTCTAATAGGTATTCTATACATGACACTTTTATCTAACCTAGATAGTATCATCAACTCAATTATCCCAGGATGACATTAGTGTCTATATCTCTATAATCATCCAATAAAAATTTGATGACTATTATAAAATCTCATTCTATCCTACTTTTTACCTGCTCCATATGCAACATTGTATTAGAATCATAACCAACTAGGTATACTACTTCTTTGTCATTTCTATGCATAGCTTAATTATACTTTATATATTTAGACTACTCCCAATATAATAAATATAGTGTATGTTTCTATCTGAGTTTATCACCCAATTAGCCTATTTTAGTTCTGATTATCACCCTTGTGTATTATAATTTATATATTATTAACCCTATCTACCCAAAATAGGATCCTACAATTTAGGATTAAAAATTTGGTGAACCTAACCTCTGTACTATTTCATACAACTTCTAGAGTGTTCTAATAACTTGCTGATTTTTTAGATTTATAATTTGCTAACATTTTTTTCAAAAATCAATTTGTTTTCAAAATCTAAAGATTACATAAATAAAATGGATTGGTCCTTATATTTTGTGTCTCTCATATCATATTCTCATTTTTTTATTTATAAAATTTTAAATGGGTAAGGAGGAACCTGTTCCTTATCCTAAACCTATGGAGGGTGAATATCATCATCCATCTAACTAGGATCATACAAACACCTCTTCAAAGGGTAAGGTGGCTTATCCTTTTATGTAAAAATAGGGTAACTAAACAACCCTTCCCATATCCCTTGATGGTACATATATGCATGCTCAATCTGATATACCTAGGATTTACATTTGTGAAACACTCAAAGAATAAATCCATACCATGACCAAGTCAATACATGAGTTATAAAATAAACATCAATCTCTAAATTTGAAGATCACGTTTTTACAAAATTAGATCTCATATACATAGAATCCACATTATGATAGTGTGAATCATGTGTTTGCATCCTCAACCATGAATGTTGTGCTAAATAAGGTTTCATATCCAAATTCAAAGTTAAAACAAAAAATATCTAAAATAAAAATTCCAAACATTATACCAATGGTTACTAAGAGAACAAATGAAGTCTTAAGGGAAATGATTCGAGACAAAGTGATTAATTTACCTCCTATACATCTTAAACATAGATTCAAATACTATTATGCATATCATAAAATATAAGGGCACCACATAAACCATTGTTGGGATCTAAATAAAATGATATAACACATAATTGATAGTTGTGATCTTACACTCGATACCTCTCACTAGGAGACATAAAAGGTATCAAACACTCTAACTTTATAAAAATACTAGAAAAAATAAAAAATCCAAAACTATTTTTGGCACCTACATGTTTTATTATCTCTTTGGCATGTATGTGTTATTTCCATATTGATGTATGACATATTAAATTAATTATGTATACAGATTTGTGTCACAATTCTATTTGAGTGTGATGCATGCATACAAAGATACATAGTCTATTCCTATTTTGGATGTTGGTCATTTCCTCTACTCATATCATGTAGCTATTTTAGGCATTCAATTATTTGATCTAGATACAAAAATTTTATATGGTTTGATGATCAAATTTCATTAACATGTTTGTGTTGTCACTTGAACTTACACCCCTTGAAGAGATGAATCAACTCTCCTTATTAATGTGGTATAATGGAAACAACTCAGGGTTGTGGGTGACCCTATGTTGAGGTGAGTCTCTAGGTTAGGGCTAGTTCCCTTGATGTACCACATTCACACTTACTAAAACACACTTGCACCTATAAAGAAAATGGTTAGGAAGATTAAACTAAACCTATCTAAGGAGGTGATTCGCCCAATATATTCCCCACTCACACCACTTAAAATTCACTTGGAACCAAAGGAAAACTTGCACATATACTTCATCAAACTAAAATCCCCTCTTCTAAATCAATGTTTAAACATGGGGTATTGAATAGAGTTTAGTCTAGGAGGGATACAAAATGGGTCTTATAGAAACACAAATGAATATACTACTCACTATACTTGCAATCCACTTTAGACACTTCTTGCTAACATGAAAAATAGAGATTTCAAACTACATAAGACATTTGAAAGAACAATATGTTAAGGTAAACAAATCATACAATTGCACAAGATCAACTACCATAGTATGCACTTAGTTATGTAATGAATAATTTAAAAACAAAATTATCATTAGTTAAAGGCCACAAATGAGTAGGGACTAACCATACTCAGTTGGAGAGATCCTTTTAAAAGCTAAAAAAGATAGTACATATAGCAATTGGGAGAGAAGAGAGAGAAAGTGAATCTCAAGAGTCACATGGACACTTGTCAAGCAAGAAGGAGTTAAAATATAAATATAATTATGCATGAGATAGGTCTTGTATGGAAAATATTAACAAATTTCTCTTAAAGTCATCCAACTCCTCCAAATGTGGCATAAATTATCTCTTTCTTGCATATGAAACTGCCCTCATGATTTGCCTTCATTAGACTATCTCATAGATGAATAGGAATAGGTATGATGGTTTATATAAAAGGGATAGGTTACTAAAAATATTATATAGGCATTTTAGTGATCCCAAATCATCTAGATACCTTTGATCATGAACCATCATTCCTAATAGTTAAAAAATACTCTCTCTCATGCATCCCTGACACTTGGCACTCAAAATACTTCCAATTCTTAACTAAATCCATGAAAAAGGGGTAATGTCACCTATCAAGATATCCCATGTCATAATAATCATCCAAAAATCCTTAAAAGGCTTCCCAATTTGAGTTTTCACTCCTTCACTAGGTGATCACTATGCTAAATTATGACTGGCTAAGGTGAAGAAGATAGTAGGCATGCTCAGGAGAATAGATAGCCAAATGAATGAACATGGAGAAATATAATAAGTCTTATACTATCTCCTAAAGCTGGTTTGATAAATTGAAGCTTCATCATACTTGCAAAACACTTAAATGTATCAAATAAAGCCCTATTGTACACCATTTTTACAAGTACAATATGACTCAAATTCATGGGGAGGAGCCTTGAAGAATTCCATGCAACGTAAAATCAGTTTAATGGTCACTTTATCCCTTATGGATGCCACATTTATAGTATCTTTCCAATTAGATCCTTAGAGAGGGTTTGTGAGGGTTTTAGAGAGGTATCTATTCTTAGCCATTGTTCATAAAAATGGCACATTGTAATTCTACCTCAATGCCACTGAGAAATTATTAAAGACCCTCTCTAACATATCTAAATAACTTGAGGTTCAATGAAAAGTGTCATGGAAGATATGAACATCCTAAGTTGTCTAGTCAAGTCTTTTTAATGTATTCTGTAAGGTTTGAGTGCCTTCAAGCCAAAAAATGGATTTCTTGTAGCCTCCCCTATAAAATAAGAGTTTAGACACACTTTATGTCTCCCCAAGAGTATTTTATAACTAGTTTGAATTGTTATCAAACTCTGAAGTGATGGTGGACTACTTCTAGGCACTAGGCCTAGCTATAGACTTTGTGGCTTAGACCCATTTTTTGAATCTCCATACCTCTTATATGGCTTAAACACATCACTTAAGGTCCAACAAACCTATCTCCATAGGTTATAATGTACTCATAGGTCTATAAGTGAACTTGACCTATTTGGCCAAAACCTTGCTATTAAGGCTTGACTGCAACTCTTGATGTGTAGGGTGCCCTATTTGATTTACATATTTATTACTAGGTTATTTATGTTTTTATATATTTTTTAAATCTTTAATAACCTTATTTGAAGGTAGAAACCCATCTCAACTCCTCAAACCATATCTTCTTTCCAAAACTACCTACTTATGCACAAGAGGAAATACCCCATATCTGAGACAAAATAACAGGTAATTCCCTTATTTTTTTGGAAAAAATAGAGATTACATAAAATTATATAGGTGATATAGGTACACTACACAAATATGATGTTTTTGTCTATCTATTTTGTTGTCTCCCAAAAATAAGAGTCATTTTTGGAACAACATTTGAATTATTTTGGTTCTACAAACCAAAATAATATCTTCCATTTTCAAAATTTGACTTAGATATTCAGATTTCTCATTTTTAGAGCTTCTCAAAAAAATTATGGACTCTACAGGGTTAAATATATGAAATCTATAGGATTGAATCTATGGACTCAGCAGGAGGAAAATCTATGGACTGTGCAGGAAAAGGAAAATCTACAGACTGTGCAGGAAAAGGAAAATCTATGGACTCTGCAGGCAGGTTCATTTTTATATAGTTTCAAAGACTTCTGCAGGTGGTTTTCAGTCAAAAAAATTTATTTTCAACATTTGTTCATTTTCCAAGATTGGTTTAAAGTTTTGGTTCAGATGAAAATCTTCATCGGCAAACATCTGAGTGCAAAAATTAACTTGAACCATTGAACTGAACCATTGAACCATTTTGGTTTAAAAGGTTCAACGGGTTCAAGGTTCAATGACAGGTTCAACCAAAAGAATAGTTCAATAGTTCAGTTCAACCAAGTAGTTCAAAGCTTTATTTCATTTAGTTGGTTCATTCTTTCATTTCAACTTTTGGTTCAACGTCTATAGGTTCAACAACATGGGCTCGACGCACTTCATTGAACCATTGAACTAGTTCAACAGATTAGTTCAATCTTTTGGTTCAACGTCAAAATTCCTATTGGTTTAAAGGCAAGTACATTATTTTTGGTTCAATGCTTAGTTTATCAATTTTTTTTATTCATTGAACAATTGGCTTAAACCATTGGCTTGAACCATTTTGGTTCAAAGCCTTGGTTCAACCGATTGGTTCAACGTCAAAGTTCATCTAATGGTTCATCGGCTTTTTGGTTCAAAAGGGACTTGGCGCACTTCATTGAACCATTGAACCAGTTAAACTAATGGTTTATTGGCCAAGTTCAAAGGGGTGGTTCAATGCAAAAGGAGACTTTTCTAAAGACAAGTGCCCTTGTGGAGGGCACTTAATCAAGAAAAGCACCTTTCTGGAGGATCATTTTTCTAAGAAGCTAAAAGGTAATTCTTTCAAATTTGTCTAAGGCATTTTAATATTTTTTGATTAAAGACTTAATTCTTTCATATTTTTGTCTAAAGTAATTCCTTCAGACAAAAAGTCTGAAAGAATTCCAAATGGCCAAAGACCCCAAAGAAATTTTCAAAGACTTGTTCAGCAGAACAAATTTCTACAAACATTTTTTCTGCAAGAAGTTTTTGCGGGGACTGCTAAAACAAAAGCCCAGAGAAATATTTGTCTGTAGGGATTACTAAAGCTAAAAGGGCTGTCAAAGGACCCTGAAGGGCAAGTGCCCTTGTGGGGGACTCTCAGCGGCCAAAATAAAGGGCTCAACAAGGATCATTGTTCAAGGCCCAAATGGGTATGTCCAATTCAGAAAAGTACTAAGTAGAAAGCCAAAATCCAAAAGAAGACCAAGAGGTGACACCCACAAAGACATCAAATTTAGCATAACTGACTAGCCATTGGAAGCATATTGACATGCATGTAAATGTCAATGTTAAAGACAGTAAAATAGCCTTTGATTTATAGACCTGAATGCATTTCTAGAATTCAAGACAAAAACCAGCTGAAAGTGAGGAAAGGCAGAACAATGGATGGATACAGGGCTCAATTCAATTAATCTAGAAAGGAGGAATGATGAAGACAAGATCAGACTGATAGCTGGACATTGAAAGTTGTAATCTTTCAATTGCATAGCCTGTTCATCTACATTGAAAAGATCAAATGAGTAAAAGGCCCCAAAGTTCCAGCTAATCTTCCTAACATTTCCCAATGCATCATGATGTATTACTGTTCCTGAGTCCTTTTTGAAATGGCTATATAAGGGACTTTCTTTCATTGTAAAAGGATCTTCTTTTTGACAATCTGAAGGAAACTCTACCAAAATTGAGAAGCATCATTGAGACTTTGTGCTCAGTCTATTGATCATATTCTGTTAATGAAAACAAGGGACTTTTTCAGACTTTGTGCTATGATATCTTTTCTGTTTCATTAATTTAATAAGCAGGATTAGTAAATTAGTCAAGAAGGTGTCCTAAAGAATCAATTGTGGAGAGACTTTGTGCTTCCATAAGCTGCCTTCAGTGTGTTTTCATTATATTGTTGTGTAAAAGACTTTGATCTTTCATTGCCCTTCATATATCACTCTTGAGTATTTCAGGTGCAGACTTTGTGTTGTGTCTTGATTTGCTAGTTACCATACTTTTAGTCATATTCTGCTTTTATTTCTAGGAATATTCTTGTGGCTGGTTGAACAATTCTTCTGAAAGAAGAGGAGTGTTATCTGTCATTCTCTTGATTTTTTCCTTTGTTTTATATACATCATCTATGAAGAAAGAGAGATGGATGTCTGGTCCTACCCTTGATTATTATTTTCCATTTATACATATACATATCATATTCATAGGGAACCTCCCCTTGATGAGAGGAGAGAGCAGTCTCCTTCTGATGTGATAAACTTACACATTAGGATGACTAATCTTCTTGCATTGGCTGATAAGACCTATTTTGTTTACCAGTATGCTGATAGACAAAATATTCAACCAACAGTTTTTGGTGACTCCATTGGGGATTACCCATTATCCATTTATAGTCTATCCATTCCATTCACCTCCACACCATAGGAAAAGAATGCACAGTTTAAATCCTCAAGCTTTAACTGAAGCAAAGTCAAATCTTTTCCATTTTTGCTTTACAATCTGGCAAATTCAAGGTATACACAAAGCCAAAGGGCTAAAGGTGTTGTTGATACTGTGTTTGAGTTGGTATAGCAAAGTGATTTTGATCTATTTCCTTCACCATCTCGTCTCCAATGAACCAAGAGCTTCCCTCTTACTAAAGCTAGATCTCCATTGCCAGACGAAGTATCTACTTCTACTGTTGATAAAGCTGTGCCCTATAATTACCCCATTGAGATTTGTTATCCCTCCTTTTCAATATCCTATAATGGCAGTTCAAGGCCCCTGGGGTAATGATTTTGGTCCTCTCAATCTTACTCCTCCTCTACATGAGCTTCCACGTAGTTCTAGAAAGGATTTCCCTAAATTCTATGGTGATGGGAAAGTTCATCCTGATGAACACATTGCAGCATTTAGTATAGCTTGTGGAGTAATCAAAGTAGAGTTTGAAGATGTAGCTATCAGGATTTTTATTGAAACATTACAAGGTCCTACTGTAGATTGGTTTTACCACTTACAGGCTTGATCTGTGACTGATTGGAATACTTTAAAAGCTAAGTTTGAAGCCAGATTCAAACCTATAAAAGATGCACATACACTTTTGGCTCAACTTACACAAATGAAAAAAGAGCCACATGAGCCTATGAGAGACTTCATAGCTAAATTTGACAAGTTGAGAAACGTAATTCCTATGATTTCCAGACCTACAGATGAGAATCTCAAATGCTTTTTCATTAATTCTTAGCTACCTAAAGTCAGTTTCCTCTTGAGACGTACTGGCCAAATAGATCTCAATGCAGCTCAACTTTTGGCCACTAAAGTAGAAGATGATCTCATCTTAGCATGGAAAATAAGAAGAGATCCCAATAGAATAGAGCTTCATCATCTTCCGAATTTGCATCTACAAGCACCACAAATCCAATGGTGCAAAAATTAGCAAATGAGCTCCTTGCCTTCAAAAAGCAAATGACTCAAGGAATGTCTTCTACTCCTACATATAGAAGAACATTCCCAAATCAGTCATATTAGGGAAATGTTACTAGAAACCAAGGACAACAAAATTGTCTTCCTCCTCCACAAGGGAAACTTGCCCTGGAAGCTCCTCCAACTAATTCAGCAATGGGATATCTTGAGATAGAATCAGAATTTTCTTATCGACTTGAATTATATCAAGAAAATGATGCTAATATCATTGAAGACAATCAAGAAGAATCAACTAGTGACTCCCACATTGGTTTCCTAAATTATCAGGATGAACCTAGAAGCAAAGGAGAAGCTTTAGATGGATCATATGCAGTGTTTACTAGGTCAAAGAATCAATCAGCCTAGTAGGCTGATAAAGAAATGACAAAAGAACAACCACAGCTAGCATTCACAATTGTCAAGTGTGGAACAGCTCTGCCCTTTCAACCAAAAGATCTGGTAATCACTCAAAAGGTAAATACATCTGTTATGCCTTCCCCTTCTACTTCTAATTCATAAACTAGCCCACCTCCCATCCCTTTGAAAAGTCAAAAAGCTAAAGTACTTTTCTCTGTACCTAGCTTGATTCAGCCATTTGATATAATTTACCATGTTAAAAAAACAAAAATATAGATGTCTAAATTTGAGTACTTGCAATCCAATCTAGATCAACTGAACAAGCTGGTCTAATATGTTAAAAATCAAACTGTCCCTGCAGGACAAAAGGCCAAAAAAGTAACTTTTGATTCTTCAATTAATACACCTAGTCCAAATAATCTGATTATTACTCTTCCAGCTGCTTCTATAAAAATAGAACCCTTCTATGTTTCCTTGTTAATCAATGGCCACAAGTTGAGTAACTATATAATAGACTTAGGCGCATCTGACAATGTCATGCCTGCCAAAGTCACTGAGTCCCTTGGTCTCACATTGACCAAGATGTTTGGGAAATGTTTCTCTATGGAGAACAAACAAGTGCCATTGTTGGGGCAAATCAAAGATGCCCAATTTGCATTTGTAGCCTTTCTAGACAAGAGGATTAAAATGACTGTATTAGTGGCTGAAGTCCCAGCGTCTTATGGTATTTTACTTGGATGAAATTTCTATAAAGACATGGGAGGAGAACTGAACATGGATCTATCTAAGGCAAGGATCCCTGTCCAAGGCGTGATGAAGAGATTACTTCCTAAAAAGGAAGCAAAATATGTAGTCACCAAGATGTCAGCTCTTGAAGCTTAAATCCTTTTTGAATCTATAGGTATAGGTAATTAATTTTTATATACATATCATGAAGAAAGACCCTCCATCTCTAATGAAGGAAAGTCTAAAGTAAAGCCAGTGTCTGATGAGATTTGGACTCTAGAATTTGACGGTAATTATTCATCTTCTGGTTCTGGAGCTGGAATTGTTTTGATATCTCCTCAAGGAGATATGTTCCCTTCATCATATAAGTTACATTTTAGCAACACAAATAATACAACTGAATATGAATCACTATTGCTGGGCATGAAGGCTGCTCAAGAAAGAGGCATCAAGTGTCGTCATGCTAAAGGAGATGCCAAATTAGTGGTCTGCCAAGTGAGAAATTCATATCAAACTAGGAATAAAAGATTGTGCCATTACCATAATCTTGTTTGGGATCAAATTGAAAGCTTTGAAGCTTTCAACATTTCTTCCATTCCAAGAGAATCCAATGATAGAGCTGATGCACTCACTGTTTCAAGAACTCTTTTAGTTCCTCATTCTGATTTTAAAGAAGATAAATATACCATTGAGATGGTCTATAAGCCGAGTGTTCCTGACAATGCTGATCATTGGCAAATTTTCAATGATGATCAGTAAATCATTGCCTTCTTGGAAAGAAAAGACAATTTTGAACAACTATATTTTGAAGGCAGCGAATCTCAGAAGTCTAAATTAATTTCTGAATCCAGTTCAGATGTCAATGAATAGTTCCTATAGCTGAAAGGAAATAAAATTCCTAAAGGCCTGGTTTCTCTCAAAAAGCTGTTTGACAAGCATGATAGGTTTGTCAAGCAACAACAGACATATCTAAATTTGTCTCAGGGATTTGACCAAGTGAATCTGACCAACAAAGAAAATCCAAAAATGATCAACATTGGTAAGTGCTATACACCTGAATAAAAATTCAAATTTATTTCTTTGCTCCATCAATACATTGATGTCTTGGCATATTCATACGAAGATCTGAAGTCTCTCAGTCCTGATGAAATCCATCATCATATTCCTCTAAAGGCTGATTCAATGCCTTACAAGCAGAAATCCAGACAATACAATCTAAATATTTCAGTTACAATTATGTCTAAGATTCAGAAAATGTTAAATGCTATAATTATTTTTCCAATCCATCATTCTACATGGATTGCAATTATAGTTCTTGTAAGGAAGAAAAAATGCAAAATCTGCATTTCTGTAGATTTCTAGAATCTGAACCAGTCATCTCTGAAAGGCAATTACCCTTTACCAATCATGGATCAAGTGCTTCAAATAGTAATAGGATCAGAAATGTTATCAATGTTGGATTGTTTTTCAAGCTATAACCAAGTTGAAGTTGCTGAACCTGATCAACACAAGACTGAATTCATCATGCCTTGGGGTACTTTTGCATACAAAAGAATTCCTTTTGGATTAATAAATGCTGGTGCTACCTTTTAGAGAGCTATTGATATGGCTTTTAAAGATGAAATTGGAAAATTCATAGTTGTATATCTTGATGATTTAACTATCTTTTCAAAGCACTGATCTGATCATATGCGCTACTTGCAACAAGTGCTGGAGCACTGCCAAAAAATGGTATTTCTTTGAATCCTAAAAAGTCTATTTTTGGAGTGACAGAAGGAAAACTCCTTGGACACATTGTGTCCAAAGAAGGCATAAAGATTGACTCAGACAGAGTCAAGTATATTCAAGAGCTGAATTTGCCTGCGAGTAAGAATGTTGTTCACTCTTTCTTCAAAAAAGTGAATTTCTTACGGAGATTCATCCCAAAATATGCTGAGAAGACAAGACACATTGTAAACATGATGAAAGGAAAGACTACCTTCAGCTGGACCAAAGAAGGTAAAGCAGCATTTCAAGATATCAAAGTCGCTATTACTCACACCCCTACCTTGGTCTACCTAGATTACCACAGAGATTTCACTATATACATCTATGCATCTGAGCATACTCTTTCAGCTATTCTTGTCCAACAAGACAAAGAAGGTATGGAATCTCCCATCTCTTTCATGAATTTCCCTCTAAAAACTCATGAATTGAAGTATTTGAATATAGAGAAGCATGCATATGCCTTAGTAAAAGCAGTCAAACACTTTCACTTCTATATTTTGAATTCACATACTACTGCCTTAGTTCCTAACAGTACAGTCAAGTCTATTTTAACTCAGTAGGAGTTTGGCACAAAGAGAGGTAATTAGATTGCAAAGATCCAAGAATTTGATTTGGATATCAAGCCAACAAAGCTGGTCAGAGGTAAAGGTCTTTGTCAATTAATGGCTGATAATAAGCTAGAAGATACACAACTTGAAGAAGCTGAAGTAGACAATATGCCAACAGTCCTTTTTGTTTCTACTACCAATGAATGGTATTCAAATATTGCCTATTTTCTGACTTATAGAGAATTTCCTACTCATTTGTCTTACAAAGAGAGGAGAACCATCAGATTGAAAGCTACCAATTTTGTCCTTTGGGACAATGGCCTGTACAAAAGAAACATAGATGGAGTTTTTCTTCACTGTGTAGATAAAGAATAGCAAACCTAGCTCTTGAAATCTTTCCACAATCTAGCATGTGGAGGACATTTTTCTGCTCCTATGATTGCTCACAAAATTCTGAGAGCCAGGTATTATTGGCTGACTCTTTTCCAAGATGCACATAAATGGGTAAAGAAATGTGAACTTTGCTAGCAATTTGTTGGAAGACCCAAGTTGGCTGCCTTACCTCTCAAGCTAGTAATCATAGAGGAACCTTTCCAGTAGTGGGGACTCAATTTTATTGGGACAATAAATCCATCTTCAAGTTTTGGACATGATTATGTCCTTATAGTGACTGATTATTTCACCAAGTGGGTAGAAGCAATCCCAACAAAGCATGTTACTTCAGAAGTTGTATGCAACTTCCTGAAAGAGAATATCATTTCTAGATTTGGATTTCCACTCAAAATTGTTACTGATAATGTAGCTTGTTTCACCTCTCAATAAATCACACAATTCTATTTTTATTATGGAATTACACTCTCATTCTTCTAATTATTTTTTGCAAGGGAATGGACAAGTTGAGTCTAGCAATAAAAATTTGGTAACTATTATCAAGAAACTTGCAGATAATAATCAAAGGATGTGGCACAAAGCATTGGTAGATGCTCTGTGCGCTGATAGGATCATGCCAAAAAGGGCAATTGGTATGTCTCCTTTTCAACTTCTCTACTGTATTAATGCTGAGATACCAATCACTTTAGAGTTACCAGCGTTGAAATTGGTGAAGGCTATTGAAGATCAAACATATGAGAGTTCTCTTGACAAAAGAATCATGTGCTTGACTCAGCTAGAAGAACAAAGAACCATGGTGGTGGACAGAATTGTTGTTCATAAAAATCTGATAAAGAAACTTTTTGATTAGAAAGCCAAAAATTGTGATTTTTAGATTGGGGATAAAGTCCTGCTATGGGACAAAAGAAGAGAGCCAAAAAAGATGCATGGAAAGTTTGACTCCCTTTGGAGAGGCACATTCACAATTCATCAGCACATGGGTGAAAATAGCTTTTTGTTGAAATACCAAGATGGCACGCTCTTTTCTCTACCCATAATGGGCAGCATTTGAAACACTTTAATTCTTGAAGTGTCAGATAATTGCCTCTGTATATATGTATACTTGTACAGTTTTAATTTCTATTTTGTTTTATTTGTTTTCATTCTTATTGCCTTTCATTTCAAGAAAGCATGACTCTGAAGCCCAATGGTACACTTGAAGACACTAGAGTTTCTAAATTCTACTCCTTCTAATTCATTTTGCAATTGACAGAAGTTCCCCAACTGTAGCCAGCTGTTGTCTCCCAAAAATAAGAGTCATTTTTGGAACAACATTTGAATTATTTTGGTTCTACAAACCAAAATAATATCTTCCATTTTCAAAATTTGTCTTAGATATTTAGATTTCTCATTTTTAGAGCTTCTCAAAAAATCTACGAACTCTACAGGGTTAAATCTATGAACTCTATAGGCTTGAATCTATGGACTCAGTAGGAGGAAAATCTATGGACTGTGCAGGAAAAGGAAAATCTACAGACTGTGTAGGAAAAGGAAAATCTACGGACTCTACAGGCAGGTTCATTTTTATATAGTTTCAAAGACTTCTGCAGGCAGTTTTCAGTCAAAAGAATTGATTTTCAACATTTGTTCATTTTCTGAGATTGGTTCAAAGTTTTGGTTCATATGAAAATCTTCATCGGCAAACATCTGAGTGCAAAAATTAACTTGAACCATTGAACTGAACCATTGAACCATTTTGGTTCAAAAGGTTCAATGGGTTCAAGGTTCAATGACAGGTTCAACCAAAAGAATATTTTAATATTTCAATTCAACCAAGTAGTTCAATGCTTTATTTCATTCATTTGGTTCATTCTTTCATTTCATCTTTTGGTTCAATGTCTATAGGTTCAACAATAGGGGCTCGATGCGCTTCATTGAACCATTAAACTAATTCAACAGATTAGTCCAATCTTTTGGTTCAATGTCAAAAATCCTGTTGGCTCAAAGGCAAGTACATTATTTTTGGTTCAATGCTTAGTTTATCATCTTGTTTTATTCATTGAACAATTGGCTTAAACCATTGGCTTGAACCATTTTGGTTCAAAGCCATGGTTTAATCGATTGGTTCAATGTCAAAGTTCATCCAATGGTTCATCAGCTTTTTGGTTCAAAAGGGACTTGGCGTGCTTCATTGAACCATTGAACCAGTTTAACTAATGGTTCATCAGCCAAGTTCAAAGGGGTGGTTCAATGCAAAAGGAGAGTTTTCTAAAGGACAAGTGCCCTTGTGGAGGGAACTTAATCAAGAAAAGCACCTTTTTGGAGGATCATTTTTCTAAGAAGCCGAAAGGTAATTCTTTTGGATTTGTCTAAGGCATTTTAAAATTTTTTTGATTAAAGACTTAATTCTTTCAAATTTTTGTCTGAAGGAATTCCTTCAGACAAAAAGTTTGAAATAATTCCAAATGGCCAAAGACCCCAAATAAATTTTCAAAGACTTGTTCGATGGAACAAATTTTTGCAGACATTTTGTCCGTGAGAATTTTACCCAGACATTTTGTCCGCAAGAATTTTCTATGAGGACTGCTAAAACAATAGCCCAGAGAAATATTTGTTCATAGGGATTACTAAAGCTAAAAGGGCTGCCGAAGGACCCTGAAGGGAAAGTGCCCTTGTGGGGGACTCTCGGTGGCCAAAATAAAGGGCTCGATAAGGATCATTGTTTAAGGCCCAAATGGGTATGTCCAATTCAGAAAAGTACTAAGTAGAAAGCCAAAAGCCAAAAGAAGACCAAGAGGTGACACCCACAAAGACGTCAAATTCAACATAGCCAACTAGCCGTTGTAAGCATATTGACAGGCATGTAAACGTCAATTTTAAAGACAGTAAAATAGCCTTTGATTTACAAACCCAAATGCATTTCTGGAATTCAAGACAAAAACCAGATGAAAGTGAGGAAAGGTAGAACAATGGATGGATATAGGGCTCGATTCAATTAATTTGGAAAGGAGGAATGATGAAGACAAGATCAGACTGACAACTGGACATTAAAAGTTGTAATCTTTCAATTGTGTAGTCTATTCATCTACATTGAAAAGATCAAATGAGTAAAAGGCCCCAAAGTTCTAGCTAATCTTCCTGACATTTCCCAATGCATCATGATGTATTATTGTTCCTGAGTCATTTTTAAAATGGCTATATAAGGGACTTTCTTTCATTGTAAAAGGATCTTCTTTTTGATAATCTGAAGGAAACTCTGCCAAAATTGAGAAGCATCATTGAGACTTTGTGCTTAGTCTGTTGATCATATTTTGTTAATGAAAACAAGGGACTTTTTTAGACTTTGTGCTGTGATATCTTTTCTATTTCATTAATTTAATAAGCAGGATTAGTAAATTAGTCAGGAAGGTGTCCTGAAGAATCAACTGTGGAGAGACTTTGAGCTTCCATAAGCTGCCTTCAGTGTGTTTTCATTATATTGTTGTGTAAAGGACTTTGAGAAGACTTTGAGCTTTCATTTCCCTTTGTATATCACTCTTGAGTATTTCAGGTGCAGACTTTGTGTTGTGTCTTGATTTGCTGGTTACCATGCTTTCAGTCATATTTTGCTTTTATTTCTAGGAGTATTCTTGTGGCTGGTTGAACAGTTCTTCTGAAAGAAGAGGAGTGTTGTCTATCATTCTCTTGATTTTTTCCTTTGTTTTGTATACATCATCTCTGAAGAAAGAGAGATGGATGTCTGGTCCTACCCTTGAGTATTATTTTCCATTTATACATATACATAGCATATTCACAGGGAACCTCCCCTTGATGAAAGGAGAGAACAGTCTCCTTCTGATGTGATAAAATTACACATTAGGATGACTAATCTTCTTGCTTTGGCTGATAAGACCTATTTTATTTACCAGTACTTTGATAGAAAAAATATTCAACCAACATATTTGACCCTCTAAATGTCTCAAAATCTAAGGTAGACCAGTCAGGTGATGACAGTGTATGGTACCATGTCTATTATGCTTGCTATAGGTGGGCATTTTTGTGAATCAGGACTTAAATGAGAAGTTTAGATTCTTAATTCAAGCTTCCATAATCAATAAGCCATGATGAAACTCACTTATTGGGAAATGACCCACACCATTACCTAAAAAGCTCACTTCATTGCTCATCTATGACAACATAGTCAATCGTCATGGCTTCAAGTGCACTTATGGTATTTGGATTTTCTATTTAGGTTTATATTTTATGGTTAAGATCTCATGGAATTAATCATACATTAATATAAGTAGTCACAAACTATTTCACTTCTTGTAGGTGTATGTGAAAACTTCAAACCTAGGATCTGACATGTAAGGGACTCATTGAGTCCACCTTGAGGTCCCACAACATGAATTTAAAATAGCATTCTTCTTCAGGGATTGAAAACACCACTTAAGCATATATTTAAAGGTCCCTATGCTAGTTTGTTGTAGGTTCCTATTCAGGGGCATGTACAGACTTAGAGCAAGCTTGAGAGTCAAAACACAAAGTGTCACTCTTTTATAGTGATCCTTTAGGCGATAAATGCCATTTCATCCTCTTGAATCATTCCTATTATGATAAAATTTCATGTTTTCTCACTAAATATGTCAAAACCATCTATATCTTCACAATCCTATAAATGCTACAGTAGGTTTTCAATGTGTTTAGAGGTCACTTTGAGACCTTAATCAACCCTTCTCCCCTTATCATATGCCTCTCTAACTTTATGAACTCCTTATCCATACTAGAGAAAAAAAAACTATCAATATATATGTTTTAAAACACATTATAAACATGCTTGAAGGAGTCTATAAAAATCCCCTAGGCCTCTATTTGGATAGTTTAGGGAAAATGTCTTTGTAACTAGTCTTGATTTTCAAATAGGATTTCATGCTTCTTTTTGAATTATAGGATATTTGCATTAGTATATCAAAGATTTATTATTACCTCAAGAACTCAAGGAGGTGTAACATGGCTTAGACCTTTTGTACAACACTCCAATCCCCTGCTAAGCCACCTGTAGGTGAATTTTCTGAGTGTAAGGTAGATATCTTGTCACTTGGGTTTCACTAGCACAACTTTGAGAGAGACTTCTTCAAATCAAGTTTGGTTTATTGTTCTTATTGGATCTATAACACATTTGATAAATCTCCATGTTCCTTATATCACCTCCAAAGTCTCTACTCACACATATACTTGATTGTTCCCTTAAGTAAGTTTTAGGTCTAATAGGTCATTAGGAGATTAGTCTCCCTCTAACACTTGTGTAAAATCAATTTAATTTTGTATAACTTTAGATGATTTCTAATCCTACAATAAAAATCTTCAAATGATCTCAAGGGACAACAAATCTCTTTATGAAGAAAATAACCAGTCTGCAAGCATAAACAAGACTAAAAGATACTTTTTGAGTTCATGAAACCTTCAAAGCCAAGAAGATAATGGAAAACCTATGGGTAAGCCTTATAAAACCCTAAGAAACACATTAAATAGGCAAACCTATCAAACCAAATAAAAAAATTCAAAAACAAACTCATACAAGAACCCCTCATGGATGCAAAAGATTAAAAAGCTACCTGGCTTCTTAACAATGATTCATAAAGGAGGAGAAATGAAAATTAGACTTATTATCATGGATTTTAAGTTGACTAAGACCCCTTTCAAATTCCAAGAGCACACCCCCCAACTCCACTTGTACATTCTGCACAAAGTATCCAAAGTTGGCTCGTCTTGGCTTGTGAAGGTAAGAAATAAGGAAAAGAAGCAAATTTTGATCTTTTTGACTTTATCTCTACACACCAAGAATATAAAAGGGTTTAGGAATCTCAAGAGACACTATTATCATGTTCTCACCTAAAGATGGACTCTCCAAGTCTGTACAAGTGCCACTAAGAGCCTATTTTTTAGGATATTTCCTTATTTTAGTGCATAAAACTACTTATTTTCTACCTATGACCATTTATTGACTTCATAAACACTAGAATACTCCTTTGTGACAATTATTTCCTTGAAAACATATATATAAGTCATTTAATGAGCCTAAAATGTGACCAAAAGACACTTTTAACATATGAAACATGGAAAAGGGTTAATTCAAAACTTAGGGACACCTTAGAACACTTCAATTACCCTATTAGAACATTTATAAAATAAATTTGAGACTTTGACTATGTTTGACCAAAGTTGACTTAGGTTGACTAGACAAGTATAATGAAGCTAGGTTTACACCAAGGCTACAATAGGGATAGGTGAGATGTTTAGACATACATGAGACCTTATAAGACATATGAAAACCCTTTTTTAAAAGTTTAAATATGTAGGGGTTGACCCAATTTGACTAAAAGTCAAAATTGGTCAACATCTTTGGCAATTCCTAGGGATAACATACCTATCATGTTAAAGATTAGTGGCCTTATCCTATTTATTGGACAAAGGGAGTCGATGCACTTTGAAAATAACAAGATCAGACCTTGAATTGACTACAAGTTTGACCAACAATACTATTTACTGATCTCAACACATGATAACAAGATAAGACTCACAAGACAAGGGAAAGAAAAACACACATGTGTCAGTAAGACACTTATGAAACACAACAAAATAGGAATCAAACTACATATGTACATCTAACTTGATAAATTATTCACCCTCTTGGATCAAAGGGGAAGTTTCTTAGGCCTCTTCTATGACAAGAAAATTCATGATGCCAAACATGTGGTTTGTTGAAGTATAATCTTGATGACTAATACCTTTTGCTTGTCACCTTGATTTGTAGACATCAAATTGGATCATATTCAAACACATATCCAAAATATATGTATTCTTTTGGCTCTTTGATACATGTCTTATATTTATTCCTTATGCTATTATAACTTTTCAATGCATCTATAACTATAATTTCATATTTGGTAGGATTATTTGGCTCATGGTTTCCTTGGTATGCATCTTGAGCAACCTCATCCTTCTCTATTTATTTAAGAAGCTTAACAAACTAATCCATATATTATACATTACTCTCTTGAGGAAGGGATTCTAATTATATTTTTCAATTAGTACAATAGTTTTCAAGTTCATCCTAAAAGGAATCACTTGTTCAATCTACTCATGGTCTCCTTCCTCAATATCAAAACCATATCAATCTGATTATTTATCTTCTTGATTAAGGACCAAGACATCATATTTATCATGAGAATATTCTTGGAAAACCTTATCATCACCTTCCATATATTTTTAACTATCTTCATCAAGACAAAAAGGAAGCTCATCAAGTAGAGAGTGAAATCTCATCATGCCTACATGGCCCCATACCTATTGTCTTTTCTTCTTGGACTTGAAAAAGTGTTAGAAATGTTAACCTCCTCATGAGACACACTTGGAAAGGTCTCCTCTTCATTTTTAATGTCTTCAAGAGTGTTCCTTCCCTCATCATCATTGAGAGCCAAAGGGGAATAAATAGGATTAAAGTTTTCAAAGTTACCATGAGGCCACTACAGGTCCTCAAACTCTATTCCTTTCCATTCATAATATCTTCCTCACCCTTGAGTTTTGAAATTTTATCCTCCACCTCACACAAGGTATGTTCTCCTTTGTCAAAGGAGAGGGTGGGAGGCAAGAAAATTATTTTACTAAATTGAAACATATTAGAGCATCTTTATTTTTTTCTTTCCATCTTATAATCACCATATCAAAACTTGTCATACTTTCATCACTTGAAACCACTTCAGATTGAGGGATAGGAGAGTGACTTACCAAATTTTCATTTTTATTCATATGAGTCTCATCAACCTCCTCTTTCTTCACCTCTTTAGGTTGTACTTGAATTTGAAGAACATCCTTCCAACATGTGAAAACCACATACATAACTTCTTCCTTCCTTTCTTCTTCAAGATTTTGAATTGATTCATGATGAAGACTTCTCCAACTTAGAATCTTGACATTATAAATCTCCTCTTGATGATAGGAAACAAATTCATTCACTTTGTCAAGGTCTTGGGTTGGTTCATGATGGATAGTTTTCCAACTTGGGATCTTGATATTAGATTGAAGGGCTTGAGGAGGTTAAGGGAGACTAGGAAGAGTTTTCACATGCATAGGATTTACTTTAAGGTGTATGTGTTGGTTTTCATGAGGCATAGGTTGGATTTCCTCGAAGGAGGGCTCACAATTTGGGAAATTGGAGTAGCTAGTTTTGTGATCAAGTATAATTTGATAAAAGGGATTTGGGGTACAAGGATGATCACTTGGTGTAAGAGAAGGCCTATTAGGTATATTGGAAGATCTTTTTATCCTCTTTTGATGGGAAATTGCAATTTTTAAGAGGTTTGGGATAAGAGAGGGTTATTTCTGCATGGTATAAGGCTATCTTGGGATGGAAAAAGGCACACAACATTGATTTTATTGGATGATTTGAATCCTCCATATTGCTAGTCTCTCTTCCATGGATTTCATGGATTGAGCTTACTTAAACAAGCACCCCTCTTTGAAAATTATCTCTTGTTGGTATCTATTACACTAATTCAACCTATCTAACTCTATCATTTGCTTCTCATACTCTAACATTATCTCTCTAACACTCTTAGATTGACTAGGAGAAGGCTAATTAGAAGAGATACTTGAGGTGATTCTATGAACAACATAAGTTTTATTAGATCTATGTGAAGGAACATAAGATTCATACTACTCAAAAATAGGATTGTACATACCAAAATATGATTTATTGATGCACTAGGGCTACTTGACTAGCTAATTAAACTTTGAGTAACCATTGGTGTTGATAGAGATGCCTCCAAAAGATTGATTGGTTGAAGAACACACCAAGAACTCTCAAACTCCTTAGACAAATAGTCCCATTAAGCATGCCAAAAATTATTGTCACTTGAAATTTTACCCCTTGAGGAAATGACTTAGCTCTCCTCATTCAAGTGGCATAATAGAAACACCTCAGGTTTGTGGGTGACCCTATTTTTAGGTGAGTCTCTAGGTTAGGGATACTTCCCTTGATGTACCACTTCCACACTTGTTGAAACAGACTTGAACATATAAGGAAAAGGGTTAGGAATATTAAAATAAACCTAGATAAGGATTTGATGCACCAAATTGATTCCCTAGTCACACCACTTGCAATGCACTTGGAACCAAAGTAAAACTTGTACATACACTTCCTCAAACTAAAATCACCTCTTCTACATCAATATTTCAACATAGGGTCTTGAATAGAGTTTAGACTAGGAGGGATAGACAATGGGTATTATAGAAACACCAATGAGTATAATACTCAATATACTTACAATCCACTTTAGGAACTTCTTGATGACTTGTAAAAGAGATATTTCAAAGTACGTAAGGCATTCAAAAGAATAATATGTTAAGGAAAACAAAGCATACACTTGGGAAAGATAAAATTTCATAGTATGCACTTAGTGAAGTAATTAATAAGGTAAAACAGCATTATCATTAGTTCAAATCAACAAATGAGTAAGGCTTCACCATACTTAGGTGGAGAGATCCCATCAAATGCTAAAAAAGCTAGTATATATAGCAATTATGAGAGAAGAGAGAGAAAGTAAAGCTCAAGAGTCACATGGATACTTGTCAAGAAATAAAAATGAGTTAAAATAAAATAAAATTATGAATTAGATAGGTCTTGTGATGAAAATAAGGACAAA
This sequence comes from Torreya grandis, assembly GCA_037957365.1. NCBI lineage: Eukaryota > Viridiplantae > Streptophyta > Pinopsida > Cupressales > Taxaceae > Torreya > Torreya grandis. The sequence continues at coordinate 1,350,430 of JARHVA010003926.1, read as the reverse complement.
TTTTTCTCAAAGTCATCCAACTCCTCCAAATGTGGCATAGATGCTCTCTTGCTTGCATATGAAACTGCCCTCATGATTTGCCTTCATTAGACTATATCATAGTTGAATAGGAATAGGTATGATGGTTTATATAAGAGGGATGGGTTACTAAAAATACTCCATATGAATTAGAGTGGTCCCTAATCATCTACATACCTTTGATCATGAGCCATCATTCCTAGTAGTTATAAAAGACTCTCTCCCATGTACCCCTTACACTTGGTACTCAAAATGCTTCTAATTCCTCAACTCAATCCATGAAAAATGGGTCATGTCACCTTTAAATAGATCCCACATCAACACAATCATCCAACAAGGCTCCAAAGGCTTCCTAATTTGAGTTTTCACTCCTTCACTAGGTGATCACTATGCTAAACTATGACTGGCTAAGGTGAAGAAGATATTAGGCATATTTAGGAGACTAGATAGAAAAATTAATGAACATGGATAACTATAATATGTCTTATAGTATCTTCTAAAGTTGGTTTCATCATTTGAATCTTCTTCATACTTGCAAAATGCTCAAATTATTAAATAAATCCCTATTGTACACCATCTATACAAGTAAATTATGACTCAAATTCATGGGGAGGAGAATTTAAGAGTTATATGAAACCTAAAATCAGTTTAATGGTCACTTTATCACTTATGGATTCCACATTTATAGTATATTTCCAATTAAATCCTTTGAGAGGGTTTGTGAAGGTTTTAGAGAGGTATCTGTTCTTAGCCATTATTCATAAAAATGGCACATTGTAATCCTACCTCAATGCTACTGAGGGCTTATTATATACCCTCTATAATTTATTTTAACACCTTGAGGTTCCATGCAAATTGTCATGGAAGATATGAACATCGTAAGTTGGCCACTCAAGTCTTTTCTATGTATTCTATAAGGTTTGAGTGCCTTCAAGCCAAAAAATGTCTTTCCCATAGCCTTCCATAAAAAATAGGAGTTTAGACACACTTTTCATCTCCCAAAGAGTATTTTAAAACTAGTTTTAATGGTTATCAAACTCTGAAGTGATGGTGGACTACTTCTAGGCAATAGGCCTAGACTAGGCCTACTATGCCTAGCTACAAATTTTGTGGCTCAAACCCCTTTTATAACTCTCCATACATATGAGATGGATTAAAATATTAATTTAGGGTCATAAAAACCTATGTACATAGGCTATAATTCACACTTAGGTCTAGAAGTGAATTTGACCTATTTGGCCAAAACCTTGCCATTAAGGCTTGACTATAAATCTTAGTGTGTAGGGTACCCTATTTGATTTCCATATTTATTACTTGGTTATTTATTTTTTTCTATATTTTATAAATATTTTTAACCTTATTTAAATTTATAAAACCCTTTCAACCTCTCAAACCATCTCTTATTTCCAAAATTGCTTGCTTATGCACAAGAGGAAGTACCCAATGTCTGAGATAAAATAAGGGGCACTTCCCTTATTTTTTTAGACAACATGTTGATTGAATAAGATTAATAAAGTTTATATAGGTTCAATACATAAAAATTATCTTTTTTTTCTATCTATTTTACCCTCTAAATTTCTCAAAATATAAGGTAGAGTAGTCAGGTGATGACTATGTATGCTACTCTGTCTGTTATGCTTGTTATAGGTGGGAATTTTTGTGAGTTAGGACTTAAATGTAAATTTGAGAGTCTAAATTCAAGCCTAAATAATGAATTATACATGATTTAACTCACTTATTTGTAAATGACCCACACCATCACCTATAAATCTCACTTCATTGCTCACCTATGACAACACAATCAATCATCATGGTTGTAGGTGTGCTTATGGTCTTTGATTGGTCTATGTAGGTTTATATTTTATGGTTAAGAGATCATGAAATTAATAATAAATTGATATAATTATTCAAAAAATATTTAATCATGTTAATATCCTTGTCAACCCTATTATGAAATAAAGTTCTCAAACTGAGCTTCACTACCCCTATTGACTGAGATAACCTCTAGATTCTTACCTAGAGGTATATGTGAAAAATTCAAACCTAGGCTCTGACATATAAAGGAATCATTGAGTCCACCTTGAGGTCCCACCACATGTATTTGAACTATAATTCTTCCTTAGGTATTCCAAATACCACTTAATTATCCAATTCTAGGTCCCTATGCCCCTTTGTTATAGGTGCCTATTCAAGGGTGTGTATGGACTGGGAGCAAGCTTGGGAGTCAAAACACTAAGTGCCACTCTTTTATGGTGATAATTTATTCCATGGATGAAATTTAATCCTCTTTAATTATTACCATTATGATAAAAATGCATGGTTTCTCACTAAATATGTCAAAACCATCTATATCTTCACAAGCCTATAGATGTTACAGTAGGTTTTTAGTGTGTTTAGAGACCACTTTGAGACCTTAATAAACCCTTATCCCCTTATCATTTTCCTATCTAACTTTATGAAATCATTTTACATACTAAATATAACAAAATATATCAATCTATATGTTTTAAAACACCTTGTAAACATGTTGTAAGGAGTTTATAAAAATACTCTAGGCCTTTGTTTGGACAATTTAGGGAAAATGTCTTTGTAACTAGTCTTGATCTTCAAATAGGATTCCATGCTTATTTTTTATTCTAGGAGATTTGAATTAGTTTTTAAAATATTTGTTTCTACTTCAAGACCTCAAGGAGGTGTAACATGGCTTAGTCCTTCCATACAACACTTCAATCCCCTCTTAAGACACATGCAGGTGCACTTTCTGAGTGTGAGGCAAATTTCTTGTCACTTGGGTTTCACTAGCACAACTTTGAGAGAGACTTCTTAAAATATAGTTTGGTTGATTTTTCTTCTTTGATCTATAACACATTTTATACATTTCCATGTTCCTTATAACACCTCCAAAGTCTCTACCCACTCACAACCTTGATTGTTTCCTTAAGTAAGTTTTAGGCCTAATAGGCCATTAGGAGATTAGGCTCCATATAAAAATTGTGTAAAATAAATTGATTTTTTAAAAACTTCAAGGGATTTATAATCCTATAATTAAACTCTTCAAATGATCTCAAAGGACAACATAGCTCTTTATGAAGAAAAGAACTAGTTTGTAAGCACAAACAAGCCTAAAAGAGACCTTTTGAGTTCATGAAAACTTAAAATAAAATAATTCAATGGAAAACCTATGGTTATGACTTATACAACCCTAAAAAACACATTAAATAGTCAAACTTTTCAAACTAAATAAAAAAACTTTAGAAACAAGCTCATACAAGAACCCCTCATGGATGCAAAAGCATAAAAAGCTACCTAGTTTCTTAACAATGATTCGCAAAGGAGGAGTTATTAAACTAAAAATTATTACCATGGATTTTAAGTTGGCTAAGACCCCTCTCAATTCCAAAGATTACTCCCCCAACTCCACTTGTACGATCTACACCAAGTATCCAAAGTTGGCTCTTCTTGGCTTGTGAAGGTAATAAAGAAGGAAAATAAAAAAAGTTTGATATTTTTGAATTTTTCTATGCACACAAAGCATATTAAAGGATTTATGAAGATCAAAATACACTATTATCATGTTCTCACCTGAGGATGAACTCTTCAAGTCTGTATAAGTTCCATTAAGAGCCCATTTTTAAGATATTCCCTTATTTTAGTGCATGAAACTACTAATTTTTTGACTCTGACCATTTATTTACATCCTCTAACCTCATAAATGATATAATCCTCCTTTGTGATAATTATTTCCTTGAAAAAGTATGTAAAAGTCATTTAATGAGCCCAAAATCTGACCAAAAGACTCTTTTAGCATATGAAACATGGAAAAGGGTTAATTCAAAACTTACAGACACCTTATAAAACTTAAATGACCCTTTAGAAAATTTATAAAATAATTTGAGCCTTTGACTATGTTTTACCAAAGTTGACTCAGGTTGACTAGATAAGTACAAGGAAGTTAGGCTTACAAGGCTAGAACAGGGATAGGTGAGATGTTTAGACATACATGAGACCTATAAGACATATGGAAACCCTTTTTTAAAAGTTTCAATATTAGGTGTTGACCTAATTTGACTAAAATTCAAATTTGGTCAATAATTTTATATTACATATATACTTAGACATGCCTTTATCCATGATTTTATCTTACATAGGGTACTTGATATGTTCTGTAATTGATTTTTTCCTAGTATATTAGATCCATGGGATACTATGACCTGTTTATGATGGTTGCTTATGATTTACTTTGTGCACTTATTTAAGTGTTTTACCTTGCTATTATCTTCCTTTTTCAACCATTTGAATATGATCCTTTACTTTCAACTGTTGTGCCTATGTATGCTTTCTTTGACATTTGCATATTTCATTTTTTGTTTCATGGACATTTGAATATGCGATTATTGATTTTGTGGACATTTGACTAAGTCATGTCCCTTTCATTGTGCAACATTTGAACATGCCCCTTATTTTTAGTCTCCTTCGACCATTGCCTTTTCACTTTCTTTTGAGTGCTCTTATGTGTGTGGTTGATTTTCTTGTTGATCTTATATTGTTATTATATATATTTCCATGGTACTTATCATGCATATTAGTTGGTCATGTGATCGTATTCTTCTATGCATTTCAATGATATATCTACCTAGATATTTTCCTTCTATATGTTATATGGTCCATTCATAAATCATAAAGTTATTTTATCATTTTAAGGTGAGGTAAATAACAATTCCTATTTCCACCTAAACTAAAAGTTGGGAGGGAACATATTAATGGAAGCATGTTATCTATACTTCGCACAATTTTTTGATTTAGTGGGGGCATGCTTTGGAAGCATGTTCTCCATACTTATTGAGTGTTCAACATCCCAGATTATAGTGGAGGCATGTTTTGGAAACATGTTCTCCACATCGGTACTTATATCAGTTTTTATATTTTTCCATATAGTGGGGGTATTATTTGGAAGCATGTTCTTCACATTTACATAGTTTTATGAATTAGCCAAAGTACATAATTATATTATTTATATTTATAGTTGTGTCATAATTATATACATTGGTACCATTGTTATACACAATTTCAACATGATACATATCTAAGATGTATATTCTATAAAATTTATGCATAATATTATAAAATCCAAAACATTTTTATAATCCAAAACTCTTTTATGGACTGTTACCACCTTACATAATTTTACATACTAATACCCAGGTTGGATTTTTATGAACTTTATTGAGCTTGATTTTTGGTATGGTTGATGTGATTAAACCACTCAATCTTACCAATTTTTTAGTTTGGACTTTATTGTATCATCCAACCTCATAAGGTTATTAATATAATTGGGTTTTGTGTTTGAGCTAATTTCAACTACTAGGTGGAAACTCATCTTTTCTCCAAATTTAAGGGCATGGGCCTTCTAATATATCTCTCTATCTCCTTGGATATATGAACTTTAAATATTAATGTATATTTATCCTAATCTCAATTTTATAGCCTTACAATGATACATATTTTTTAAATCAACTTGCCAATACGCAAGGTGATTACATCGACACACATGTGTAATCCTAAACCTTGATATTTCAATTTTAATCTATTTTAAGTACTTTAAATTCAAGATTTATGCACTAATTATATAATGTAAGATGTTATATATTATAGATCAGTCACCAACAAAGCTCTCAAATTGGGCACATGCAAATACAAGGTGGGTTATACACACCCAAGTACACATTATTTCCTTTAAAATAGAAATTTAATTACTATAATAAAGAGGGGAAATGTATATGATATCTATGGATTATATAGCACCTCTGTATTATACACTTTTAAATCTTAGACCTTGGTATTTCGTCTAAATTCTAGATCTTTACCGTTTCCACAATTCTTGCATCTACTCTATCTTTCCCCCTTAGCCCATCTCTTAGTTTGACCAATCTCATGTTGATGACCCATGACTTATATCTTCCACATAATTCTTAAAATTTAATTATCTTCCATATTTTCAAGTTTTGAACACATACCTACTTTCTTACCCCATAGGCACTAATGTCTAGGATAGACCCTAGTGTCAATGTTAGTGTCTTAACACAACACAAGTGTCCATTGCCATAAAGTCATATATTTTGAAAATGAAGAACATATTAATGATTAACCTAAGTGATTTAATTAAATTTACTTATCCAAAGGTATTGATATAAATATAAGATCAACCCTCATTCATTCCTCACCTAACACAGACCTAGAAAAGACCAAGAGAGACTAAGGTAACTTATTAGAAGTAATTTATCAAACATTCATTTAAAAAAGATAATTTATTTCCATACCAATCATAGAAACAACACATCTATAGGTACCAATTACTAAAGGATCATCTAAATATCCCAATTTTCCAAATTATAAGTTAGGTCACTATTTTACTTGTTATTTACATATTGAATGATTCACACACAAGTCAACATGTAAGGGAGAACTAAATTAGTATGAGTCCATATATAGAGTATTAGATCTATAGGTAGAAATAATTGGTAGATTAGTCTTTGGGGTTATCTTGACATCATGTGTTCACTAAACCATTTTCCCCCAAGGTCACTATGTAGATGAAAAAATAGGGGTTTGACATTTCATGAGGAGTGATAATCCATGACCCAGATCTAAATGAAACAAAGTGAGGGAAAAATAAAATACATAATAACCCAAGTGGTCACATCCTTTTATAATAGGTATTCTATATAGGACACTTATGTTGAACCCAAACAATAAAATTGATAAAGCCATCCCAAGTTGATGTTAATGTTTAGAACTCTAAAAGAATTCAATCTAGAATCTGATGATTGTTCTCCTTCCATCCTACTTTTTACATGTTCTATATCCAACACTGTGCTAACATTAAAAACAACTAAGTACATTACCTTTTCATTTTCATACATAACTTAGTTTTAATTTATATATTCCTATTGTAAGCATAAGAAATTTAGTGTATGTTTATATCTTAATCTATCATCCAATTGGCCCACTGTAAATTTGATTATCACCCTTGTGCATTATCATTTCTATATTATTAACCCTATCTACCCAAAATAGGATCACCATCCATTTTAGGATTAAACATGCTCAAATATCATGCTTTATTGAGTATCATGCTTGAATGCCAAATTATTGGCTAAGGCTTCAATGTTTTATTATGTTGCACAATTTTTAACATATTTTGTGTTTGATAAAAATGAATTAAATTAGGATAACATATATGTTTAATTTCGTTATTAAAAGTTTTGACTCTGATTATTGTATCATTTAGTGATATCTTGATGGTAATATTGACTTGTAAATGTTTTAAAACCTAAAGCACGATTATATAAATCATTACCAAAGTTTATGTGAAAGCATAACTTTGATAAAGGTTATCATTGATTTGAAAATGATTTTTTTCAACAAGGGCATGGAAAGAATTTGATATCATTGAATTTTATATTATAAGGTTGACTTAATTTGACTTGATAATGGTTATGATTAGGGTTTTTTCATGTTTGTTGGAAGAAGCTTCCACTCAAGTCAATTTTGAGTTATTGGTTGAGGTGGAAGTTAGAATAGAGGGAAGAAGAAGATTATAACTATTACACTCTCATTACTATGCCTTATTTATTCTATAATAATGGTGAAGAATGGAAGGAGGGAATATTGGGAATAAACCCAAATAAAAATAAGGATATGGAGCCTCATTCTAAACATGAAAAATTATACTTCTTGTTATAACTTTGCATATTAGATTACTTGTGGAATTATGGCAAGTTTATTTTATATTATTGATCTATTTGGAACATGCCCATATAAACATACCTAGGTTTGTATATATTATCTTGTACCTTGACTTGAGCATAATATGTGTTTTATGAGGGATCTACATATTGATTTTGGTTTGGTTTATTTTTCCCCTTTGGTGAAATGGATAGATTGAATGGAATATGGGTGTAATTATGCATAATTTTATTTATGTTGAGGGTTAAACCCTAGTTCCTAGGAAAAACACTTTTGTTTTCCTATTTATGCTATTGGATACACTATGGTGTAGGGTTTATATTTTATTTGATTAAAAGGAAGGGTAAACTATTATAATAATGCAAAACCCATTTTTGGGTTAAACCATGGTTATGATTAGAGTCTCTAGTATGAAGTTATTTATTGTGAATATTGTTTTTATTAGAATGATTGTTATGATATAATTGAATAATGTGCTTAATAAGATGTTAGTTGCTTACACCTCTATTTGGACTATTGATTTTATCAAATTATGGTTATTTTAACATAATGTAAAATTGAGATTGGTATGTGGATACTGTAATCCTAGGTATTGGCATAAAATAAGCATTAAGTATTTATTGATAGTTTTTTGAATGTATATTAATTATGTGTCTTGATTTAATATGTTAATAATTTAATTTTTTCCATGATTTTGATGAATTAATTATAGTTATATTTATATTTATATTTGAATATATGTTTATAATTGAGTGGCTTGTGATGTTACTATGTTGGGGTAATGGCAAATTGGGTTTCATTGACAATAATAACTTATTTATTTATTATGCACAATTGTGTTAAGTAGTGAATGATTACAGGTTACACTTTACATGATGTGCTCTGCTAGGATTTTGGATGTTGGGTAGATTTGAATGCATGTGAAACTATTATATTTTTTATAAGACACTATGGATGTTCATTCAAACATTGAACTTGAATCTCACCAAGCATGAGCTTTTTTATTTGATGAATAACTCTATTGTTTTGTATACTAAGTTTTATGATTCTTATTCATTAATTATACATCAATACTATTATTATGGAATTAACATTCATATGAAATAATGAGTGCATGATTTCTAACTAGAAAATTGCATATGTGGAAGAATTAATCATTATAACATTGTTCTTGTTAACTCTTGGTTATATTTTATATCATGTAATTTCATGGCTATAGAATTATTTAATGAATGATATTATATTGAATGGTTATAGATTCTATTTGAAAATAAGATGATTTGTAATGGTAAATAATTATTGTCATACAATTATTATTTTCCTTTATAATAATCATAGTATGACTGTATCTCTTTGATGAATAATGTGAATATTATATTGGTTATAGTCTCTTTGAAGATAATTATAAGAAATCATCATGTTCATCATGGATGAATTGAATTTTTGGATTATGGATTTCCTTGCATTAGTAAAAGATTATATCTAATATAGTATGCAATTGTAACTTATTTGAAAATGGATATATCTAACTTATAAAGTGGATGTAGCTAATTAGGTAAGTAGCTATTTTGATAAGCAACTGTATATTTTCATTTAGAAACTCTCTTGAATTGTTTTTCATATTAAAAAAATATGTTATGAGTGAGAATGATTTTCTAGTAAAGTATAATAAAAAATTGGGTTGCTCATAAATATTTATTACATGATATTTATTTACGGAACTTGTTATTCTTATTGATTAATCTAATGTGTTAGATGATTTATCATTAATGAATGTAACTTTTTGGATTAGTGTCGACCTTTATTTTTAAAATATTTAAGTACATGTGGTATGTGAATCATGTAAAAATGAGTCGACATGTTGAAATTATTTTAAATAATCTCCCTTTTAGTCATTATTTGTCATAATGTATTGACTTCAATTTCTCTTGTAGTTGATTTCAAGATCAAGGGTTTATGAATAAACTATTGATAACATTATTTTTGTATAAACACTTTAATTTAGTGATGTTTGGAATTATTTTATATGAAACATTATTTATCACTACAGTTAGTCATTTTTTACACTGTAATTATTCATAAAAAATATTTAGTTCTCATTCCAAATCATTTCTATGTTGCCTTTGTAACCATTTATTCAAAATCAATATTCAAGATTTATGCATACTAAGGAGAAAAAATATGTTTTAGCATTCTATAATATATCAATTTTGGTGATTAGGTGGTTGTGTTAAAAGTTGTTTGGTATTATAATTTAAGGTAAAACACATCTTCATGATTATGCTTTCCTGTCTAATAGTTAGTTATTTTTGGATCACATTAATGTTAATTTTGAGTGGACCTTGGAGTGGTCTCATTTATGAATCCATCACAATAAATTTATTTATCTATTGATAGTATCATTATTTATTAAGGTAATGCTATATATGTATGCATGTAAATCCACTCACCCCAATAATCCCATTAAACCCACTAATTTAACCCATAATCATATTCCTAGTCAATTAACTAATATCCTAGTTCCTACACAAATACCCTACATTCCATGAAGCTTAATACACCCTTAAAACCAATTAATCACCCTCATTAAACCACTAACTAGCCTATTTACCTACTAATATACATACTAACCAACTTGGCAATTTAAAATTCCTTTTTATTCACCTACCTATCTACCACACTACTAAATTAACCTTTCCTACCCTATACTCCCTAATGGAAATTATAAAATTGGAGAATTATATAATCTCCTCTAATTTAGCCTTCCCCCTCTAGAATCCTCTATTTTAGAGATTTTTAAGTAATTTTTAATTCCTTGAAAATTCGTCAACCATTGATCTCAATGGTGCAAGATTAAATACATGTCATTAATTTTCCATCCCTTTGGATTATATATACAATCCATACCTCTATGACCAACTAAATGTGACAAAACTTGAAATCCATAAGCATCCATTATACTTACATTATTAGATTTATCCAAGCACTTCCATTTCCTTGTCAAAGCCATCAACAAGCCAAGAAACCATTGAAGCCATTACAAAGCTCAATCAATAAATCCAACATTCCAATCATTTTGCACTCAAGTACATTTAAAAATATTGGAAAGGAACTATAATGGATAAAATGATGGTAAGAAATCTCATTGTAAGTGTCTGATTATTCCTTTATTTCTTCCTTTGATGTTGATTGCATTTTAGGGTTTTATTGCTAAAAATAGTAACATAGTGAATAATCCAAAATACACACATACATTAGTGACCAAAGTGGGAGATATACCTTAAATATAAACTCTTGTGCTTGTTATAAGATATTTAGTGACTTATAGGTGCAACTAGATGAGAAATAAAGGCCAAAATTAACAAAATCATCATGTAAAACCAAATTGTGAAATTCACCTATAATTAGCGATATTACATTCATGACATTGTGTTTATTTAAGTAGTATTGTTTTAAATGATAAAAATTTCAGTTTTTGGTAGGTTGTTATCCTTAGGCAATACCACTACTTTAAAAATAGTGATATTGCATTGATATTAGTGATATTGTCCTATTAATTGTAGTTTTGTATCATCCCTAGGCTAGCATAAAATAATTGGTTGTATGTTATTTTCTAACCTCTATGTTCTCATAATACATATTTATACACTAGAAATTCTAGTGTTTACCCTCTATGTATAAGAAATAGGTTCAGTTGAAAATTTAGCCTTTGACTAGTAAGCTACAATATCGCCACTTCAAGACTCATGATATTGACTTATAAGTCATGGTATCACCATCAAAAGTTATGATATTTTGATCCTTGATAAAGCTCATCTATTAATCTCTAACATGTAGGATTTTATCATTCTCTATTTTGAAGGAAGACTAGTAATCATACAAACCTCATTTTGAACCTTATTTAAGTGGTTTGGGTCTTTATATACTTTTGCTAACCATATTTTCAAAATGGGGTTTTTTTTTTAAATATGTTGCATGATAATTAAATAGGAAAGACATAAAAAGGATCATTTGAAAGTTGGATATTTCATCCATGACCTTTTGTGCTAACTTTTGTAATGTCATTAATCGTGTATTTATAGTTTTGTTTAGAAATATATGATACTATTTTAATATTAGTGATATTGTAATTTGATAATATTTGGGGATATTTTATTTATTTTTTAATATCTTCAACTTATAAGATAGATTTAGAATCACTTTAATTAGGAAAATACCTTTATGTTTTGCAAATTATGTGTGGATTGTCCATTTTTACCTAAAAAATCTTATCTCAATGTCTTTTATTAAAATTTTGATACATAATTAAAGTTATAAATCTAACATAAGTCATCTATGCATAAATTTTAAATGTTTACATTCCTTAGACATCTAATTTAGTCTACATTTTAGTAAAAAAATTAGAAATTTTAAAAGTTTTACACTTTTCTACAATATCACCATTCTTGTAATCATGATATTATTTTAAAAGTCATATTATTTTATAACAACTTATGGTTTTATAGGAACTTCCTATTTGACCATCATAGTTAGCTATTTGGGGTGCTACATCCCTAACCTATCACATGTATGAGGATAGTATTAGCTGACTTATGGCTTACTTATCCCTCTTTGACATTATATTGTGGCCAACTTGTGGCCAACTTGTGGCTTTATTTAGATTAGTAGGTCGCCCTATGGAGTAACCATGGCCTAGTTAGACTATATATAGGAGGTAGTGGGTAATCATTTATCATCATATTGTGAATTCTGCTCTTATTAAAGCTTGTGGAGCTTGCCCCCTCGAAGTGGCTTATATATTATCATATATTTGGATATATTTCAGTCATATTTGTATATAATTCTATTTTTATACTTAATTCTTGAAGTAATTTCATTACAATTGGTATCAGAGCTGCGATTTGGGCAATCTTGTGGGTGAAATGCTAATTTTGTGATATATAAAAAATGGTTGCGAATTTATCTAAAATTTTTTTGTTGGAGGTGATAAATAATCACATTAATCTTCCATTAAAATTTCATATCATTTGGATCTGTTTTTCAAAAATTATCTCTATTTTATGATTTTTCATAAAATTGCTCTATTGTGCGCAATTCAAAGAATTTTTCTGAGTTGTTTAAATTTTTGGAAAGCTTATAAAAATTTGTATACGGTTTGTTCTTTGTATATTTTGAATTGAGGCCGAAATAATTCCAAAATTGCTTGGTCAAAGTTGGTTCAAAAGTGCTAATAAGGGTCGACATCGTAAAACCCTTTTATGGCAGGTCCACAAACTCGGGGCCGAGGAAAGGGTGCTGAAACTCTAGGAAAAACTACTAACAAGGATTAGATGGAGTTATAAGTGGGGTGTAATAGACCCTTTGTACCAGGGTTTTCTGACATAGATCACAAAGTGAGCCAGCTTGACTATAGTGTGCAAGGCATTCAGAGTGAGGTGCCAGACATACAATCTAATATGCAATCCATACAAGATAGTTTGGGATATATCATGATGGATTTGAATATAAATCAATCAAATCATCAAGCTAACTCTATTTCACAAACCCACCAAGGTGGTTCTCCTAACCAGTCTACTTCAAATCCAACTCCATGGCCACAGAAGAACCTATTACCAAAAGTGGATATGCAAAAAATTTATGGAAAAGATCCACTCAATTGGCTCAACCAAATGGAGAGTTTTTTTGACCTACATCAGATTCCAAGTGGACAGAAGGTTACCATGGCATCCTTGTATCTTGAACCTGATCAATTCATTTGGTATCGATGGTTGTGTGATCAAAAGAAAAAGATGAGTCTCAATGTCACCTGGTCAATTTTTATAGAGCAGCTACAATTACACTATGGCAATAGTGTGACAGATAATTACTTCAGCCAACTGATAAAATTGTGACAAACTAGCTCTGTCAAGAATTATATTCATCATTTTCAGAACCTATCCTTACGTGTGGAGACAATTTCTGATGCAAACTTAAATGACCTATTTTTGGGTGGACTCAAGGACCACATTCAACATGAGGTACGCATGTTTAATCCACTTAATATTTCTAAATCTATTATCCTAGCACGTAGAGCTGGGGAAAAATTCATAGCCAACAAGAAGCATCCATTCACTCACTTCAAATATTGTAGCATATCATCATCATCATTTCCTCCACCTACTAGATTGACCCCTCAGCAAATTGAAGAAAAGCATGTAAAAGGATTATGTTTTGGTTGTGATAGCAAGTGGATCAAGGACATAGATATGCTGAGAAGAATTTATTCTACATTGAGGGACCAAATGAAGATGAAGAAGCAGATGATGCCTCCAATAATGATGAGGAAGATATAGAGGAGGTACCTGAAGATTCCCAACCTATAATCTCTTGTCATGCACTTGCAGGTATTAACACTCCAAAAACTCTTAAGGTGGTGGGTTTCCTCAAGAAATAGAAGGTGACAGTGTTGATTGATTCAGGGAGCACACATAACTTTATAAACCATAAGTTGGCCACTCGATTGAACTGTTTCATCTACCCAACACCAAAATTTTAGGTCATGATTGCAGATGGTGGCACAATTAATTTTTTAGGCAAATGCCATAGTATTAAGCTTACTATGGGTGGGTAAAATCTTGACTCTCCTATGTTTGCTATTCCCATGGGTAACACAAAAATTGTTTTGGGAGTCCAATGGCTCACAACCTTAGGTACCATTGAGATGAACTTCCAAGAACTATTCATGCGCTTTCATTCTGAAGGTAAGAAAATTGAACTACATGGATTACATGCAAAATCTCCACAATTGGTTAGTTCACATCAGAGGACCAAGATGCTAAAAAAGGGGGCAGAGATAATTATTGCATGATTATGCTCTATAGAAGTTCAACCCCCAAAGGTATCTACACATCCTGATCTACAAATAATTCTTGAAGACCACTCATCTATTTTTGGGGCCATGCCAAAAGGACTACCACCAAAAAGAGAACATGATCATGCCATTCAACTAATTACAAGTAGTCAACCACCAAATATCAGACCATATAGATATCCATATGCATAAAAGAGTGAAATTGAAAAGATGGTCCATGAGATGCTAGAGGCAGGGATCATCAAGCATAGCCAAAGTGCATATTCATCACCAGTGGTCATGGTGCAGAAGAAGGATGACACATGGAGGATCTGCCCCGATTATAGGGAACTCAACAAGTACACCATCAAAGATAAGTTTCCTATTCCAGTAATTGATGATTTACTTGATGAGTTGCATGGTGCTAATTATTTCACAAAATTGGATCTTCGCTCGAGGTACCATCAAATTAGAATCAAGGATGAAGATGTTCATAAAACTACTTTTAGAACACATGAGGGCCATTATGAGTTTTTGGTAATGCCCTTTGGTCTTACAAATGCACCATCTACTTTTCAAAGCTTGATGAACACTATTTTTAGGCCTTTTTAAAGGAAGTTTGTGCTATTTTTATTTGATGACATATTGATTTATAGTCAGACATGGGAAACACATCTACAACATGTGAAACAGGTATTGATAGTTTTGGAGAAGCACCAACTTTATGTGAAGCCATCTAAATGTGCTTTTGGAGTATAGGAGGTAGAGTACCTTGGTCACATTGTTTCCCATGAAGGGTTCAAATTTGATCCTCAGAAGATCAAAGCGATAATGGAATGGCCCATGCCAAAAACTCTCAAAAACCTTCAAGGTTTTCTTGGACTAACAGGTTACTATAGAAGATTTGTGAAAGGTTATGGCAGCATAGCAGCTCCACTCACTGCATTGCTAAAGAAGGATGCTTTCTGTTGGAATGATGATGCCACCAAAGCATTTGAGAAACTAAAAGTAGCTATGTGCACCACTCCAGTTTTGGCTACTCCAGACTTCTCACAAACATTCATTATTGAATGTGATGCTTCTGGGTCTGGATTGGGGGTATTACTAATGCAAGAAGGAAGACCCATTACATTTGAAAGTCATCAATTCAAAGGTAAGAATCTACAAAAACATGTCTATGAGAAAGAAATGATGGCTATTCTTCATGCAGTTAAACAATGGAGGCCTTATCTGATGGGTAGACACTTTAAGGTGAAAATGGATCATGATAGTCTCAAATACTTTTTGGAGCAAAGATTATCATCTGAGGAACAACAAAAATGGGTAACTAAAATGTTGGGTTATGATTTTGAAATCATCTACAAGAAGGGTAAAGATAATGTAGTAGCAGATGCACTATCTAGATGGGATGCATCCATTGAAGCATTACTTGGTGCAATGTCCATATTGCAAGTAGATTGGGTGGATGAAGCTAGGTCAGAATGGGAGCAAGACAAGGATACATAGGTTCTAATTCATAATCTCCAGAAAGGTAATTTATCCTCTAACAAATTTGAATGGAAAGGTAATGTCTTATGGTATAAGGGTAGGTTATACTTGTGCAAAACTTTAGAGCTTAAGCATAAGATTCTTGCAGAGTTGCATGCATCTCCACTTGGGGGACACTCAGGGTTCTTGAAAACTTATCATAGAATTAAGAAAGAATTATTTTGCAAAGAACTCAAGGGAGATGTACAAAAGTTTGTGGAAGAATGCATGATATGCCAATAGAATAAAGGTGAAACAGTTAAGACCCCAGGTTTGTTACAACCATTAGCAATTCCTAGTCAAAGGTGGGACGAGGTTTTCATGGATTTCATCACTGGGTTGCCTTATTCTAAAGGTAATAATGTTATTTTGGTCATTGTGGATAGGCTTACAAAATATGCCCATTTTTGTGCTCTCTCACACCCATTTTCAGCAAGTACAGTCATAGCTATTTTTATGGAAGTAGTTCTCAAATTACATGGAACCCCAAAAATAATTGTAAGTGATCGTGATCCTATTTTCACTAGTAATTTTTGGACTGAACTATTTTCTTGTTTGGGTACTTAGCTAGCTCATAGCTCATCTTACCACCCCCAATCTAATGGATAAATTGAAGTGGTTAACAAATGTTTAGAGGGGTATTTCCATTGTTTTGTATCAGATAAACAAGAACATTGGGTTAAATGGCTACCACTTCTAGAATGGTGGTATAACACATCTTTCCATACCTCTTCTAAAATGTCTCCATTTCTAGCACTATATGGTTACCATCCACCTTCCATCACTTCTTCATTAAAGGTGCACACCAAGGTTCGAGATGTGGAAGAGCACATTCAACATCAACAAGAGGTTTTGGATATTTTGAGAGAGAATTTGGCATTGGCACAAAATAGGATGAAGCAACAAGTAGATCAAAACCAGAGTGAGAAAAATTTTGAGGTGGGTGACTAGGTATTTGTTTGTTTGCAACCTTACAAGCAGATGTCCTTGAAGTAATAGAAAAAGGACAAAAAACTTGCTCCAAATTATTATGGCCCTTATTATGTTCTAAAAAAAATTGGAAGTGTGGCTTACAAGCTTGAGTTACCTCATTCATCTCACATACACCTAGTATTTCATGTTTCTTGTTTGAAGAAGGTCATTGGACAGAAAGTTTCTACCCAGACAGAGCTCCCAGAACTAGATGAAGAAGGATGAGTCATTTTGGAACCAGAGAAGATCCTCCAAACATGTAATAAGAGGTTGAGAACTAGAGAGATTGAGGAATATTTGATTAAGTGGAAAAACCAAAGCAGTGAAGATGCAACTTGGGAAGGTGAAGAATTTCTGCAACAACATCCATAGTTGTTCAACATTGAGGACAATGTTGGTTTGAAGGGGAAGGGCATGCTACATCCCTAACCTATCACATGTATGAGGATAGCATTAGCCGACTTGTGGATTACTTATCCCTCTTTGACATTATATTGTGGCCGACTTGTGGTTTTCTCTAGATTAGTAAGTCGGCCTATGGAGTAACCATGGCCTAGTTAGACTATATATAAGAGGTAGTGGGTAATAATTTATCATCATATTGTGAATTCTACTCTTATTGAAGCTTGTGGAGGTTGCCCCCTCAAAGTGGCTTATCTATTATCATATATTTGGATATATTTCAGTCATATTTGTATATAATTCTGCTATTATACTTAATTCTTGAAGTAATTTCATTACATGGGGTAATCTCACAGCTCAAAATTAGCACTTTTGCTAAATAGTTATGGTATTATAGTTTTTGGTTGCGATATTATGTTGAATTGATAGTGCATTCACAATTTTTCAAGAAAGTAGTAGTTTTGCTTTATATTAGAGTAATAACCCTTTTTGTGTAGGACCTCTCAAGATAAAGGCACCAAATTTGATTTCCTAACCCTTATAGTTGCAGGAGTGCCTAAATATTATAATTTTTTCTTTTTTCTTATATATATCTTATCTTGTGTGGTTTGATTGTTTGTTTTTCATTTTCTTCACATAAGTAATTAGTTGGGAAAATTAATCATCCTTTCTTGTTTGTTATCCCATTGAGTCTAGGATAGTACATGACATGGAATTCATCCCTATGCATGGGCTTAGTTATTAAAGGGGTTGGTGTCATATATTTCATCACTATGCATATGACCAAGCTCCATGTTTTTGTAGAGTATAAATATCAAGGAAAAATATCATTAAGCTAAGTGGTTGATGCCATTTAGGTCATCCATGAAGTGGAAGAGTTAATTCTCTGAACCAAGTATTAGACAACATGCTAAATAGACTTGGGCCTCTTTTTACCAATAGTATATCTAGGACTCCCTTAGAAACCTTTGTGTAAATTGAGATTAGGACCCATCAACCATTAAAGGTATTCTACTACTAGAGTCAAC
The DNA here is from genome assembly GCA_037957365.1 of Torreya grandis. Lineage (NCBI taxonomy): Eukaryota > Viridiplantae > Streptophyta > Pinopsida > Cupressales > Taxaceae > Torreya > Torreya grandis. The sequence goes on along the minus strand of JARHVA010003926.1, from coordinate 1,331,908 downwards.
ATCAACTCCTAAGTAGTCATCAAGTTCAAATAGGGTCGAGAGGGTTCAATCAATTTCATAATGGGTCATTGGCCTATAACATCACATATGAAGTAGCTAGATGGTGTATATGTCAGGTTACACACCCATTCAATTGAATAAATTAGGACTTGTGGATGAGCATTATTTGGGTGTCATGCTTAAACCCATGTTGTTTGTGAATTGAGTCAACTAATCCCATTTTTGTCACTAAACACCTAAACACCCTTAGGATAAATCCCATTATAGACTAATACAAAACATCCATTCCATAACCTCTATTCACATATTTGGATATAACATTAGTCTTGAAATCAAATCGTAGTGGTTAGCCATCACCTTCAATCTTCATCACCACCCTTTTGACTAAGTATTATCAATGTGCATAACCTTGTCATGTTTTTAGTCTAGCACCCATCAATTCTTCATCATTACCTTTTTCATACCTAGAACCCATCCAATCATCAATTTGAGAGTGTGAAAGTTACTTGATTATTTAATCTCTTTGATGTCCTTAATCCCTTATAAGGTTTTGGATTTGATAATCTTGGGTCATTCTAGTCTTCACACATCCATCTAAATTTAAGATCAACACATATCCAACTCATCTTCTTTGACCACTCTTAGTTTATAATTTCTAAACATAATTAGTATTCAAAGCCACCTTATTTTCCATAACACTACATTCAAAACAAATCTATTTACTTTTCTTGCATCACCCCCATAATCCATCATGATAGTGTGAACCCATGCCCAAAATATTAGAATGGGACAAGGATCTAACCAAGAAAATGAATTTTTGGGGAACCTAGGTTACCAAAACCAAGATCATGATGATACACATAGTGACATGCACATTCCTAGAGAAGAAGACTGGTTCACAAATGAATTTTTCCATAGCAATGAATTTAGAACACAATTTGATCAATATATTTATGAAAACTGTGACCAAATATTGGATCAAGTCATTGGAATGGGGGGCACACTACCCCTTAGCTTTGATCATAACCTTTTATAACATTTAGTCCACCCATCCACTCGGCTTAATACTCCCCATCATCATACCCATACTAATCAAGAGCATGAAGAAGAGGACTTTGTGGAATATAAAAAGATCTTAAAGAGAAATAAAAATAAGAGCCTCTAAAAAATAACCACATTGAGGCTAATATGAGACAAACTAACTTAGAGGATTGGTTGGATCAACTCACACAATGAATCAATTCCTTAGCTTCCCAATTCTACACACAAAATGAAAGACCATCCTATACAATACAAAATTCCTATAACTCTAATCCCAATCATTCTAGACCACTCATAAATCATGCCCAAACTTCTACTCCCCTTGTGGATCCATCATTTTCACAATAGTGGAAAATAACAAATGAAACTATACAATAGATTGACCATCGTATGCTGGTAATGAAGTATAAATATGAATATTTTTACTCCTCTCTTGTAGATATTAACATTCTATAAATACCGTTCCCATCTCATTTTGAGGTACCAAAATTTGAAAAATATAGAGGGAAAGGAGATCCCTGTGATCATGTTTAAGAGTTTTTGTAGCTTTCCATGAGGTTTCATATGATGATTCTTATCTCCTATAACATTTACCTAAAAGTCTTGTAGGGCCCACATTAGAATGGTATATGCATTTGCCAAGGGGTACATATCCAATTTTGGAGAATTGACTAAACAATTTGTGAGACATTTCTCATTCAATATAAAACATGATATCTCCATCATAGATCTCTATAATACTAAGCAAAGTAATGGGGAAATTTTGGCCTCCTTACAATACTAGAGAAATTTAGCTCACAAATTCTGATGTATAATTCTAGAAAAGGAATTGGTCAAAATATTCATCGACAACCTCAATACAAAATTAAAATATCAATTGAATATATAATGTGCCAAATCCTTTGATAAGATCATTGAAAAAGGAACAATCAAATTATACAACTAAAATGAGAAAAATCATAATCAAGACAACTCCTTTTTAGGTAAACCAAAATCTTCAATAAAAATAAAAATGTTATGGGAGATGGAGTTATAAATTCAAAACAACGTGTGAAAATAGTGCAAAAAAAGACTCCAAGTAATGAACAAACTATTTCCTCTATTAGAGTATCATGGGGCAAACCAAAACCCAAAATAGGTAAGAGGCCTCTTACCATTCTTGGGGTACCTATTGAAGTAGGCCTTCAAAAATTGATAGCTACAAACATGATTACTCTCCCTGAGATTCAACCTTCAGACTAAAGTAAACCTTTATCTGATTGGTATCATGAGGATGAATTCTTCCAATATCATAGGGTTAAAATTTATGACACTAAAAAATGTATGTAATTAAAACATTACATTTAGGATCTCATTGAAAAATGAGACATTGAATTTGAGGGGGAGAGCATTCCTAATCATTCTATAAATTAGTAGCTTAGTATTTAACAGGATCCTTTACCCAAACATGGTTAGAGACAAGTAAAACCACCTATAGACTAGGGTTAGAATCCACCTCCAATAAAATATACTACCATGTCATCCCATATCACTATGTCAATACCATAAAAATCCATAACCCAAAAGAGCCCTCTCTAATACCATCCACCATACTCAAAATCAATTGGGCCATAAATGACTATGTAGTTAATAAAAAACACAAAAAAATTGTAGTTCTTGGGGTACCACCAAAGGACCCATCCAAATCAACATCTTAAAAAATAAATATCTATCATAAAGTCTCTATATATTCTAATAAACCATATGATATAATTCAACAAATCAATATGAACACTACTCAAATCTCACTTATGAATCTTCACAAAACATCATCTGTGCATTGGGAGATCCTTAATCAAGTCTTGAATGATCTTAAAGTCCCATGCAATATTGACACTAGCAAGCTCCAAGCATTGGTGGGTCACTTATTTCCTTTGTAGTAAATAAAGTTCAATTCCTAGGACATGACTCCCATTGGACCATGTCATAATTACCCATTGTTCATATAAATATCCATTTGTAATCACCGCATCCCTTGAGTACTCATAGATAGAGGGTCTACATTAAATCTATGTAATTTGGATTTTTTAAAGAATTTGGGGTATTTTGAAGCATCATTAAGTCCCATTCTAGCCATGATTAATGCATATGATGAGAATGAAAGGCTATCCATATGCACCATTTATCTTCCTATTATTGTGGGACTCATTATCCATCAATCCTTAATTCATGTTGTGGATGTTGATTTTCCATATAATCTCTTTCTAGGCCATCCATGGATCTATTAAATGCAAGTAGTCCTTTCCACTCTCCATAAATGTTTAAAATTCCCTCATTTAAGCATGGAAGTCACAATTCTTAGGGAAATTAAACATTTCATAGCTGTCAAATGGGTCAATCTCCACCCACATGTTATTGTCCTAGCACACATAGTTCTATTCCAAATCTAATATATACTAAATATATCCACCCTAATGATCTAGTTCCTACTTAAAATCCATCACCATATGTCACCTACCTTAAAATCACATCCACAAGCTATGGGGAATATGAATATAAAACCTTTTACGTAAGAGATTTACCTCTCTCCACATGTAGCTATGGGTCCCTAGCTATGAGGAAAGATAATCCTATCAATTATTAGTTCAAACCAATGACCTTTTCCAACATGGGACTATTATCAAAAGAGTACTTTGATGATCCTGATGAGTCATGGCTTATTCCAAAAAATGAGGCCCTTACATTTCATAGAGAAAAATACCCCTACATTAAAAAAATGCCAAATAATATGAATTATCAGGAAAAAAGACTATGGAAACATGAAGAAGGTAGGATTGAGCCTACAAAGGTTTTAAAACATCCATAATATCTTATTCTAGGGTATAAACCTCTTGACACTAACCTAAAAAATATCATTTTGGATACTACTTCGGTCCCTGAGGAGTCTTTTTGTGATAAAGAAGTCAAGACATGATCCATTTATAGTATTTATGAAGAGCTTACTACCACTAACCTTTTCCATGATACCACCATCTTTACCATTAACATATCCATCCATTACCCTTCTTTAATAGACTAGGATCAATAACATGAGACATATTTTGACATGTTCCAAAGTGATGAGGCCATCCTAGAATATTTGGGAGTGTAATATTTTATGCCTTTCAAAGATCATAAAAAGGGCTTCTCGATTAATCTCAATCATTCATCCTAGTTTGGGGAATAACAAACATCCCTCAATCAAATCAAAGAAGAGGAATACAAATAAGAAGAGCCCCCTTAACATCCAAAAAATTTTCCACCCATTTTAGATGAATCATAATTTTATACAAAAATAAACATAGAGCTCACAATAGATTTTGTTTCAGACATCCAAGATCTACCATCACCTCCAACCTATCTTCAGGATCAGTCACCCTCCCTCATGGAGGAGGTGGTTGAAGTTGACATTAAAATAGAATAAAATCCTAAAATTATTAAACTGGGGGCAAATCTTACACTCGAATAATGATAAGACATTATTGATCCATTCAAAGAATTTATAGATATCTTTGCATGGTGTTTTAGACATGCAAGGACTTGATCCCTTTTTGGCTATGCATAATTTAGTTGTTCATCCTAATGCAAAACCCATCAGGTAGAAACTACATAATATGTACCCTAAAGTGGCCTTAATAGTCAAAGAGGAATTAAAAAAATTCTTGGAATTAGGATTTATCTAACCTATTGATTATTCTAAATGGATGCCCAACATTGCTCCTATGGCCAAGCCATAATGTGGGATTTTGATTTTTACTAACTTCTAGGACATCAATAAATCATGTCCTAAAGATGACTTCCCCCTACCAAACATATATATGATAATGGGTTCTATTACATGATATGAAATGTTATCCCTCATGGATAACATTTTGGGCTATAATCAAATCAAAATTTCACTTGAGGATTAGTATAAGATAGCCCATATTACTCCATGGGTAACATTATTTTTTCAAGTAATGGCCTTTGGTATCAAGAATGTAGGTGTTACATATCAACATGAAATGACTATTATCTTTCATGATATGATGCATGGCATTGTTGAAGATTATGTAGATGACATTTTAAGGAAGTCAAAAATTTGATCTAAACATCATATGGTTTTAAGAAGAATCTTCGAGTGACTATGTAAATATAAGGTTAGATTGAACCCAAAGAAATATGTGTTTAGTGTTACCTCAAGAAAACTATTGGTATTTATAATGTATAATAGAGGCATTGAAGTTGATCCAATAAAAGTTAAGGTTATTATAGAAATTCCTCTTCATAATCTAAAGCAACTCAATAATCTTCAAGGCAAGTTATAGTCCATTCATTATTTCAATTATCAACTATTAGATAAATTCCATCTCTTCACCCATATCTTAAAGAAGGGGACCCATTTTAATTATAACTCTAAATGCCAACATGCCTTTGACAATCTTAAATAATATCTAGCTAATTTTTTAGTGTTATCACCACCAATCACAGGAAGGCCTATGCTTCTATATATATCTGTAATACCTTGTGCAATAGGTACCCTCGTATCACAACATAATGATAAAGTAAAAGAGTGGGATATTTATTATCTCAGTCACACATTGATATCATATGAGCTGAATTATACTCCCATTGAAAAGGCTTGTTTAGCCATTGTCTTTGCTTCACAAAATTTTTGGTACTATATACTCTGTTATCCTTAAATTTTATCAGTTTTAATTCATGGGATAACCCCTATGAAACTTTTCCATTTCATATATCATGAGCTCTAAGCATGCAGAATGAGGCCAACCACTACCTCTTTGCATTTTTTTCCCAAAAAAAGTTGATATTTTGAGGTAATTTTGCATCTTGTGTAGTTTAAAGATTTTTCTCCAAACTACACTTTGTTTCTTTCTATGCAAATTCAAAAAAAATTCCCAGCTTTGCATGTATTTTATATTCTTTGTGTTAAGTCAAAATTTTCCCCTGATTCTACACATGCAAGATTGAGGAGTTTTCCCAACATGGAATATGAAAATTCAGAGAATTTTCCCAACATTACATGTGCAATGCCAGGGAATTTCTTTGATCTTGCACATGAGATCCACCACTCGACTAATTAATGGGCATTACTTACCCCATATATATATATATATATATATTACTTGGTATTTTTTTTTATTTTACTACTTATTTTTATTTTCCTTGCCATTTTTGAGCTCTTTTTCACTCCTTCCAATGTTCTTTTCAAAGCTCAACACATCCCATGCCACCATTTTCTCAGTTACCATAGTTTGCACATAGATCAATCTTTCAAGCATGTATTTTAGGTAGGTTTCATTTTTGTCTTCTTTCCTTATTGTATTTATTTGTCATTACCTTTTTTCCCTAGTTTTTTTTATTAAGTTAAATCCTTGCATGGTTTGCTTCTTTTTTTAATCACTTAGGGTTTTGATTATTTTCTTATCCAAAATCTTTCCCCTTTTGTCATTTTATTTTTGATTCTAGGGTTTTATCTAGGTTTTTATTTTTCCAATCTTCATGCATCTCAGATATTTTTCTTTGAGTTGGAATTCTTTTTCACCTTGTGTACATCAAAGAATTTTCTTCAAAGTACACGTTCTCTTTATGCACTTTGGAGAAATTGCTCTTCTGTACATAAAGTCAACCAACCCTCATTTTGTGTAAGTCAGAGAAAATTCTCTGACATGCACAAAACAACTGAGTTGGATGCAATTCAAATAATTTTCTTTGACTTACACCTCAACCATCCAAAATCATGTACCATTTAGAGAAAATTCTCTAAACTACACAACCTTCACCATACCTCATGTAAAAGCACTATTTTTTATTGATCCTACATTTTTCCAAAAAAGAATAAAAAATGCTCTGTGGATAATCAAATTTTCCTACTTGCACTATTTGATCAATGTCAGACATTTATCCAAACAAGAAGATAATGAAGTACAAGTATCAAGGTGTGTTACCATTGTTTGTAGTTGATTCAAGTGTGGATCAAATAGGGGATACAGAGATTGCTCATGTGGACATGGATGAGTTTTTACAAAGATTGGGAAGAGAACTCATTGCACCTCATATACAACTAGTACTTAATAGTGAAATCCATTTAGTTACTACATTTCTCATATCAACACATGATTCTAAATTTGGCTTGACCATGGCAGCATATTTTGATAAGGAAATTAGATCAGTCAAGGATTTAGAGGGTAAGGTGATCATTCACCTTGATGAGGAATATTTTGATAAAAAATTTCACCTCTTCAAGATTGAAGAATATTTTGATTTAACTATGGAATCAGCTCAAGAATACTATGACAAAGATCTTGAGAAGTGTAAGAAATATATTAACTCCAAATGGCTCAAGACTCCTCAACCCATTATTACTAAATGACCCAAGTATCAATATCATAGTGATTTTATAAAGGAGATCAGAGACTTGATTACTCTCCTCAACAGAATGAAAGGGTTGTTAACTTCAAACATTTTCCAAGAATGGATGTATTAATACATTCTGGTTCTCAAAAGGAACATGCAAAATATGTGTTGGGGTAAATAAACTAATGATGCTAGTGTCATCAGCTCTTTGAGGTGGCTTATTCACTCAAGTTTTAAATGAATTCATATCTTTTGTATGTTGCAACTAGTATGAAGTCTTTCTTGGGTTTAAATTCTATTGGTGAAAGGAAAAATGTTCTTATATATGAGCACTATCCATAGCTAAATCTAAAATAAAATATCAAGCATTACAGGAGAGTTAATGCTGATTTCTTCTATAAATTCATTTTCACTTTTGAGAGAGAACTTGAAAAGAAGAGAGTTTCAGATCAAGTATGGGCACATGTCAATAAGGTTGGATGCATTTTCTTATAATTCCCAACTTTCACCTACATCAAGGTAGAAGTATTTGATGAATAAACTTACATGCTACCTAGATACCCAAGTGATAAATTAATACTAATGGATTTGTGTATACAAGTGATGAATGTGCATAAAAAATAATTAGATGCTCACATAAAAGGTTTTAAACTTCCAATTAGTATTGGTTGGTACATAATTTCCACTACTCCAAAGGCTAACACTATGGAAACTAAGTTGCAATGGATTACACTTAAGAAATTCAAGAGTAGAGAAAACTTTGATTACAGAATGATGAAGGAAAATCTCAAACATAATATCACCCATATGCATAAAATTGAAGATATTTGGGTCAACTGTAGAAATGATGAAGATATAAGGAGACTTGATTATAGTCATCTTACTATTGATTAGATTATCAATTTGAAATTGGTAAATATTCTTGGGGATTTGATAAATGGTGGGAATATATTGGATTCTTCATATGAGGAAAATCAAGTGGATTCAACTCCTTTCCCTCCCATCTAATGGTTAGTTAAAGAATCTATTTCTATTAGAGATAGATTTCAACCTATTATTGTAACAACTAATGCTTGGTTAGAATCTAAAAGAATTAAGTTGAAACATTTTTAAACTAGTTCTTAGGAAGAGTATGATGAAGAGATTGATAAGAAGTGAGAGGAGCTGAGAACCAAGAATAAAGAGGATCCCTCTACTTCCAAATTGAAGCCAAAATTTGTATTTTTCAGTACAAGAAAGAGGAAAGACAAAGAAGTAAGTGTCAAATAAATTTCTCAAGTGGCTAAAAATAAATCCCAGTCACAAGTGAGGCACCACCTCAATCAACAACATCATAAGTGTCTCAGCCAATGCTTTAATAGACTATACAAATAGAGACTACTCAATTAGAGGTTTTCTTTGATTTAAGATTCTCAAGCCATAGATTCACAAGTATCATTTTCCATAGTTCCTCTCATAAGTACCACTATACAATTTGATCGTGTTCCTTCTCAAGTTGTTCTTTCACCTCCACCTCCACCTCCTAGTGCCACATTTTTTCAAGTTCCTTCACAAGGTACACTAGACCAATTTTTTGATTCATTGTCAAATCTACCCAATTCATTAAATTTTTTGGGATCCCCAAATAATTTATATTTCACCTAACAAGATTTGGACAAATTTATGTCTATAGCTTCTTTAAAGATAACAACTCAAGTTCCCATTACCCTAATGTCCAAAATGTCAATAGGAACTAAAGTGATAGTTACTCCAATCCAAACCCCATCTATTATTACTATAATCCCATTGGTGTTAACCCCATTACCAATTAAATCCACCATAATGTCTTCCATTCCACTTAATTCACAATCCATTGTCCTTCCCCAAGCATCCCAAGCTTTGGCATCCTTTGCCCAAGGAGATCCATCTCCTCTTCCTCCTTGGATGACATCACAAATGCCTAATAAGAAGAAGTGAGTAGTGGCACCAGAAGAATTTCATTTTGGTTATCTTGTGCCAATAAAGCCTAAAGTAATAAATAAGTCCAAAACTATGTCAAGGGTGATATTTGAATCTAGGCCCAAGTATGACAAAGTTACAATTGCTCTTGAAGATAAAAACATTGAAGATATTCAAGTGTTTGAATATGTAGTAGGATAAATAGATCTTGGGAAACAAACCCATGAAAGTGTGAAGGAAGATTTGCAAGTAGCAATGGCCTCCTTGATCAAGAGATATGATAAGGACAAGAAGATCAAGGATCAACTCAGAGTATAAGTAGAATAGTTGAATTTTACTTTAATAAAAATCACCCAACCTTTTGATTATATTGATCCTATTGTACATGAAAATAATAAAAAATCCATTAAACATGCAGAGAAAATTAGATCTTGAGGTCATGTAGTCAATGCCTAGATTGAGAGATTAATGACATAGGGTACTCAACAATTGCATTCTATCATTGGATTTTTGAAGAACTTGAGTGAAGTGAAAATAGAAATTTAGTAAATAATCAAAACACTCACTCAACATTTAGAATTCATTGAAAAGGATAATAATACATGGAATAAACTATGTAAATTCAAAATGTATCTTTTGGTTGAGTAAAAGGTCATTCTAAATAGGAAAATTTTCATTGAATACAGGGAAGCTATGAAGAATAAAAGAGAAGTTCTCAAGAATCTAGTTAAAGATCTTGAATAAGCTGAAGATATGTGTGATAATAAAATTTTAGATCTTGTAGAGAAAATTGGAGAGATTCCTTTCCAAGTTAAAAATGATTCTCAAGAAATTCTTCTTATGGAGACTGTTATTCAAGAATTCACATCTTTACTCCAAACAAAGATTGAAACAGGTATTTTCACACTAGACTCCATTGACAAATTGATTGAATTTCAGGTTGTTTTGAATAAATTACAAAGAATCTTGGACAAAAGCAAATATTTTCTAGTTAACTTAGAATATTCAATCACAAGGGTACTTGTCATCTCTACAAGTACATCTAACCCAGATAATAGTGAGGTCCAATCTATATTGAAGAGATATGAGGAATTTTTAGAGAAGAATAAAAAGGAAGAAATTCCTATGTATAAGGACACTTATTTTACTTTTATAAATTTTCATATGTAATTTTGTTTAGTTTAATTTACATGTATGAAAAGTACATAGTCCTAAGTCAAATAGGACTCTATAAATGAATAAGTCAATGTATTTACATTTTTCCTATATTTGTTCATAGATCCTCTCTATAAATAGGAGGATGCTCTTTGTAAGAATGATCACCAATTGATATAGAGGGGAAATGCTATTGAATTGAGAAACAATTTCGAAACTTTGTGTTCATGTTGTAAATCAAAAACTCATTCAATAGAATAAAATCAATTGATCTTTCACAAGTTGTGTTGAAATATACTTGTGGTGTATTGGGAATGTTCTTTTGTCTTTTCCATTGCATTTTATTCTAATTTGAGTGAATTGTGGTGTGAAATTTCTATAAAAATGGAAGATGCTAGGAAGCTAATTTTGGGGTCTTTGAGCTACTTTTTAGTTATTGAGTTTATGTTCACATTGAAAGTGAATTACTGAGGAGACTTTGGGATTCTAGTTATTCTTATTTGATAAGTTTAATCTTTGTTATAAATAAGGTGAAGACTTTGGGCTACAATTTATTCTATATTTAAAGTTTACTCTATTAGTATTATTCTTGTTAATCTTTTGGCTAACAAATATGAAATTAGTTATATCTAGTTCATCAAGTGATCTTAGATTTTCAAAGTATATCACAAAGAATGGAAGGAAGTTTTTGATTGAACATAAATTCTATAAAAAAAAATAATTGGATGATATGAAAACACCCACTATGATAAAATTATTGTAAATAAGTGTAAATAATTAAGTGTTGTGTTAGTTAAAAATAAAAGGGAGCCTCCCCTTGTCTTGAGGAGAGATTTTATCTCATCTCACTTTGGCTAAAATAACCATTTTTTGGTAAAAAAATATTCACCCAACATACTCAACAATGAAGTTCAACTTATAGTTAAATTTTATCCCCTTAAATATCTCCTATAAAAATATGCTCTCATAATAAGAATAGACAAATGGATAATGTTGTTCAACAAATTTGTCATATAATATGTCCATAAAAAGGCCATAAAAGGATAGGTTATTGTGGATCAAATTTAAGAGGAACCTCTTGGAGATATCAAACCTTTTGTCATAGCCTTTCTAGATAAATCCATCATGAGTACCATAGAATCTAATAATTAGAAACAATATTTTGATGGCTCCTTCACCATGCATGGGTTGGGAGTAGGTATCCTTATGGTAACCCCACAAGGAGACCTTATCCATAAATATTTTTATCTTGATTTCCCATGTACAAATAATATTTTTGAATATGAGGCCTTGATTTTTGGCCTCCAATTATCCATCCAATGGAACATCTAACACCTCCAAGTATTTGGTGATTCATAGTTGATAATTAAGCAATTCAATTATGATTTCCAAACAAAGGAAAAAAAACTACTTCCCTATAAAAAATTGGTGAATCAATTGAAGCACAATTTTTAGTCCATTACATTTTAACAAGTACCAATGGGAATTAATAAGGTAGCTGGCTCCATGGTTTCTATTGGGTCTTTAATCGACCTTCCTAAAGACATCCTCAAAGGAAATTTTCTAGTTGAGCATTTGATCTTATCAACCCACCAATCTATGACTCATCTCTAAATTTATGCCATTCTTGATCATCCAATCTACCTTGGTATCATGATGTATATACCTATCTCCATGATAACATCCTTTCACTAAACATAAATCACCATCAACATAAGGCATTTATCCATCACACATCCCATTATACCATCCTTGATAGTACACTTTATCGATGAGGCTATGATGGGACCTTGTTGAGATTCCTAACATATAAAGAGGCTACTCTTACAATCAAGGAGGTCCATAATGGTATCTATGGTGGCCATGTCAGTGGAATGGCCCTAACTAATAAATTACTCTAGACTAGATATTATTAGCCTATAATGGATCAATATACCTACCAATATGTGTTCAAGTGTGTAGCATGCCAAAAACATGATAATCTTATTCATGCCCCTACACAAGAGTTGTCACCTATTATGAGTCCATGGCCATTTTTATCTAGGGATTAGATTTAAATGGCAAGATAAATCTAACATCATCTTATAGACATAAGTTTATCATCATGTAAATGAAGTTTTTTAAAAATGGGTTGCAACTATGTTACTTAGATACAACATAGGTCTCTAGATCTCCAAATTTATCTTGAATCAGATCATTTGTCATTTTCGCATTCCATCCAAAATCCTATTAGACAATGGAAATTCATTTAAAAATCAAGAAGTTAAAGACCTATGTAAGGACTATCACATCAAGCAACACTTTTTTACACCCCATTACTCTTAGGGCAATGTATAAGTATAAGCTACTAATAAGACTCTTATTAAGATTCTAAATAAAATAGTCAATTATGTAGGTATGAATTGGCACTTATTCTTATATCTTGCACTTTAGTCTTATACGACTAGTGTTTAGACACCCACTGGGGCCACTCTATACTCTTTGCTTCAAGATATAGAATCCATCTTACTTGTATAAGTGAAACTCTCCTCCTTATATATCTCATTGTAGGGCATCATTAGAAAGCCTTAAATCACCTTTGGGCATATCAAAATAGGATAAAAGGTTAATATCACAAAAATACCTAGTACCAAGAATTTGAAGTCAATGATCTAGTCCTTAAGGAGACTCAAAAGAATACTAATGTAGATTGGGATAAAAAGGGAAAATTTGAAGCCAAATGGCTAGGGTCCTCTATCATTGTTGATAAATTTGGATCAAGATCCTGTAGGTTAGCTACACTTGAAGGTGAAGAGCTTGATGAGATAATAAACATCATGCATGATGTTTATTATCTCATCGAGCTCTTCACCTTCAAGTGTAGGTAACCTACAGGATCTTGATCCAAATTTATCAACAATGATAGAGGACCCTAGCCATTTGGCTTCAAATTTTCCCTTTTTATCCCAATCTATGATAATAAACATCATGCATTTAAAACATTTTTATACTTGACCAGATCCATTTACCTCCATCTATGGGTCCCCACTCTTAGTGGCATATCCATTTCCATTCCACTTTTATATCCTCATTCCACTTCATCCCATCATCCTACCACTGGCCTTAGTCATAAAAGTGGGAATATATTATAGGCTTAAGCAAAATCAAGAGATAAATATTTCAAATAGGGGCAAAGTCATTACTAGCTATGTGAGGGGAAGATTTGTTGAAGAATATTCTAGAGTTTCCCTATCCAATTTTGGTATATTCTCCATTCTATCACACCCCCATACATATCCCCATAACATCTTATTTTATGGTTATGTCTCATAATATTCTCAACTCATATCCATTCTTGTTTGCTTCTACCTGTCCTTAAGCCATGATCCACATAATCTCACTAATTTCATCATTATGGAAGGGTCAAATAATAAGTCTTCCTTTGGATCCATCATGTACTCTACAACTGAATCTTGATCAATCATCCTAGGCCCCATCAATAATTGTTTATGATTTGATTATATCTTTGTCTCAAAACACTTTTAGGTCTATTATACATAATAATTTCATTAAATTTATTTAATATTATCACATTTACATCCATAAATTATAATTAACTTAGTCTATTTTGTCTTGTTTTGTATTTTACACATATGTGTGTGTGTTTGAATGCGTGTTATTACTTGTTAAGCTATCAAGTCTTGTACATATTCGTTATAATTAGTTAAATTGTTTTGTTTTCTTAAGTTGTCTTGTTACCTTTTATCTTATTTTTTTATTTAATGGGAACAAGGATGGTATCTATAACTACCTGAGCTCATCTTAGGAAAATCACTCCATAACAGAGTTTCTAATGCACCAATATTTCAATGTGCCCCTAACCACTATCATGTCAGTGTCACATGCTCATTCATTGGTGCAATATTAAATTGGATTGCCTACATCACTAATGGCTTCAAAAATTTCCCATCCCATCCAATTTAATCCAATCATTGTCCAAATTAATCATACTACCCGATTCCAACCCATATCTTTATTGTAGGAGGATTATTACCCAATCATAATTTGTGAAGACATGAAATCAAAAAATGGATTATCTTTTATTAGGACATTAATCAACATTTTTCACAAACAATATCTATCTCATTTTTACCCTTTTAAAATAAAAACATCTTAACACTATCACATAACATCACATCCACATAAAAATTAATCAATACCATAACATCTCATGAATCCATAAACACATCCATATAAACATTAAACCATATAATATCCTCACATATATAATCATATCCCCATCACATCATCTCATCAAATTCATACATATCTAATATCAATATTTAACTAATCATTCACATCACATCGTAAGCATACCATCACATAATATAACTCAAATATAATAACATCCATCATGCATGTCTAATAATCATACATCAAGAACCATAAATAATCAAAACATCATAATGCATAACACATATAACATTAACATATTATAATCATGATAATATATAGCAGTCCTGAATGTCCACATAGATTCCATGTCAAAATATATGGATATAAAATATGGGCCCTGTGGGAATAAATGTGCTACAATATATAATAATAAAATAAAACATCTCACAAAGTCTTAACTATGCTCTAGGTGGTCCTTTCAACCATTGATGTAATGATTGTGATGAGCCGGCTCTAAAAGAAACTACATGCTACCCAGGTTACACTATCACATCATATAAGTATCTGTAATATTATGTCTCACATGTTAGTCTCATAATGTTTCACATCACATCACCCATCCAAAATTCTATCATGGATCCATTTACCTCTTCCTTGGCCCTCTCAACAACCTATACCTCCCCTATCTCTAATTTGAGCCTACATCTATCTAATCTAAGCATGTATACTAGTAATCTATGAACTATGACCCTAGATATATCTCTGTAACATCACTATTTAAGCCTATAGATAGGTCACCTATCCCTATAATCCTATGATCCACCTATGTGCAGTATCCAGTTGGCCATCCCTTTGCACTACCTATCTCCATAAATGGGCTCAAATCTGGTCTCTCTCTATGGTAATACCTATAATCTTAGAGATACATGTGTTAAAGGTACACTCACTAAAAGGGGGCTAAATCAGTGAGCCCAAATATTTAAATTATGATTTTATTAATTTTAAATTATTAAACAATCAACATATATCAATCTTGATCTAGAAACATTAACAAGATATCTCATTCATTCAATGCATACACAAGATCAAATACATAACACATACTTCCTATGGGAAACCCTCACAGGGAATAAAACCCACTCTCAAGATGCAACACATGGACTATTGTCCTATAATAAATTATAAAAAAGAGCCTGGTCAACTTATTTAGACCAAAAAACCTTGATCATGTCTTCCTAAATAAATGATTTTAGTCAAACACCTATCTCACAAGGAGCAACTGCCCCTACGAAATATCAAGTCCTTTAGACCATCGTTGAAGTGAACACATCAACATTAAAATTTATTTCTTTAACACCTAGTTATTTATCTCTATTTATCTAACATTTTCACAAATTCTCTCTATATCTTATATAAGCCTCTAACACAGGCATGCCACAATCTCTCTCCTTCACTCAAACTATGAACATATGCACACTCAAACCTATTCACATATCCTCAAATTGAAAGAGCACTATTTGGAAATCATAAATATGAACTATAGGTCATACACATAATCCTTACTTTCATCTACTTATCAACTCATCAATTGGGCACTCTACCTCTCCTTCACTCCACAACTCTTAGATATACCTTGCATAACTCTCTCTCTAGAATTCCACTAGTATTTTACAAATCTAAAAACCAACACATTTGATTTCACCATTTATAGAGAAATCATGAATTAAAAAGATCAAAATATTTTAATGTCAACCATAATACATGTCTTAATCTTTAAGGCATCTCACATGGGTCACACATAAGCACAATCCACTTTCAAATAGGCCTAAGTCACTTTTAGGTCATATGTAGACCCATTCATATCTTTGACACTTCTCCAAGAAATTTAAGAACATAAGAACAATTTGTAAACGCATGGACCAATTCCACATGATTTATATGTCCTCCTTAAGTTCCAAAAACCATCATAATACACTTTTTCTTAATCATAATTCTCTCAAACAACATTTTTTACACACAATCACTATGAATAAACACATAGTCAACTTCTTAAACATTATTCATACTCTAGATAGATTGATCACACCTATAAAATCCCAACAGATCATCCTCATGGAGTCTAAAACATGATCTAATATCTAATTAAATATTAAACATCTAAATGACAACATTATAAGCTCAAACAACCTTCTTGGGATACATGTAGAACACAGTTAAACACATTCAAATTTGAACTTTGATATCTTTGAATGAATACATTATTAAACCTTAAAATTTATAGTTATAGATTCATCTAGGATTCCTCTACCACTTTATTTTTAACTATATGGTCAAATTCTACATCTATCCAAAGTTATATCCAAAATATAGTGCACTAGTTTTTCTTTTGTAAATTCAAGTATTTAAAAACAAACGGTCATAGTTAAACCTTAAACACTATGCTTGCATCTCATGTTCTCACTAATCAAATTAAACACATACCATCAATATTCTTCAATATTTAATGCATATTTTTCCAATGCCAAATGTTAAACCTTTGTCACTTTGACCTCATCTCATGCACCCTTGCAATATTGACTAAAAATGTACCATTGATCTCTATGGATCAAACAAGTCTTTAACTAGCAATGTTCACCATTAAATCTAGCTCAAAACTCCCAAAATCATGACATTTAGAACCCTCTCATTCCTTATGAACATTTTATTGTCATTCCATGCACTTATGCCACTTGGAAACCATCATGAAATTTTTACATGTTGACTTCATACACACTATAGGATAAATATGTATAATTTAATGTGCACAATTGGATATTCTAGACCAAGTGACCTAATACTTCAATGTGAATAAAATTGATGGTCTCTGACCCATCACTCTCTATAAGTGAAACTTTGAAGATTTAAATCTCAAGTTGGACAACACTTCAAGACCCCAAATTTTCAAAGTAGATTTTTGACATTATAGAAAACATCTCAATTATATCCTTTGACCAAAATTTATCTTCTATGTACCTAAAATAAATAAACACACTTATTGGTACATCCATGTATCCATGATAATTTGTGATAGTCTGGAAAACATCGCAAACTGCTTGGGAACTTTTCCCTTTCATATATTTTGTCATGCTTTGGTGCTTGACCTAAAAAATTTCAAAACTCAACTAGGCACAAAAATGAATAAATCCATATGATCACCTTCTCCTAAAATTCCCACATGTGTTAGATATTCCATCATAAAAAATCTTACTTGGATCTTCTTATCTCATGTAAATTTGGCTAAGTATGGGAAAACACTATCAAAATGCCTAAGAGCCCAAATTTATACCCACATATATTTTGATTTACTTTAGTGCATGATTTAAAATTTAGAAAAAAATAACTAGGTACTAATTTTATCACAACCATATGACCAACTCCCCTTGACTCATATATACGTGGTAATGGTGATATCAACAAACTGCTTACTTATGTCATTAGACAAAAATAGTCTGGATGAAAACTATGGACTACCAAATGAATTATAATTATTAAAAAAATATCTCCAAGAATATAAAACATATTATAATACCCCTTTCACATTTTAAATACTCCATACTCATCCTAGACAATCTCTAACCATGCCAAAACTAAAGATCAACCAAATCAACTTCAAGCACACTAGGACAAGCACATTGCACACTTTGTCATTATCACTTTAGATATCAAAGAAATTAATAAACTCATTTAGACACATATATGACATCATAATTAAATAATTTACAATACTCCAACAATCTCCCCCTTTGTCATTGATGTCAACACACACCATACAACTCACCTTCCTTCTCTCTCTTCAAACACTCTCACAATAGAAAATTTCTCCCCCTTTGACACAATGATAAAGTGGGTGCCAATTGATCTTTATGAATTTAAAATACCATTAAAATAGGATAATACCATATTATAAAGATATTAAAAACTCTCCTTTATCTTAAGCCTACCTTTTCTTGCCTTGACAACTTCCTCTTGCTCCATGCCAACACTCTCTTCAACCAAGTACTGTAACTAATGAAGAAAGAACATGAAAAAACATTGATATTGAGAGAAATAACTTAGAAACATATGAGAGGGACTCCCACTAATATATTTGATCCATTTCATCACTTTAAACATCTTCAAATCTTCATACACCATGAAGAATAACCATATAAGCTCATTAGCCTTATCTCTCAAGCCACCTTAAAGATCACAAAAATAACTTTATGCTACTCACCAAATAGGATACATGATAAAAAATAACTTGATAACTCTCCTTTAAAGATACATACCTTTCTCTTTTGGAGAAACTAAACAAAATTCACTCATCTTCCTACTAGGCATGACTATTCTTCTTATATCCCTACCTAGAAATTGTAGATATCATAAATTTCAATAGATTTACCTTAAAGACCTAAAACTTAATATCTATATCACTCTAATATTCCCCCTTAATCACACCCATTTTTATCACTTAGATCATCCTATGTAATATACTTCCTTCATAAACCTATTAGTTAATTAGGCCTCCATCCTGATAAAAACATGAATAAATTAAAAAACACAAACATTAAAATCTATGTGAAGCTTGATTTGATAATACATTTGGCCCATTAAACTTATTATTAAGCCTCAAATCTCAAATCATAAGGCAGACCATTTTTTTTATCAAAGCTCAAAACCCTATAATCTCAAAACAAATAGAGTTAGCAAACCTCCTTCTATTCAAGATCCACCTCTAAGATTATTTTACACCTAGAAACAACCATTACACACTTTTGGACCAAAAATTTGAGTATGAAAATCTTTGGGAACCCATACATCCTATAACCCATTTAGGACCTGTAACTTTTAAGCACAAATAGGGAAACATGAGAGCTAACAAAAATCTCCAATTTGACTTCAACATACCTTCAAACCATAAAATAACCTAGAACATGCTATAAAAAGTTCAACATACCTTTTTATACAAAAATATCATCTTGAAAAATAAAAAATCCTCTTGTGCCACTCAAAAACCTTTAATCTAACCCTATAAATTGACCATATATAATTGTGACATCATTCTAACATCACTACAATAACTCCTCTTGGACATACCTACTCCAAATAAAAACACTCATATATAGCCTTCATAGACCATCTAAAAAACACTACAACAACACTTACTTATCCACTGAAAGGAGTGTTTGTAAGAAACATAGACATAATCATCCTTTTGTACCATAATTCTCTAAAATAAAGTGAAGCCAAGAGTGGCTCACATCTCCTTAGTAACCACTGGAATCCTCTTATAGCTATAATATTTCTTGATATTGTTCTCCTTCTTAGTCTAGACTATGAAAAATAGTTCCTTTTATATATCACTCTCCTCCACTTCTAAGATAAAATTGACAACATATGAAGCAACTATGGAATCTTGACATACCTTTTCATTTTGAAATCAAACTTATAGTTCTAAAACTCATCACTAGTCACTTATAATTGATTTTATTTGAATAAAAATTGCTAAAAAATATAAGGAGGTTCACTTGGATCCGTACTTACCTCAGAACTAGTCTCAACCATTACCTTGGTTTTATCCTTGAGTTTGGTCTCTTCATTCTCAACATGAGCAAACAATGAGAGCCCTTGGCACTCTTCAACTTCTATAGCATTCTCCACCATAGAAAATAGATTACTTGTACCTATAAAATCATAATGACTCATAATTAACACCTTTGGTTTCCATGAGTTAACTTTCCCTCTTCCTTATACTCTAGGATCTTGATTGAATCTATTCTAATTTAATGGTGTTTGCTTACAGAATCTAGCAATGTGACCTCTCTATTCATAGTTGTAGCAAACCCTACTCCTTGATGGAAACTCAACTTGTCTTACCTTTTTTTTTGACAATAACTATCAATGTGTCCAATGTCACGACAACTAAAATAAACCACTCTTTTTGAAGAAGACTTACCTTACCTTTCCTTATTTGGATAATGCTTAGCAAAGTGTCCTTCATTAAGACAGTTTAAGAACTTAACCTTGCTTAGTCCTTTTGACTGATGATCCCCATCATAGTCCCATGTAAAATCATTTTTAATAGGTCTTCTACATTTTATAGATCTATGCCCATACTGATTACAAGTATAATAATAACCATTAAAATTCACATACCTCATGGCATTTGGTTATCTAATCTAATTTGTGTTCAAAGGTTGATCAACCTTTTTCTCATTAACATTCATGTCAACTTGAGAAGCAATTATGCACTCTTCATTAAAACCCAATCCAGATCTATCACTATTTAATTTTTGACTCTTTAAGAGATCATTTAGATCATTAGAGTTTTTATCAAACTTGGCAAATGATTTATCCTTGATTACAAACTTTTCTAACTCATCTTTCATAAACACAATCTTTGAAGCATACCTTGAACATTAATCCTCTTTAGCTTTCAGGCTTGTAGATAGTATTTCTAATTGAAAATTGAGATGTTTAGCCATGTCATCACGGTCTTTGGCATATTCATTCATTATGTCCTCAAATACACTAAATTTATCCTCATAGTCTTTGAGTTGAAACTTCATATTCTTATTAATCTTGTTTTCAATCTTTAGTTCGTCATGAGAATTTGTTAATGCAATCTCATAGTCCACCTCATATTCATCATTATCTAAATCACTCTAAGTTGACTCATTTTGATGTGAGCAACTACATTCCTCAGTCATGAATATATCTTCATATTCAACAATTCCATCATCTTCATGATCATACTCCGAGTCATTGACTTCACTCTCTTCTGATGAGCTACAATCTTCTTTGGTGTAGAGACTCTTCTTGTCCTTAAAGTAATTCTTGTTGCTAAACCTTTTTAATCCCTTTTTACTTTTATCAAACTTGAATGATCTCTTACCATCATCGTGACCTTGATCATGCTCTTCATCATCATCATTCTTATACTTATGAGGGCACTTATTAGCAAAATGTTCTATTTCACCACAATTGAATCATTTGAGAGGTAGTTTACCTTTATAATTATTTTAACCTGTTATCAATTTCCTTGAAATCAAAGCAATTAATTCATCTTCATCTATATTAAAAATTCCATGCTCTTTGGATTTATTACCTTCAAACTTATTCTTTGGCTTCATCTCTATCTTGAATGTTGCTTCCTTCTTTGGTGGTATATCATCATTCTTCCTCATCTCATAGGAAGTAAGGGTACCATGCAATTATTCCATCTTCAACTGAGTAAGATAATGACTTTATTCTATAATAGATACTTTTGGATCAAACTTGGGTGATAGAGACATCAATACCTTTTGAACAATAGTAGCCTCTTCAAGATTCTCTTTAAGACCTCTGATAATGCTCACAATCTCATCAAATCTCTACAAAAATGATGCCATAGAATCTTCTTCATTCATCTTGAGACTTTCAAATTGTCTTCTATGAGTCTACAACTTATCAAGTTTTACCTTTGAATCTCCTTCATAAATGACCTACATTTGTCCCATATCTCCTTAGCAAATTTACAATGGATTACCTTGGTGTATTCAATTTTTGAAAGACCACAAGTGATAACATTCATTTCCTTAGAATTTTTCTAAAATAGCTTCTTGTCTATAATACTTGATGAAGGAGTAGTAGGAGTAACATAACCATTCATAATAGATTTCCATACATCAAATCTTAGGGACAATATATGCACTCATTATTGCACTCCAAAAAACATAACTCGATCTATTGAACATTAGAGCTTGCTTAGTAGATAAACCTCCTTGATGACTACCCATATTGTACCTTGGATCACCTTCAAGTTGTTAAGCCTTTAATAAAAGACCTTCTCTGATACCAATTGTTAGAGGTACAATCACTAAGAGGGGGGGTAAATCAGTGAGCCCATATATTTTAATCATAATTTTAGTCCTTTAAAATTATTAAATAATGAACATATATAAATCTTTATCAATCAACATTAACAAGAGAGATCATTCATTCAATGCATATACAAGATTAAACACATAACACATAGTTCCTATGGGAAACCCTCATGGGGAATAAAACCCACTCTCAATATTGTAACACATGGACTAATATCCTATAATAAATTACAAACAAGAGCTTGGGAAATTCCTTTATACTAGAAAACCTTGATCATGTCCTCCTAACCAAAGGGTTTTAGTGAAAAACTTGTTTCATAAGGAGCAACTGCCTCTAAGGAAGATTAAGTCCTTTAGACCCTCCTTGAAGTGAACACCTCCATCTTAGAATTGATGTAGTCAAAACTTGATGATGGATATTTATTTATCTAACATCTACAAAAATTATCTGTCTATCTTATACAAGCCTCTCACATAGGCATGCCATAATCTCTCTCCTTCTTCACTCAAACTATCCTCATATGCACACTCATACCTCTTTACATATCCTCAAACTAAAATAGAACTATTTGGACATAAAAAAATATGACCTATAGGTCATACACAATCTTCACTCTACTCTACTCTACTTATGAAATCATCAACTAGGAAATCTACCTCTCCTTTGCTCTACAACACTCACATATAACTTGCACAACTCTCTCTCAAGTCTTCCACCAATATTTTACAAACCTAGAAACCAACACATTTGGTTTCACAATTTATAGATAAATCATGAATTAACAAGATCAAAATCTTTCCTTGTTAACCACTAATCCAAAACTTAGAATTTTTAATTGACAGTTATTTCAAGAACACAAAAATAACACAGTAATAATGAATTCTATGAGAAGAGATGTTTTATTACTCAAGATTGCAATACAACTATATGATTATCTATGGGAAGAGATGTTTGATTTCCATTTTGGGTTAAATATATATTTATACACATTTTTAAAGTAGGAGGAGGATGTGTAAAGTCACCAATCTCAATGGAGATTAAGTGGTTTGACTTCCATGATTTAAAACAATACAGAATTCGAGGAATTACTATTTTTAGAAACTTACTATTTTCATAATACACTATTAAAATTAAAATTTGGGGCACTTTAATTGGATTTTTTGGGGTTAGAAAACATCAATTGGATCACCATTCCATCTCACTGCATTCTCCTTATTCTTAGCTTTTCAATGGTTCAAACGGTGAGTCAATTAGAGCTACAGTATAAAAGTTATGGCTCCCAGAAGTTCCATCATCAATTGGGGTAGAGCCATCACCCAAATTGTCACTTGAATTATTCCCTAGATCAGCCACAATACATGCCTTCATCCTTAAGTCATCTTACATGGGTCACACTTAAGCATAATCCACTTTCAAATAGGCCTAAGTCACTTTTAGGTCTTATGGAGACCCATTTAGCTCTTTGACACGTCTCTAAGAAAATTAAGAACATAGGAAAACTTTTCAAATTCATGGACCCATTTCACATGATCTATAGGTCCTCATTAAGTGACAAAAACCATCATAGTAAACTTTTGATTAATCACATTTTACTCAAATAACATTTTATGTATACAGTCATTATGAATGAACACATAGTCAACTTATTAAGCATTATTCATACTCTAGATAGATTGATCACACGTCAAAAATCCATATAGAGCATCCTCATGGAGTCTGCAACATGATTCGATAGATAATTAAATATTAAACATCAAAACAACAATAGTACAAGCTCAAACAACCTTCTCAAGTTACTTTCATAACATAGTCAAACATATATTCAACTTTGGATCTTAATATCTTTGACTGTGTACATAATTAAACCTTTAAATTCATATTTCCAAATGCACCTTGGAGTCCTCCAAAACTTTACTTTTTACTATATGGTTAAATCTTGCATTGATCAAAAGTTATTTCCAAAATACATAATACTAATTTCTCCTTTATAAATTCAAATACTCAAAAATAAATGGTCACAATTAAACCTCAAACCCTATGCTTGCATCTCATGTCCTCTCTACTCAGATTAAACACACACACCATTTGTCTTCTCTGATATTTAATTCACAGTGCACCAATGTGAATCATTAAACCTTAGTCACTTTGACCTCATCTCATACACCCTTTTAATATTGACTAAAAATGCATTGACTAAAAATGCACTGTTGATCTCTATAGATCAACCAAGTCTTTAACTAGCAACACTCATCATTAGATCTATCTCATAACTCTTGAGATCAAGACACTTAGAACCCTTACATACCTTTTAAGTATTTTACTATAATTTCATGTGCTTGTGCCACTTGGTATCCTCTCATATAATGTTGACTTCATATGCACCTTAAGATCAAGATGTAGAATTTAATATGCACCATTGCATCTTCTAGACCAAATGACCTCATCCTTGAATGTGAATAAACTTGACATTCTTTGACCCATCACTATCTATAAGTTTAACTTTGAAGATTTAAATCTTGAGATGGACAAAACTTCAAGACCCCAAATTTTAAGGGTAGATTTTTGACATTATATAAAACATCTCAATGATATCCTTTGACTAAAATTGATCTTCTATATACCAAAAATAAATACACAAACTTACTAGTTCATCCATATCTGCATGATGGTTTATGATGGTCTGGAAAACATTTCAAACTACCTGGGAAGCTGACCCTATATATCTTTTGTTTTACTTTAGTGCTTGACCTAAAAATTAGTGAAAATCAACTAGCCACAAAATTAAACAAATCCATATGATCACCTTCTACTAAAATGTTTACATATGTGAGATATTCTATAATAAAAAATATTAATTACTCTTCTTGTCTCAAGTAAATTTAGCCAAGTATGGGAAAACACTATGAAAATACCTAAGAGCCTAAATTTACACCCATATATCTTTTGACACACTTTGGTGCATGATCTAAAATTTAGTGAAAAACAACTATGGACTAATGTGATCACAACCATATAAATAACTCCCTTTGACTCATCCATATGTGGTAATGGTGACATCAACAAATATCCTACTCAAATTTTTTTCCATTAAACCCAAATAGGTTAGATGAAAACTATGGACTACTAGATGAATTCCATCTTTGCACATAATCTCTCCAAGCATAGAAAACCTCTTATAGTACCCCTTACACATGCTCAATACTCCATACTCATCCCTAGCCATCTCTAACTATGCCAAAAATGAATATCAACCAAGCTAACTTCAAGCACACTAGGGAAAACACATTACACACTTTGTCATTGTCACTTAGGCTATCAGAGCACTTCATCCACTCACTTAAAAACCTCTATGACATTATCATGACATCATTGACAATACTCTAATAATGTGTTTATAACTCAATCTTGATTCACTCTAGAAATGACCTCTCCTCCTTTGTCAAAGGAGGTTAGGATGGTTGTGTCTCATCTCCACCCCTTTTACCACCAACCTGTGCCCCATTCCCTCTAGCCTGAGCTATGATAGCTACCTGATCCCCATCTAGACCTCCCTAATCCCTCCTATCTACATCCATCACATTAATACCTTCTTACCCATCCTAAACATCTTATGTTTTCACCTATCCTCTCCTCTCTCACCACCTCCTTAACCTCACCTATGCCTATAATAATATCCTCACCACCCCCTTCCTCACTCTAGCCCTATGACAGAGTAATCTTATTGGTAGCCTTTATGCACACCATTATGTATAAGATTCTGTCACACCTAGATATGGAATAATTGTCTATAAATCCCATGCTATAGGGGAAATACTATCATAATCTACACATGTTAAGGATATATACACTAATATCCCCCACTATAACCTCTCCTAGTCACTCCATGCAAATATGTGCTCTTTGCTTGGAACATCCTATGGTATCCCAAATTGTCTTTGTACCTGATCTAGTATATAGTGCTCAATAATTTTATCCCTTTGAGTTATGAGGTAACTATTGAGATTTTTGTCCAAAAATATCATTACATGTAACACCCTAAAAGAGACCCCTTTATTTTTTTTAAAAAACCCTGAATCCTTAAAAAACCCCATTTTTCCCTAAACCATGGAATTAAGGACTCTAGATTCAATTTTCACTTATGTAAATTGCTTCTTGGGTTTCAAATCCTAAAAAACAACAAAACCCAAAAAACTATAGAAGTTGGAACTCACCATGCACTTTTCACATTCTTGAACGTGCAAAATACATGGCAAGCTTCAGATCCTGACATGCACCCATCCTATGGAATCCATAAATTGGTATGCACTTTACAAATTTTCACAACATTTAAAGTGTATGATAGGCTCTTGATCCTACCAAACATTAATAATCCCCTTATACAGAATGTGGAACCTGAAGTGCACATTGCACATTTGTAAATGTGCAAAGTGCATCATAGTTTCTGCATTCTACCAAACACTCACCATTATACACTATGAGACACAAAACCTTGAGTGTACTTTTCACATGCCAAATGTGAAAATTGCACATGGGTTTTAACATATACCAAAGTATACCATCTTATTCATAGAGAGTTTATTACTTTAATAAAGTCTAACTTTGGCCAACCCAACAAATCCCTTCCCATAGAATGCGAAACTTGAAGTGCACATTACACATTTTCAATCTACAAAGTGCATGTCGAGTCTTACTTAACACTAAAAACAACATTTTTGTGGAGAGTGGACCTACTCCAAATAGGTCCAAACTCTACCACCAACCACCATGACTAAAATCAATGTAGGTTTTTCTTATAAAAACTAGCTTAATTTATGAATTGTTTATCATTTGAAAATTACTAAGTACATCCTAGAGATCTGATAACAACCTACAACACAAGTTTGAACCTCAAGCCACATCAAAACTAGCACTCATGCCATGACTATAAATCATGTACACATCATCCTCCCTTATTACACTGTACTTTCCTCATGTTTTAAATCTTTTCTAGTCATTTTCATTTCTTGCAAGTTTGGATCGATGTTCTTTTAGGGTTCACTATTATGGATTTGTTTTGAAGGGTCATTTTTTGTTAAAATAATGCATCTAGGTTAGTCTAGGGTAATCTAGGATTTTCATATTCTAAAAATTCATCTCCAAGGTTTTCCTCCCCAAATCATCATTTGAGAAAAACCCTTGTTTCTCCCTTCAAGTATTTTTTTGCATTTGAACCAGGGATTCCTCAGTAAAATATTCTTAATTATATACTTTTGATTCAAAATAGTGAATATTACTTCAATAGATTCCTCTAGCATCCACATGGACACTAGATCTACCTTAATCACTTGATAATCTCATAAGACTTTTAGCACCATGGAGAGTGGACATGCTCCAATCACCTCCAACTTTTGCTAGAGATCTCCCATGCCTCAAGCACCTTCAAACCTTGCTAAATTATAGTACACCATGGAGAGTGGAATTGATCCAAGTACATACCACCTTTACTAGATATTTCACATCCCTTAATCACTATAGACATTGAATGTGATCTAAATACCTCCAACTTCTACCAGAGGACATAAGTGTTCCAAACACCTATAGGTTCTACCAACTTTCATAGTTAGTTTCTCAATAATAGTAACTTCAATTTCCATGCCTCCTAAGGAAATGAAGTTCAAATATAAGGGCCCTAAAGTGACTAATTTATTAGAATCCACTATGGTAGAGATAATAGATATAGATTTAGGTCACATTGACCTAAGATATTTTTGGGCTAGGATAGGTGCAAATTTCATAAGTGATTAGATCTAGAGTATCTATGATTCTAGTTTACCACAAGCTGTAGCCTTTCCTCTTTCTATTCAAAGACCTAAGTTTATCATAATAATGGTTAGACATTATGACCTTGATAAAGGGAAAGTCTTCACTAAGAAATGGAAAAGTTCTAGATCTTGATCCTGACTTCATTGACATAGTATTTGTCATCCCCAAGTTTGAGAGTTATTTAGATATAACTCCACAAACATCTACATAGTTTTATGAGGAGAATAATGATGGATGTTAAAATATTATCAATAAGCAATGGATTAAGACTCCCAAGCATTCCTCCACTAGATTACCCAAGACTCTGTATAGATCCAATTTCATCAAGGAGGTGAGAGATATCATAACACTGCTACATAAAGTCACTAGTAATCCTAATGCCAAGTGTTATCAAGACTAGATGTACAAGTATATCTAAATCATCAGAGATAATAAACAATAGATACATTGGGCTTAGTTAATATGTGATTCCCTCCATAACTAATTGATGGAGGTGTTGATGATAAACAAACATTATATGACATCATATGTTATCTATATCCTAGCCAAGGGAAGATTATTCTTGAGCCTAAATATAGTTCCTGAAGAGATAACTAGAGTCTATAACTACTACCATGATCTCACATTATAGGTTAATAGATAATGATTTAGGAGAGTTAATCATGCTTTCATTTACAAAATCATCATCATGTTTGATAAAAATCTTAGGAAGATAAAGCTCTCCCAAGTGGAAAAATATGAGATTACCAAATGGGGGTCCTTCTTCATATATTTTCCCACCTATTCCTACATTCAATTGACTAGATTGAGTGGTTGTCCTTACACACTTCCCCAGTATGTAAGTAAAAAATGTGTATTTTTGGAGTTGGTTAGGTAGCTGGTGGATACACATAAGCTCCTTTTGCATAGACATAATGTAGGGATACATTTACCTATTTATATTGGCTGTTATACATGCCAATCTCTCTTAAAGGCTAGAAGTATAGAGGTAGAGATGTGCCAAGTAACATTGAGGACTCTAGAGTCTAGACCTTAACTTTGACTCACATGGTAAGGTCACTACTAAATTAGACTTGGTAACATATGAACATGCACCATACTATGAATGTTTCTAGGAAGACAATGATGATGAAGAAATGGTCAAATTGAGGTACTATTTTAGGATGTCCTTGCAACAAATAAAACACTATGATATGACACTAGTCCCTAATGACTGTGTGGATGAAAACTCTAGAATAGAACCCATCTACCTTACATAGATCATTATCAAACCTATACCACTAGTACGGTGTTCAGTACTTGAATCCTTCTTTTTGTTTAATAGAATAGCCTCTATCATTAATAGAACAATCAATTAGCTTAGAAGTAAGGGTGTACAAGTCATAAGAGAACCCATATGGGTTAAAGAGAATCTTTCAAAGCTCAAGGCAAAAGGTATTAATCCATTAAAGGATGGCCTTCATGAAACTTTGGAGGAATTGAAAAGAAAAATAAGAAGATTAAAGAAAAGAAAGGGGAATCTAGTAGACATGGAGGAGAAGTAGAGGAACTAATTGATCTCACATCAACAACACCATAGGGATATACAAGAGGTTTCAACACCTCAATCGATAGTCTCTACTCAAGCATCTCAGGTCCCCATTATTCCACAAGTTTTAGCTTCTTCACCTCTAGTGTTAACCCTTCCACTCATCTCCACTTCATCTACCACTCTGACCACCTCAATAATCTATGTTCAATATGCAAAAACAAGTCAAGTGGACACTTAGGGTCCCCCTATAGTGGAAGTTTAAGTTTTGATTTCACTTTCCCTTCCTCCCACCTCACCTCCCCCATTTGATCCACTCCTAATTTCCATTCCATTTACAATTCCTTCCATTTTATCACCATTAATTACTAACACCACCCAATAGTACATTTCCATAGAGTTAGTCATCTTGACTATGATTTCATGGTCCACCTCAACCCCTAGGGTAAGTAGCATTATCCTTTCATCTCAACCCACTATTTTCACATCACCAACCCTAAATGGTCTTACACACCTAATTGACATAGTTAATGCCTTGTCTTCCACCCTTCTACTAGTTCCTAAATTCATAACCTCTATGTTCCATCGTCCACTCTCCCAGCAAGCACAACTGCTTTCATTGCTTCCACTTCTCCCATTTACACTATTTCATCTTACCATCAATTAAGGTTGGAGAAACTTAAACACTAGGTGTAAATATTAGTATGCCAACTATTGGTGAGGAAGGACCCTCATAGGCACCTCCTTAGTAGACCCCAGTATCATCTTCTCATGAATCTCCCTTGGTCATAGTATCAGTTAGTGTAGCTACATTAGCTATAGATTATTTGGTGACCATGTTAGATCAATAAAAGGCTACCCCTAGTTGGTTGGCCCAATAAATGGGTAAAAAGTGGAAAATAATAATTAATCCCATCACTTTGGACTTTAGTATGTCAAAAGTCAATAAGAAGTCCAAACCCACTACTAGGACCCTTTCATGGACTTTCACTGATGATAAGGGAGAGAGCTATGTTGAGATTGTAGTTTCCCTACTAAATAAATCAAAATAAGATCTTGTGGTGATAGATTATCAAGTTTTTCATATATACCTTGGTTGTTAGACAAGAGAGGGACTTAAAAATGATGTGAAAATAGGAATCAACTCTCTCTTCTAGAGAATTGATCATGATAAAGCCACCAAGGATGAACTTAGAAGGAAGTTTGATCAGTTGATCAAAGCACTCAACTAGTTCATAAAGCTTGGTGAAACATCACAATAACCATAAGTAGTGAATTTAATCAATCTAAATCAAGCTAAAATTAATTCTATATGATATATTTATCACATGAGAAGGGATACAAATAATGGTCCAAAGAATTGGTCACAAAAGGTAACATAATTCTTGCAACCATGATGGAGCACTATGGAGTCATCATGGAGAAGAAGGAAATTCTAAAGGAACAAATCAACAGTTATGAATGAGAGATTTAGGATTTGAATCTATATTATCCCAAATTAATATCCATAAAATCAATTGATATGGATACCCTTTTTATTAAGAAAATATTGAAGAGTGATGTCAAGCACAAGGAATTACATAGTGCTGCTCAATTTTAGATAAGAGTACTAACAGAGTCTATGGAGTGAGCCAATGAAGCTCATGATAAGGATATTAATTTCTTATATGAAATTTATGGAATAGTGAATTTAATGTCATGCTGAACAATGGATGATGACAACAATATCCTTTAGGTAAAATGGGTTTAGAATAATTTTAAGGTAATAGTTGAGGAGTCTATGAAAGACACAATCTTTGTCTTAAGTTCCATTCATAGGTTCACCAAGTATGATAAAGTAATTGATCAAATGAGAACTAGAATACAAGGTATAATAAATTTTAGAAGAGAATTATTTTATGTCTAGGTAGACTATGTAGCCTCCAACATTTATTCTTATGGGCTAGATGCAAAGTGAATAAAGGAAATACTCAAGGCCTTTGATGCATATAAAAAGAAGTTGTAGGTTGTGAAAGATAAGAAAACTGAAGAAATTCAGACAATTGATTAATTTTCCCTCTCTTTTGGATATTTTTAGATGTTATTATCACTTTAAATTTCATTTCAAACATTGTAAGTTGTAATTGCAAAAGTACAACTATATTTTTATAACTCTTTTTGAGAAAGAGAAAAGACATATTTTTTACACTTTATATTTTTTTGTAAAGTAAAATTTTCAAAAATCACAAATGCAAATTACACTTTATTTTTTGATAACTATGAAATGTTAAAAAGGTAAAAATTCATGAAGTATAAATTTCATGGTTCCTCAAGGAAAAAGTGATAAAGACTTAGAAAGTTGTAAATGTCTCACTTTAGATTTTTCATGCTAGGGTTTGTATGAAAATAAACTTGAAAATTATTTCAATATTATCTTTTATTTAGAAAATCCAAGTTCTATTTTAGGCATCAGTTATTACATGGAGATATATTTTGAGTCTCTATCATATGGAGAAGCCTTACATGAATATCTCCAGTTTCATCCATACCATGTTATGTCCAGGATCATGCCTAGATCATGCATGTTATGTTCCAACTATTCCATAAGTCTAAGATACCAAAAATAGGAGAGTTCACCTCTTTTACATGAATATTTTCAGATCTACATGATTTTTTAAACTAAGTGTTCAAGTTTCAACAACTACATGTCTTCTATGGCATATTTGATATAAATATGGATAGACCCCATGGCCCAATCTATCTTTTTGTTTTAAGTTATATTTTTTGCATTTTTAATGTATCTACTACAATTTATAACCTTTGGAGAGAAATAAAGTTGGATATTTGCCTTTCTTGTCTTAAGAGATCTTTGTGTATGTGCAAGTTATTTGATTATTTATGGAAGCTTTGTCTTTTATTTTAGTCACAATAAAATTCATATGTGGTATTTTATCCTCTTGATAATATTTTTTGGAATAAATAACCTTTTCCCTTTTGTGAAAAATAGCTAAAATACTACCTTTGATTTCTAATTGTATGAGTTTGTGTTGAAATAAATTCAACCTATTTTATTCTCTATTTTTTTTAATAAAATAATCAATAAGACCCAATATAAAATACTTGGTGTAATCACCATATTTTTAGTTTTTTTCAAATTTCAATTCTTCATCCTTTTACCCTATCAAAACCCTAGTTTAGGATAAAAAAGTACTAAAGAGTGAGATTTCCACAAAACTATTATTTTATCAATTTGCATCATATTTAGTGAAAGGAAGCTAGCCTTCTCTAGATATTAACCTCAAATTGTCAAGGTCTCATATCTTTGGAGTTTTTATCATTGTATCATTAGGCACTTTCACAACAAGCTACATGATCAAGATAGGTGCAATCCTATGTGATAATAGTTTTTAGCATACCCAGCGGGACCCAAAAATTACATAGATATTGGTGTTATTCTCAAAAAGTATTGTATAAGTTCTAAGAAAATATCAAAGCACCTATCAAATCCACTAACTTACAGACTCATAATTTCAAGGTGATGTATGCCAAGCAAAAAAACAAGATCATCTACTAAGGGTAAGAGGGGCGATTTTTTAGAATTGTCATTTCCATCTAAAAATAGATCAAAAGCAATCACCCTCAGCCTAAGGTATATCATATGGTTCTATTTTCATCCCCTTTGGTAAATCCTATTAGTGTTATACCCCCCATAATGTCTATAAATTAGAATTTCATAGCTTTCAATACAGGCAGTACACTCATTTTGGCCTAGCATGATTATACATCAGTTTTAGCCTTAAAATCCCTACCATATTTTACTGGTAAAACTTCTACCACTGATTCAAAACACATACAATATATTGTTAACCTCTATTCAATCCATAACATGGTCTAAGACAATATTGTAATTAGAATTCTAGTCTCCTCTTTCAAAGTGAAAGATTTATAATGGTACATAGGCCTTGCTCCCACCCCAATCCAAGTTTGGGATGAGTTAGGCACTATAATGTGCACCCATTTTGAGGACAAAAATGACCACCTTTCTTTGGTTGAATAGTTGACTACTATTCAATGAGCTCCACATGAGCAAATAGATGACTTTAATTACCATTTCCAAAAAACCTAGAATAAAATCCCAGTCTTGGTTAAACCCATTAAAAATAATTATTTCTTGTATTACCTAAGAGCCCTCAATAGTGATATAACTATAGTGATTTAGCTAATGGGTGGCATCACACTTCTTGTAGCTTATGATATTATAATAAGGGTATAAAATTATTTAATCCAAGTTGGGAAAATTACTTTAAGGCCACCAATGCTTCTATTTACAGAAATAGCCCCTATTCCCCCACTTGTACTTACTCCAATTACCACTATGAGAAAGGTGCCTTCTTTAACTCCTTCACCTTCAAATGATCTATATGAGGTGAAGTCATTACTTAAGAGCTTTGGAAATGAGTTAGTGGAAATGAAAAGGTAGAAAGCCCAAAATTACAAGTCTTTCCTACCATCTAAATCTACATACCAAGGGAATAGGTAGCCATATCAATGGAGTAATCAACAAGGATAAAATTCACAACCAAGATCTCCAAACACCTATTCCTTACCAGCACTAGGAGCTTCCAAAATCCTTATCCCTATTCAAAATAATTTAGCTCAAGAGTATGAGTGGTGTTATCCTTGTAATTATCCCCATAATCAAAATACTTTCCCTAATGGTGAAAGCCATAGTGAATGCATAAGGACATCAAGAAGAACCTACTTCCTAACACGTAGACCCATAAAAATCTATTCAAAGTGAAGCAACTCTTCTCAATTGGTAGGAAGATGATTTTGATGGGATAAGCCAAGACGAAGCATTGTTTAATGGTGGAGGTCTTGTAGTAGCTAATACATGTTATAATAAAAGAGAAATAGAAGCTGATCAACCCCCTAGGGTAGAGCAAGATTCAACTTCTAAAGCTATAACATAACTAGCAAAGGGAAATATAGTACAAAGGCCACCCTTTGTACCTATAAATAAATTCAAATCAAATATGCCCACTCTAAATATTATAAAAGAGGATGAAGACCTTGAAAAAGCACTGGCAAAGGTTTTTAATATCCCTTTTAACATAGTTACTCAAATGAATAAGACTAGTCTAAATGTCACTATTTGGGAAGCACACTCTATACCACCACAAATGGACTTGATATAAGAGACTCTGAAGAATTTCCAAATATCAGAAAAGGTTCTAGCCAAGGGGCCTACACCTATAATAAATCTATGTCAGACTCAAGCTAAAAATAAAATGAGCAAAAATGGTAAGCCTTCCCCCTTCTACCTTTCACTTATAATAAGAAAACATTTATTACAAAATTTCATGGTAGATTCAGGGGTTAGTAGTTCTGTAATGCCTAAGAAAATAACTGATGTTTTGGGAATAAAATGCACACCTATTAATAAGGGAGTAGTGCAATTAGATGGGACTATTGTTTAAATAGTAGGAATCATAAAGGGAATGAAACTCACTATTCATGCTTGCTTAAGCCTATCAATTACTCAAGATATTTTAGTCATAGATCTTCCAACCTACTTTTCCATTTGTCGTGCAAGATATTTCACCACAAAGATGGGAGGGTACCTATCTACCAATTGGTCTCACATGCTACTTAGAACAAGATATAGAACTAGAGTAACAATAAGAGCTGAGCTAATCACAAAAGATCATATAGAACCATATAATCTTATTCCTTCCATAGAAATGAATGGTATATTACAAGATCAAGAGAATGCAACACTTATAGAATAAATTCTAGACACTCATTTGGATGAATGGGGATTAGCCATTTAATTTGATCCTTGTGACTATGTAGAAGAGATAGGGTAAGGGAACTATTACATTGATGAGAAAGATGTTATTATCTTATATTTAGTCAAACTAGTCAAAGACCTTCAAGGGATATGGCAATTATTTTTCTATGGCTCAAGAAGTAATAACAGTGCATGTGCAAGAATTATATTGATCTCCCCATAGAAAGAGAGCTACTTCTACTCATTAAAATTTCAATTCAATTGTACTAACACTGTTATTGAATATGAATCCTTGATTCAAGGCCTCTAGTTGGCCTAAGATAGAGGAATCAAGATTTTTTAGATATTTGGTGATAGTGAGCTTATCATTCACCAAGTTAGATCAAAAAGTGTAACCAAAAACAATTTGCTAAGGTCTTAAAAACATAGGTTTTGGGACCTATTATAATATTTCATCACTTTGAATATCCAAGTGGTATCAAGGGCACAAAATAAAGATGTTGACCACATGGCCTCAGTGGGGTCTTAGTGTAACCTACTAGTCAAAATAAAGAGGAAGAATAACTAGCATGTGAGGCTGATCATAAGTCCTTCTATCCTTGATAATGCAACTAATTGGTAAGTCTTTGGAAATGACAAGTAGATTATAAATTTTGTAAGATAAGAGGCCAAATTTTTATAAAATAAATAGCCAAGGCTACAAGACCAATATGGAAATCATATTATTTAGCTAAAAATGAACTAGCTACCTATGGGTCTCATTACACTAGAGAACATCTTCAATTTAGATGACCATTTGAAAGGTGAAAAGAATAATATTATATTTAATGAAGATGATTTTGAACTTGTTATCATCTTAGAAGGAAAGTTTCTTAAGATAGGCAAGGTATGCAATATTTTAGAAAAGCATGATTTTGTTAAATTATGTCAAGAGTTTAATGATAACTTCACTTGGAGTTATCATGACTTAAGAAGATTTGATCCAAGTTTAACACAACACACCATAGAAGTAGATATACATATAAAACCTTTCAGGTAGAAATATAGACCCATCAATCCCAAGATTGAACCCTTGATGAAAAATGATCTCTCTAAGTTGATAGAGGATAATATAATATTTTTGATCAAACACTCATCTTGGGTAGCAAATCTAGTCCATCTCATAAATAAAAATGGTGAAATGTAATTGTGCATGGACTTTAGAGACCTAAACAAAGCATTATTGAAAGATCATTATCTTCTTCCCCATATGGAACAAATTTTGTAGATAGTATCAAGATCTAAAAGATTCTCTCTTCTAGATGGTTATTCAAGTTATAACCAAATCCTAGTATAGGAATCAAATAAATTTAAAATTTCCTTCACCACAAAATGGGGCATGTATGCATACAATAAGATGCCATTTGGTCTCACAAAAGTAGGCACAACTTTTTAGAGAGCCATGGATATGGATTTCAAAGTAATAATAAATGATATAATTTTAGTATATCTATATGATATTATAGTCTACTCAAAGCATGTTGGTGCACATCTAAACCACCTAAGAAATTTTTTAAAAGGTGTAGAGAATTTATTATTTCCCTTAACTTGAAGAAGTTCATATTTTTAGTACATGAGGGTAAGCTACTAAAATATTGTTGACCATTTTTTTCCCAACAGGCCAAAAATTGGTCCCCTTCTTCCCCTGTTGTTCTAGGCTAATTCATTTTTGATTTTGCACAAGTCCAAGAATTTCTACAGACTCTACAGGTCTATTTCTATAGACTTTGTAGGTCCATTTCTATGGACTCTATAGAGCTCAGATTTCTACAGACGCTGTAGAGCTTGGATTTTTATGGACTCTGTAGGTTAGTCTTTTAGCATATGAAGAATCAATTTCAGAGAGTGCCAGGTTTTACAAGGCTTCTTAGGGCTCTTGTCTGAAGAAAATCACAAGGAAAGTTGGCATCTTTGAACCAATGAACCAGTTTAAGGCCTTGGTTCAACCATTGGTTCAAAATTTAAGTTCAATCAGCCTTGGTTCATCACTTGTTTCAACCATTGGTTCAACGTTTAAGTTCATTGAAAAAGTTTAAGGCCTTAGTTTAGCAACTTTTTATTCAAGCAGCTTTAGGTTCATCAGCAGGTTCAATCAATCAGTTCATCAGCTTGGTTCAACGTGTTGGTTCAACACCTTGGTTCAATCACTTGGTTCAATCAGCCTTAGTTCAATTGATAGGGTTCATCATTTGGTTCAAACACTTGGTTCGTCAGATGGTTTAACAAGCTTGGTTCAACAAAGGTTCAACATGCAATGTTGAACCATTGAACCAGTTCAATGAATTGGTTCAACAACTGGTTCAAGTGAATGGTTTAAAAGGCTCAGCGCATAGTGTTAAACCATTGAACCGTTGAACCATTTTTGGTTCAATGGGTTGGTTCAACAGCTTGGTTCAAGGGGGCATCCCAAAGCCAAAGGGTAGGTGCCCTTGCAGAGGGTAGCTCTGAGTCTAAAATCCCTTATGAAGGGTAGGGAGCATTTTAAAGGTATCCAAAGGATTTCCAAGGGTGGAAAAAAGACTTAAAGGCTTTGAATTCCTTTAGAATTTTGTCTGAAGGAATTCCTTCAGACAAAAATTCTAAAGGAATTTGGGGGAAGGCCACCAACACAAAGAAAAGCCAAAGAGCCCGAAATGAAAGGAAAAAAGACTAAGACAATTCTCACAGACTTTTGTCCACAAGAAAATTATCTGTGGAAAAAGTCCACAGGAAGAAATCCATAGAAAAGACCTAAAGGATTTTTTCCAAGGATGGCGACGTCCCAAAAACTATCAATATTAAGGAGACAAACTAGCTATTGGGTGTTTAGTTTCAAGGTGATGGTTGCATGAACGTCAAATTTAAGACAATGAAATAGCCATTTTCTTTTGAATTGCCTAAGTGCCAATCATGGAAACAGCCCAAAGAATGTAGTGACCTGCCAGAAGATCGCCCCTGAGGGTTGAAAGAGCAGGAAGAAGACAAGGAGCATAAAAGACAAAGTAGTTCAAGTAGCAAAGAGGAGGCAAGTTATTGCCAGATGAGCAGTGCGGCCTATTTTCTCCAGTTGGAATTTATGAGGGGACAAACTATAGTCTATCTATAGGAAAGAGGTATGGCCATGTTTTTTACATTAATATGGGATGCCAAAGTCAAAGCAGGAGCTGACAATCAGACGGCCTCCTCTTCCTAAGGTTTAGAACACACATGGGCCACTTGCAAAAAAGAGTGCCAAAATCTTTCCCAGGAAGTGCCAAGTTCTCTTCTTCTTTCTATATATTGTAAAAATTCTCATTTTGAGAGGGATGCACTCTCTTGGCCTTAAGGCAAAACTCTGCCCAATAATCTCTCAGGCTTGTAAGGCAGAGCTATGCTAGATTTTACCTTGAATAAGGACTTAGCCTTTTACCTCTATCTGGACTTGTACTTTAAAGTATATGTCTATTTTATTCTTTTGTGTTAAGTCATTATCTTTCATGCTTTTCAAAGACTGATTACAACATGTCTAGTGCATTCTAAAGTCTCCTTTCTGCAGGTCTGCCAGAAGTGTCTACAAGAAGAATATAGGTGCCTATGAATAGGCTGTCAAAGTGTGTCTCAAAACACCTTTGCTAGTTCCTTCCTGTATATCTATAGACCCCTGACTCAATAAAATAGAAGAGTTTCCCA
The DNA here is from genome assembly GCA_037957365.1 of Torreya grandis. Taxonomy (NCBI): domain Eukaryota; kingdom Viridiplantae; phylum Streptophyta; class Pinopsida; order Cupressales; family Taxaceae; genus Torreya; species Torreya grandis. Next base: position 1,292,570 of record JARHVA010003926.1, on the reverse strand, counting down.
CATTAGATGAAGTGTATGGGCATTTCTTCTTGGTGAAAAGTGTATGTTTGGGCTGGGTGGGTCACATTTTTTGGTGTATCACCTTTTCATTTTTAGGCTTAGGTTCTATTATTAGCATCTCTCTCTCCCTTTTCATCCCCCCTTTTTTTACTTTATTTATTACCAGTAGGAGAAACTAGGGCCTAAAAGATACATCAGAGGGAGCTAGCCCTCATCTAGAGACTCTCCCCTCTAGCTTCACTAGTCCCACAGGCGAGAGGGGAGTTTCCATTATTACGTGTGGAAAGGCAGGAGCTTGGCCTCCTACCCATGAGTGCAATCCATTGAGTCAATAGATACATAGTATCAAAATAAGGTCTTAAAATAGACCCTAAACAAGTTAAATCCATATCTACATTAACACTTTTAAGTCACAAAAGGGCCTACAAAACTTTCTTGGGAAGATCAACTTCATGAGGAGATTTTTACCATTTTTTTCTTTTTTGGCAAAATCCCTTACTACAATGCTAAAGAAAACAACTCTTTTCATTTGAACCCAAGAGGGAAAATAAATATTCAAATCCATTAAATAGGCCATCTCCCAAGCCCCCATCCTGGTTAACCCAAACTATGAGAAGGATTTTATTCTCTATGCTTTTGGAGGGGAGGGGAGTATATCATCAATTCTAACTCAACATAATAAAGAAGATTTGGGGTAGCCAATATATTTATTCAACCAATCTTTGAAAGGTTATGAAGAGAATTAAAGTTTCATGGAGAAGTAGGTATATGATATAATTAGATCACTCAATAAATTTATGCATATGCTCTCCAACAACAAGGTACATCTAATGGTAAGTCATTTTAGTGTCAAAGAATTTCTACTAATTAGGGGTATAAATGAATAATGAGTACAATAGATTACCAAAGTTATGGAGTACAATGTCAATATCACAATCATGAAGCTGGTAAGAGGAAAGAGATTGTGTGAACATTTAGATACTAACATCAAGACCATTGAACCAATATCTAACATAGTGTATGTCCAAGCTACACCCCAGCTAGATGATCCACCTTCTTTATATAACTAGATGTCAGGGAACACCACGAGCAATAAACATGCTCCAATCCCTACTTAGTCAGGATCTTGCTCTACCAATTAGAGCACATGTGATTACTTCTTGTATTAGCAACTAAACACGAAATTATACCAGAATCAATAAGTAACTAGAAATATGAAACAACACAAGAATATGAGAGACAATACACAATTGTATTAAATACATAGAATAATATACAATAAGAAAGATGCCACTTCTTCCTCCACCTCAAAGGTTCGCCACACCTCAAGACCTTCTTCCCTCTCTCTCTCGGTCCCAACAATCAACTCCAATATAGAATTGATGTTCACCTCTCCAACCAGTCAATAACATGCTGCCAATTCACCAAGTACACAACCGTACTCCAAGTAGATCTCCTGCTCTCTGCTGCTACCTGCAAATCACTAGACCTTACTCACCATGTAGATATCTCTACACCCCTGAAGAACCCTTGTCCTTGCCTCACCAAGTCCTTATGATTCTTCAACCAGTACCTTGGTGGATCAGCTCCTTGACCTTGCAGACCTTGCAACTCTCCCTGATCATACACGCTCAGCACCCCTTTGGAACTAGGAGGAGCTACACTAGCTCTCTCTAAAAGCTCTATGGCTTTCTAGCACACTTTTATAATATAATCATGAGTCTATATATAGATCTCATTCAAACAATAATTAGAAATCTAATACAATAATTAAATCTATAGCTCTCAGTCTAAAGATAGCTCTAAACATGCAAACACTTGGTTCGTCAACCAACTGCCTATAATATACTCACAGCTCAAACCACAGGTGACTGACGCCAGTCCCTGACTGCCTGGGGGTGCCGACGCTGGCCAATCCATGACCGACATCAGTTGCCTTCTATCTCCTTCCTACCATCGTTGGTTGTCCTGACTGATGCCGGTGTCTGTGACACTCCTTGCAACTCTTCTGCAACCTCTTCCATGTCTGCATCAGTGAAGCTTTTAGCTCCACAACCTAACAATCTCCCACTTGGAGATAAATAGCTGCACCTGTACCTATATCTGTAGCCCATCTAATCTATTTCCTAGCTTGTATCCCTCTTCAAGATCCATCTTGAAGACCAACCACCACACAACTGTGATGCTATACTTGTCATTCAAGTAACCTGCCACATCTGAACCTACATATCCATGTAGTGAAGAACTTGACCCTGCATAACAAGAATCCCTACTGCTAGTCCCACTGAACTGCCCTTTAGTACTCCTTCCCTGAATTGGCTCCATACTTTCCGACAACCCCCATAGATTGGGAAAATTTAGGTCTACAATAGACCTCATGTGATTTCGAACCCTGTTTCAAGCTAAGCTTAAACTATCCAGCCCTTGGTGTGTTTTCTAATTCTACATCCTACGTAATGAACCTCGCCAACACCATCTTCACATTAGCTCCCACTGAAGATAAAATCTCCATGTCTCTTATGCCAAAGAATTTTGCTGCTCCAAATTCCTCATGACACACCTCTAAACTAACCTTACCTTTTAGCTCAGCAAATCCCTGTATGTACAAAACCTACTAGCAAACCATCCACATACAGTAACTAGATAATGTTGCGACTCATCATCCACCTGGCAAGAACAAAATCATAATAGTTACACTGACATTGACTGAAGCCATGCTTAGTCATCCACCTGTCAAACCTGTACCACTGTCCTGCAGCTTCTTCAAGACCATATGCCTTGGCCTTCTGTCTCTTGTATCCATCCACTCTATTCTTTAAAATGGGAATCCATTCCATCTCTCAGTGCTTCCTTCCAGCTGACAACTCTACCAACAAATACCTATTTGGTTCTTCTCCAAGGACTCACACTCCTCATCAATGCCAAGCTCCCACTGTATCTGGACTCTACCTGCATTGCCTCTTCACGTCTTCCTAGTTCTTAACCATCAGTAAGCAATATAAAGAAGGTGAACAATGAATATGAGGTTCACTTACCCTTTTTGACCTCCACATGAGCGTTTGAGACTTGTTGACAGCTTGTTGTCCACCCAATATCTGTTCTAGTGACCGACCTCGGCCATCTCCTAGTCTGCTCCCGACCGATGTTGGTTCCCTGCACTGACCCTGACTGCCGACATTGTCTCCCTGGCCGACACCAGTATCCTTTCTACCAAATTCGATTTCTTCATGACTGACGTCGGTCTTCTTGTTACTAACATCGGTTACTGTGTGACTGACGCTGGTACCTATGTTCGTCTGTGAGTGATAACTTTTTATCCGCGAGCTCTCCATGGATCAAAATCCTAATCAAATCAACCTTGCTCTGCTCAAAATAATTCAGTTCTCTCACTTGATCTCTGTCCGTCATCTCCTCCATGAACACCAAGGCTTTCCACTTCTTTAGCTTGTCAAAGACATCTATCTTCTGCTTCAGAACCTGCATTCTCCTTCTACATATGTGACCAAGCCCATGAAGCCACATCTCTACAACAGAAGGTGAATCAGTAACATAAGTAGATAGATAAAGGATACCTACTTTCTTACCACCATCTAATTCAAGTGTATTTGCTGTGAGAGTTATAGTGCATCTCCCATCACCCAAATTTCTTAAAGAAATTAGACTCATCTCCAAGACTGGTACCTGCATGACTTCCTTCAACCACTGTGTGTCGTCCATCTGCAATTTTAGCTTCACTTCCCCTATGCCAATTCTTTGGCAAGGCTCACCAGCTCCTCTCCCTGGGGCTGCATGGAAAGAGGCAACATAATTTGTTATCCAAGATTTAACTTTATCCAAGAAACTTCCCAAAGCATCCTGTGCAACAACACCTACAACATCTGCATCTTTAGTTCCTTCATGCAGATCTGCTACCAACCAACAATATCTTTTTACCTGCTCTTTCTTTCCATCAATCAGACCATTTGTGCTATTCAGTTTCTCCATTCATAGCTTACTTCCTTCTACCATTGCTATACTCCCACTCAATCAGAAACCCCTGTGAGTAACCTGTAATCAAAAAACACTACCAGATCTGAAACCACCTATTAGTAACCCAACCAAAAGCTTTGATACCACTTGTCAGGGAACACCACGAGCAATAAACATGCTCCAATCCCTACTTAGTCAGGATCTTGCTCTACCAATTAGAGCACATGTGATTACTTCTTGTATTAGCAACTAAACACGAAATTATACCAGAATCAATAAGTAACTAGAAATATGAAACAACACAGGAATATGAGAGACAATACACAATTGTATTAAATACATAGAAGAATATACAATAAGAAAGATGCCACTTCTTCCTCCACCTCAAAGGTTCGCCACACCTCAAGACCTTCTTCCCTCTCTCTCTCAGTCCTAACAATCAACTCCAATATAGAATTGATGTTCACCTCTCCAACCAGTCAGTAACACACTGCCAGTTCACCAAGTACACAATTGTACTCCAAGTAGATCTCCTGCTCTCTACTGCTACCTGCAAATCACTAGACCTTACTCACCATGTAGATATCTCTACACCCCTGAAGAACCCTTGTCCTTGCCTCACCAAGTCCTTATGATTCTTCAACCAGTACCTCGGTGGATCAGCTCCTTGACCTTGTAGACCTTGCAACTCTCCCTGATCATACACACTCATCACCCCTTTGGAACTAGAAGGAGCTACACTAGCTCTCTCTAAAAGCTCTATGGCTTTCTAGCACACTTTTACAATACAATCATGAGTCTATATATAGATCTCATCCAAACAATAATTAGACATCTAATACAATAATTAAATCTGCAGCTCTCAATCTAAAGATATCTCTAAACATGCAAACACTTAGTTTGTCAACCAACTACTTGTAATATACTCGCAGCTCGAACCACAGGTGACCGATGCCGGTCCCTGACTGCCTGGGGGTGCTGACGCTGGCCGATCCATGAACGATGTCAGTTGCCTTCTATCTCCTTCCTACCGTCATCGGTTGTCTTGACCGACGCCGGTGTCTGTGACACTCCCCGTAACTCTTCTGCAACCTCCTCCATGTTTGCATCAGTGAAGCTTTTAGCTCCACAACCTAACACTAGATTCAGGACATGACTCATTTTTTGTTAATTGGTGAATACCCCTATGACTTCTAATAGTCAAATAAAAGTTATTTTTGAATCCAATTTATTCCCTATGTTATTATTTATGAAATTTTATTTTATAAGGACATTAATGGAGTCTTGTAAAGATGTATTGAGCATGAACAAGTTCCCAAAGTGCTCGAGCAATTTTGTGATGGACTATTACAAGGATATTATTATGTAAGTAATATGGCCATCAAGGTAATGAGAAGAGGTTAATATTGGCTTGAATTATTCAAGGATGCCCATCAGTGGGTTATAAATTTTGAAAAGTTTGTTTACTTCACTAGTAAACAAAGACTAACTACTCTTCCTCTCAAACCAATTCAAGCAAATCAACCATTCATCCAATGGGGGTTGGATTTCATTAACATGATCAATCTACTATTAAGTGTAGGTCATAAATGGGTCTTTATAAACACAAATTATTTTACATGATGGATTGAATTGGTTTCTCTAAAACATCCATTCTTGAATTCATGGAAAACATAGTTTCAAGGTTTGGTACTCTTCACACCATCATATCAGATAATGCTAAGGTATATGTAGGCACCCAGGTCAATGAATAGGCTATCAAGAATAATGTGTCCCTAAGCACTTCCTCAAATTATTACCCTTCGGGTAATGGCCTAGTTAATTCAACCAAAAATATCTTGATTAGAATTATTAAATAAAACTATGGAAAAAAACCAAAGAATGTGGCATATGAAATTGAAATCAACACTATATACTGATAGGATTACATCAAATATAGCCATTGGTAATTCACCTTTCATGTTAGTAGATGGAAGATAATCATGACTACCACTATCAATTAAGGTTTCATGTTTATATCTCAATCACCAATTGGACCTGATCGATAATGATATGATGATGAGGCTAGATGAACTCATGGAGCTTGAAGAAATTAGGCATCAATCAATGAAAGTCTTGGAAGTGAATCATACACAAACTAAGAAGAATTTTGATAAGAAAGAAACTATAAGAATCTTCAATGAAGGATAATTGGTCCTCAAGTGGGATGCAGATAAATAAAAACTAGGTAGGCACACTAAATTTGATGCAATATGGAGTGGGTCATATATCATCACTCAGTGCAAAGGAGCTAATGCATTCTAGCTCTCCAATCTCGATGGAGTGGAACTACCAATCCCAGTAAATGGGATATAAATAAAATCTTGCTCTTGAGGTAAGGATCTTGTTCAAAAATGATTTATTTTTTAAATAATAGGGTTAGTTGTGTTTTTAATAAGTGATCATACATAGTTTAGACTCATTAGGAATTTTTTCTTTAGGTTTTTTCCCCTATTTTGCTTAACTAGTTTTGTTTATGTCTAAGAAAATTCCCTTCGTTAGATTTTTTTTAGAGCAAAGTTGACTCCATGCCCAATGTATAAGAAAAGCTACTGGGTTAAAAATGATTAGCAAGAAATCATCCTACAAAGGTTGCCAAAAATTTTGATATTTTTTTTCAAAAATATCATTACATATAACACCTTAAAGGAAACCCCCTTTATTTTTAGGAAAAAACTTGAATCCTTAAAAAAAAAAAACCATCTTTACCTAAAACATAGAATTTAGGAATATAGATGCAATTCACTTATGCAAATTGCTTCAAGGTTTTGGATCTTGCGAAGCACCAAAACCCAAAAAACTAAGGAATCTGGGGCTCACCATGCACTTTGCACATTCTCAAATGTGTAAAATACATGGTGGGCTCTGAATCCCACCATACACCTATCTGATAGAATCTAGAACTTGGTGTGCACTTTATACATTTTTAAAACATTCAAAGTGTATTATAGGCTTTAATCCTACCAAACCTTAATAACCCTCTTTTGTGGAATGTATAACCTAAAGTGCATATTGCATGTTTACAAATGTTCAAAGTGCATCACACTTTCTACATTCTACCAAACAATTACCTTTATACATCATAGGACATGAAAACTTGAGTGCACTTTGAACATTCTAAACATGCAAAGTGCCATATGGGTTCTACCATCTACCAAAGTCTACCATATCATCTATGAAGAGTGGACCTGCTTTAAGTAGGTCCAACTTCCACCAACCCACCAAATCCCTTCTCATAGAATATGGAACTCAAAGTGCACATTGCATGTTTTCAATGTGCAAATTACACATTAAATCCCACTTCCCATTAAAAATAACCTTTTTTCAGAGAGTGGACCTTCTCCAAGTAGGTCCAACCTCTACCACCAACCACCATGACTACAATTATTATAGGTTTTTCCTATTAAAACTAGCTCATTTTATGAATTATTTATCATTTAAAAATTGTTAAGTACATCTTGGAGATTTGATAGTGACCTACACCATGATTTCAAACCTTGATCCATGTCAAACCTAACACCCATGTCATGAATACAAATCCATATCCATGTCATCCTCACTTTTTTCATGGTACTTTCCTCATGTTTTTTTCATCATTTTCCTTTGTTTTAAAACTTTTCTAGTCATTTTCATTTCTTACAAGTTTGGATTGAGATTATTTTAGGGTTAAATAGTTAGGGATTTATTTTGAGGGGATATTTTATGTTAAAATTATGCATTTAAGTTATTCTAGGGTAATTTAGGGTTTTTTATTCAAAACATTCATCTCCAAGGTTTTCCTCCATAAATCATGATCTAAGAAAAACCTTTATTTCTCCTTTAGAGGATTTTTTGCATTCAAACTAGGCCTTCCTTAGTATAATATTTCTAAGTATATAATTTTGATTCAAAATATCAAATATTCCTTCCAAATATTCCCCCCAGCATCCCTATGAACATTGGACCCACCTTAAACACTTGATAAACTTGCAAGACTTTTAACACCATGGAGAGTGGTCATGCTCCAAGCACCTCCCACTTCTATTAGAGATCTCACATACCTCAAGCACCTTTAGACCTTTCTAAATTATAGTACACTATATAGAGTGGACCTTCTCCAAGTACGTCCCACCTCCACTAGAGATTTCATATCCCTTAAGCACTTTAGACACTGAATGTGCTTTGAGCACCTCCAAGTTCCATCAAAGGACACTAGTGCTCTATACAAGTGTAAGTTCTACCAATTTTCATAGTTAGTTTCTCAATACTAGTAACTATAGTTTCCATGCCTCTATAGGAAATGGATTTTAAATCTAAGGGCCCTAAAGTGACTTCTTTCTTAGTTTAGGTCACATTGACTTTTTTGGGCTAGGGTAGGTACAAATTTTAAAAGTGACTAGATCTAGAGAATCTATGACTTTGGTTTACCACAAGATGTCACCTTTCCTTTTTTTTCAAATCCCTAAGTTGATATTAATAATGGCTCAACATTATGATCCTTATAGAAATCAAGTCTTCACTAAGAAAGGGGAGAAAGTTCTAGATCTTGATCTCAACTTCATTGACACAATATTTGCCATCCTTGAGTTAGATATTTATTTAGATATAAATCCACAAATATATACATATTTTTATGATGATAAAAAATATGGATGTCAAAATATTATCAACAAGTAATGGCTTAAGACTCCCAAACATTCCTCCACTAGATTATGCAAGACTATGTATAGATCCAATTTCATAAAGGAGGTGGGAGATATCATAACACTACTTCATAGAGTCACTAGTAATCCTAATTCTAAGTGTTATCAAGATTGGATGTACCAATATATTTGGATCATCAGAGAAAATAAATAATAGATACATTAGGCTCTATTAATATTTGATTCCCTCCATAACTAGTTGATGGAGGTGTAGATCATAAACAAATTTTATATGACATCATATGTTATCTATATCCTGGCTAAGGGAAGATTTTTTCTAGGCCTAAATATAGTTATTGAAAAGATAACTAGAGTCTATAACTACTACTATGATCTCACATTATAGGCTAGTAAAAAAAAATCAAGAGAGTTAATGATGCTTTCATTTATATCATCATCATCATGTTTGATCAAGAGCTCAGGAAGACAAGGTTATCCCAAGTGAAAAAAAATGAGATTACCAAATGGGGGTCCTTCTTCATACAATTCCCCACTTATTCTTACATATGGGTAGTTGGATTTAGTGGTTATCCTTACACACTTCCCAAGTATGTAAGCAATAAATGGGCATTATTGGAGTTGGTTAGGTAGCTAGTGGATACACATAAGCTCCTTTCAGACAAACACAAGGTAGGGATACATTTCCATATTTCCATTGGAATTATACATGCCAATGTTTATTAAAGGCTATAACTACAAAGGAAAAGATGTGCCAAGTAACACTGAGGACTCTAGAGTCCAGACCTTACTTTGACCCATATGGTAAGGTCACTATTGCATTAGACTTGGTAACATATGAACATGTGCCATACTATGAAAATTTATGGGAAGAGTGTGATGATGAAGAAATGGTCAGAATGAGGGACTATTCTAGGATGTCCCTATAGAAAATAAAATACTATGATCTAGCACTAGTCCCTAATGACTTGGTGGATGAAAAATCTAGAGTAGATCCCAACTACCTCACATGGATTTATGCTAGACCTCTACCACTAGTAAGGTGGTTAGTTCTTGAATCCTTCTTTTTGTTCAATAGAACAACCCCTATCATAATAGAACAATCCATTTTCTTAGAAGCAATGGTGTAAAATTCATAAGAGAGACCATAGGGGTTAAATAAAATCTTTCAAATCTCAAGGTAGAAGGTATTACTCCATCAAATGAGGGCCCTAATGAACCTTCATAAGAACCTAAAAATAAAAAGAAGAAGAAGAATACTAAAGCAAAGAAAGAGGAATCCAACAAATAGGGAGGAGTAGTAGAGGAACTAATTGATCTCACAATAGTAACACCACAAGGATCTACAACTTTAGATCCCATATCCTTAACTCTTATTTCCATTACCCCCTATTCTCCTACTCCTATTATACAAGAGGTTTTAACACTTACAATATAAGTCTCTACTCCTCAAGCATCTTAGGTTCCCCTTGTTCCACAAGTTTTAGCTCCTTCACCTCCAGTGTCAACCCCTCCAATCATCTCCACTTCATATACCACTCTACCCACCTCAATAATCCAAGTGCAATCAACACAAATGAGTCAAGTAGACACTCAAGGTCCCCTATAGTGGAATTTCATTTTTTCACTTCACTTTCCCTTCTTCCCACCTCACCTTACCCATTTTATAAACTCCCACTTTCTATTACATTTATAATTCCTTCCATTTCATCACCACTAACTCCCAACACCACCCAATATTACATTTCCAAGGAGTCAATCATCTAGAATATGGTTTTGTAGGCCACCTCAACCCTTGAGGTAAGTACTATTTTCCCTTGATATTAACCCACTATTTTCACATCACCAACCATAAGTGGTCTTACACACCTAATTGACATATTTAGTGCCTTGGCTTCTACCTTTTCACTAGTTCCTAAATTCACAACCTCTATATCCATTCCATCCTCCACTCCCCCAATAGGCATAACTAATTATGTTTCTTCCACTTCCCTCATTTCCAAAATTTCATCCATACCATTAGTTGAGGTTAGAACAAATCAAACACTTGGTGTAGATATTAGTTTGCAAACTATTAGTGAGGGTGGATCCTCATAAGAACCTATTAAGTAGATAGTAATATAATCTTCTCAAGAACCTCCCTTGGTCATAGTATCCGTTAGTGTAACTACATCAATTGTGGATTCTTTGGTGATTGTGTCAAATCAATAGAAGTCTACCCCTAGTTGGTTATCCCAATCAATGGGTAAAAAGAAAAAAATAGTGATTGATCCCAACACTTTGGACTTTGTCATGTGATAAGTCAAGAAGAAGTTAAAACCCACTCACATGACCCTTTTTAGGACATTCATTAATGATAAGGGAGAGAGGTATGTTGAGATTTTAGTTCCCTCACCAATCAAATCAAAAGAAGATCTTGTGGTAGAAAATTATCAAGTTTATCATATACACCTTAGTTGGAGACAAGAGAAGGAATAAATCATGATGCGTAAGCATGAATCAAATCTCTCTTCCATAGAATTGATCATGATAAATCCACCAAAGATGAGCTTAGAAGGAAGGTCGATCAGTTGATTGAAGCACTAAACCAGTTCATAAAGCCCAATGAAACATTGAGACATCAAAACAACCATAGGTAGTGAAACTAATCAGTCTAGATCAAGATACAATTGATTCTTTATGAGGAATTACTCTCATTGGAAAGGTTACAAAAGAATGGTCTAACGAACTAGTCACAAAATTTAACAAAATTCTTGCAGCCATGATGGAGCACTATGGAGTCATCATGAAGAGGAAGGATATTTTGAAGGTACAAATCAATATTTACGAAGGAGATATTCATACTTTGAATCTATATTATCCCAAATTAACAAACATAAAATAAATTAATATATATACCCTCATTGTTGAGAAAATATTGAAGAGTGATGTCGAGCATGAGGAATTACATAGCCCTGTATAGTTTCAGATAAGAGTATTGATAGAGTTAATGAAGTTAGCCAAGGAGGCTCATAACAAGGCCATTGATGTGATATATGATATTGATGGAATGATGAATTTAATGTCATACTAAAAAATGGATGATTCTAATAACCTCCTTTAATAAGAATAGGTTCATAATCATTTTAAGGTAATAGTTGAGAAGGAGTCTATGAAAGAAATGGTCTTTATCTTAAGTTCTATTCATAGGTTCATCAAGTACGATAAAGAAATTAATCAAATGAGAATTGAATTGTAGGGCATAAGAAATTTTATAAGAGAATTATTTGATGTCTAGGCAGACTGTGTAGCCTCCAAAATTTATTCTTACAGGGTAGATGCAAAGCAAATATAGGAAATATTCAAGGCCTTTGATGCATATATAGAGAATTTATAGGCTATGAAGGATAAGAAAGCTAAATAAGTTTAGACAATTGATTAATTTTCCATCTATTTTGCATATTTTTAGATGTTATTATCAATTTTAGTTTCATTTCAAACATTATAAGTTATAATTACAAAAGTACATTTTAATTTTTATAACTCTTTTTGAGAAAGAGAAGACATTTTTTACACTTTATATTTTTTCATAAAGTAAAAGTTGTAAAAATCACAAGTGAAAATTACACATTATTTTTTGATAAATGTGAAATGTTCAAAAGGTACAAAGTCATGAAGTATAAATTGCATGGTTTCTTAAGGCAAAAGTGATAAAGACTTAGAAAGTTGTAAAAGTCTCACTTCAGATTTTGCATGCTAGGGTTGGCATAGAAATAAAATTTAAATTTATTTCAATGTTATATTTTATTTAAAAAATCCAAGTTCTATTTTGGGTACAACTTCTTTCATGGAGAGCTATTTTTAGTTAGTATTAGATGGAGAAGCCTTACATGAAGATATTTAGTTCCAACAATGCCATGTTATGCCTAGGATCACGCCCAGCTTGTGTATGCTATGTTTCAACTATTCCACAAGTTTAAGACACCAAAAATAGAATATTTCACTTATTTTACATGAATATTTTCATTTCTACGTGATTATTTGAATTGAGTGTTCATTTGTAGATAGCTACATGTCTTCTATGACATATTTTGTATAAATATGTGCAGACCCTATGGCCCACTCTATATTTTTGTTGTTAGTTATATTTTCTAAATTTTGAATGTATCTACTACAAGCTATAATCTTTGGAGAGAAATAAATTTGGATATTTTCCTTTCTTATCTTAAGAGATCTCTATGTGTGTCCAAGTTATTTGATTATTTTTGAAAGCTTTATCTTTTATTTTAGTCACAAGAAAATTCATCTATGGTATTTTACCCTCTTGATAATATTGTTTGGAATAAATATCATTTTCCTTTTTTAAAAAAATAGCTAAAATAATGCCTTTGATTTCTAATTGTATGAGTTTTCATTAAAATAAATTCAACCTATTTTCTTCTCTATTATGTTTATCAAGTAAGCAATAAGACCCACTATAAAATATTTGGTGTAATCACCATATTTTTAGTTTTATAAAAATTTCAAATCTTCAACCCTTTTCCTTGCCAAAATCCTAGTTTATGATAAAAAAGCACTAAAGAGTGAGATTTTCACAAAACTAGTATTTTATCAGTTTGCATTAGATTTAGTGAAAGGAAGGTTTCCTTCTCTAAAGATTAACCTCAAATTTTGAATACCCCATAACTTTGGAGGTTTTTCCATTGTATCATTAGGCACTTGCACAATAAGCTACATGATCAAGATAGGTGCAATCCCATGTGATAATAATAACACTCTATCAACATATAATAGGTGACCTCTGCAACCTCATCCCATCCAAACTAGAGCCCCCTATAAGGCATCCAAGTGATATGCTCCATTTCCAATCGACCCAAATCTTACCTATAAAATATCATCTCTCCTATATGGCCTCTTTGTACCCCTAATATAATGTAGCACCTAAAGATGATTGGCTCATGTGTCTATCTAACTACACAAGTACCTAGGGAATGTTGTATCTCTATGTTCTTCCAGGTCTAAATATATAGTAATAGTGAAGGACTTAGGATCATGGATCCTCTGTAACCTCCCATTTTTAAATTTTAATACAAATGAGCCAAAAGTACTGGACCCCAAGAAAATACCCTGAAGTCATGTACCATGTTTGATACTACATTTATAAGCCCTAAGTGAAACCACAATCCACTCTTATTTGGCAAGAGTATGCTAGTAACAAGAGACATTACCACTAGTGTTAGTCTAACAATGGTCCCCTACCTTAGACATCTATCAATATCTACCCATGCATCTTTCACACCAATCTATAACCTCTTTGATAATCTCTATACCATCACACCAAGTGTGTGTGATCCCCAGTAGATCCTATATCCTATAATTAGTAGCTAAAAGATATGATAAACATCCTCTAAGTTGAATATCATCTCTCCCATCACAAAATTAAAGGAACTCATCTCTAAGTTCCATCTCTCCACTAATGATGTAATCAAATCTCAATCAATCCTCACCATGGGCATGGTCACAACATAATATAATCCCATAAGCTCCAACACACCATGCTCCACTAGGGTCAATAAATGCATCTCATTCAATACATGGGGTATCTACAGTCAAGATTCCATCACTCCTAAGTCCTCCTATACCAATCATACATCCTATCACTAAACTCATATAATCACACATTCACTTTTAGCCTATCTTGCCTAATCATCTTACTACCTTAATGAACTCATCATTTGAATCCTCCCTTGCTTGTTTCCCTAATCCCTAATTCCTCTTTGACTAATCCTATTTTCCCTAAACCTAACCATAATTCCTCACCCCCTTAACCCATTTATATAACCTATTTACACTTGTTCCCTCATATCTCCTGACTAATCCTAACCAACTATCATCTTAAACTCACTAGTTCCTCCTCCCACCTATTCCATAACTAATCTTAAATAACTATCATCCTAAATATTTAAACCCCCCACATCTTATTCATCCCATATACTCACTAACTACCCTTTTTTATCCCCTAATAATCCCCTACCTATCCACTCCTTTACCTTTTACCCTATCCCATGCAAAATCATAACTCACATTCTATGAATTTACATAATTATGACTATAGCCTCACAATTGTGAAAAACTACAACTCTTTTCTCATGATACCATAATATTGAGAATATTTTTATATGGTATTACAATAATTTAATGTGCTTGTCATGATATTTCAATACTATAGAATGTGATTCTAATATTTCCACTTGCAGACATAATAATGTCACTAAGGGAATTGCCCTTAGTCATGATATTGTACCCATGGCATGTCTATTCTAAAATTAATAATTAAATGCAAAAAAATCACAAGTTAGGGGTTGACTACATACCATTAGTCTTACATCTTCAGGTTTTTAGAAATATCTGACCCTCTTGTTGTGATGTGAAGCCCCTTGCGGGAAATTTATGGTTCTAGCTCTAGAGCACTATTTCACCAAGATAAAAGTCTAAATGGTTATCTTTCATCCCTTTTATCTTATTTTACCCCCTCTTTTACCCCTCTTTTTACACCCCCCCCATCACCCCTTTGACCCCTAATACACCCATTATCCTATCATATCAACCCCTATTTCACTCTCCAATCCTACATGCCTTAGCTATTATTCCATTTAATAACTAACTATCATCCCTCATTCATCTGGGGCATGGCCTTCCATCTCCCCGTCATCCATCCCAATCTTATGTCAAAACTAAATTTGCCTAAGGTCTCCTAAGACTATGTAGGCAACACCTGACCATAATTTTTGTGCCTAGGGATAGCTCAGCTACTATTAACCCCCAATCTCATCCCATCTTAGATGAATCACTCAATGTTATTATATCATTTTAAGATATGAATCTCACATATAGTGGCTTATTATCATCAATCAAGTTACCCAACCTTTGTTATAGGCTTTCATCCCTCCCTAATATGTGTCTTTTCTATAGGAAATATCACTAACTTATAACCTATCTCATCTCTTTATTTCCTAAATAATATTTCCATCTTATGAATTCATAGTCTTATCAATAGATCTCCTTTATAGATATTGATCATTTGTCTAGAACCCATCTCTTGAGTTTAAGCCACTTTTTATAGAATCTATACATGGGGCATCTCAATCATAGCTACATTATTAATTAAGGCATCCCAACCCCATGTCAACATCCTAGTCTTATCCCACCCTTGGGACTTCTATTTGAGTAATCATTCATATCATTCCTCCCTACATTCTCCCTTGATGGGGCATCATACCTACTAATAATGCCATTCATGACCATGATTTTTATTTAAAAGATAATTACTCCTTTCATCTTGTTCACTCATAATACCCTTTCAAAAAGGGTCAAAATTTATGCATCTAAATTTGCTCACCATAATAATCCCATTAAACCCACTAATTTAACCCATCATCATGTTTCTAGTTAATTATTTAATATCCTAGTTTCTACACAGATCCCATACATCCCATAAACCTTACTATACCCTTACAACTAATTAATCACCCTCATTAAACCATTAACTAGCCTATTTACCTACTAATCTTCCTACTAACCCATTGGAAATTTAAAATCCCTTTTTATTCACCTACCCATCTACCACCCTACTAACTTATCCTTTCCTACCCCTACTCCCTAATGGAGATTCTAGAATTAGATAATTCTAAAATATCTTCTAATTTATCCTTCCTCCTCTAGAATCATCTATTCTAGAGGTTTCTAAGGAATTTTCAATTCCTTGGAAATTCCTCAACCATTGATCTTAATGTCCCAAGATTAATTATGAGCCATTTATTTTCCCTACCTTGGCTTATATATACAAGTCAGACCTCTTTGACTAATTAACTAGGAGAAAACTTGAAATCCATAAAAATCCATTATAATTTCATTATCAACCATTATCCAAAAACTTACATAGCCTTGTCAAAGACATCAACAAGCTAAGAGTATATTCAATCCATTACAAAGCTCAATCAAACAATCCGACAATTCAATCATCTTTCACTCAAATCTACTTGAAAATGTTGGAAAGGAGTTCTAAGGGACAAAATGATGGTAATAAATCTCATTGTTGTGTTTGATTGTTCCTTTATCCCTTCCTTTGATGTTTTTTGTATTTTGGGTTTTTATTACTAAAAATAGTAACATAGTGAATAATCCAAAATACACACATAAAATATTCTTATCATTGATAACACATTATGCATTTTGACTATAGATAATAATGTTATCAAATTTATGATATTGTGTCCTATGATTATATAATCATGTAGACCTACAGTCATTGCAATAAATATATATAAATGATATGAATATAGTTTAGATGTGTCAGTCTTTTGTATCATGGTCATAGCAATTATTCTCTTCCTCCCTCATTATGATTAATAATTTAGAAATTCACACTAGAAATATACTATGTTTTGGTTGAAAATTCTTGGTAGTTTGGTGAAATTTAATGTATAAAACTATAACTTACAATTTTAACAATAATGTACATTGTTAAGCTAAGTTATGATTAATTTCACATGAGTTAAAAATTGAGTGACCTTAGTATAATTAAGTCATCATGGAAATATGGGTTACTCTTTAGAAGTTAATATTAATTGTTATTTACTAAGATTCTCTAATTCTTATTTGTGCTAAAATTATGAGCATAAAATGTGGCAATTCCTACTTTAGTTGTAATTATAACTAAGAGTTAGAATGATAATGTAGGATTTCATTTAGTTGTGGATTTAATTGAAGGACCTAGGATATGTCTCTTGTATTGAAAATTATCATTGAATAATCATGTGAATAGTGAATTATTAATAAGCTCATAAATTCATTCTCCCTAAAGATTAGATACAAACACTGTTCATTGTGGTAACTTATGTGTTTAAGTTTTGATTATATAAATGAAATTAGGTGAATAGGTGTTAGAATTTAAGGAAATATTAGTTTATGTGACATATTATATAATTCAATGTCAATCCAAGGAGCATGTTACTTATCATTAGATAAACTCAGTAATGAGTAGGGACATGGATTCTTAATAACGTGTGTATGGATCCTTAGTTTACCTATTAAAATTTATGGGTGGTAATTATTTATTTGATCACATAACATTACACTACTAATTATAGTATTCTTCATCTCTATTTAATGTTGATTAAGTTGAGATGGTAGAATCAATGTTGAAGTGTAGGAGTTTTAATTCTATTTCTTTGAGTTAAAAGGTAAGGATAGAGCCTATTATTTCTAGGTTATGCCATAAGTTGAAGGGCTTGATTGATAGTTTATTTAAAAGTATGCTTAGATAAATGGAAATGTCTTAGATCACTCTCCAACATCTAAATGACTACTAGTGACATGTTGTCATAATATATTTAAAATTATTAAAGTATACTTATGTTTTTAGTTATTATGTGTTTTCAAAAAGTTATTTTTATCTTCAATATCAATTCAATAAAAATTTAACAAAATTTTAGTGTAGCATTATTATTATAATTTCAAACAAGTAATGGTAGAATATCTTTATGGGTAAATATACTTGTTAGGTGATTCTTAAGTTGTGAATCACTTATACTTTTGTAGGTATGTTTTTAAAAGTGGGTAAGAACTTAAACCCTAAATTTATTAATTGATCTTGGATTCTAATGACCTTGTAGAATGTCATCTAATCCTCTTATATTTTTAGAAGACTTTATGTATATTTTATGTATTTTAATATCAATACAAATATATCTATCCTTGATATCATGTAAAATTATATGTGTTGGGATCAATGTGTTATAAAGTGACAAATATTATTTTAAATTAAATGTTTAAATTTCAATTTAAGGAATGTGATTTATATAAAAAGATGAAATCATTCATGATCATGACTTATGTCTTGAATTTATTGAAAGTGGGAGCGCTTAAAATATGTTTGGTGTAGGTAAAGAAGGAAGTATAACCCTATAGACCTAAAATAAAAATAAAAATTATGGGTATATCTTGTAATTTTCACATTGGTATCAAATCCTAGGGATATCTAGGAGAATAAAATTGTGTTTTATTATTTAGTAAATTGAATTAATAAAGGTTCACTTGAGCTAAACTAGAGTATGAAATTGATAAAGGGATTTAGCCTCTCTTGAGTTAAACATAGTAGTGATATGTTCCATTAATTTAAAAAATATGAAATCCAATAAGTTTTAATTTGTAATGGAAGCATGTTTGAGGAGTATTTTTATATTCACCTAGATCCTTAACTAGTTTCACCCTTCCTAAAGATATATTACATCAAGACAAGCATCAATAGTTGACCATTGGCTTGTATGGGTAAGACAATAAGGGAAAAGTGATAAAAGTCTTATTTTTAGAAACAAAGGAAGATTCTTGGTATGCATTGATGATTGGTATAGGTGAGTCATCATATGATGCCTAAGGTATGATGTTCTTGTGAGGTCTAAGAGTGTGACTCTATCCTAGAAGGGCAAGTAGGGTAAATAAGGTTGACTTGCTTGGGGTAGGTCAATGAAGCTTTGGGATTTTTTTTTGTGAATCAAATAATAGGTTTCTTAATATATGAGGTATAAACTGGTCATTGAGACCTATTGCTAGAATAGTGAATGATAACATTGGATTCTATTGGAAACAACCCTTTCTTGTGAAAAGCGTGGAACTAAATTGAGATAAATGAAGATGATAATTCTCTTATCACATAAACTGATGTTTTCAATCAATAATCATGGTTTTTAAAGAAATATGGAGCTTAAATGCTTCAGTTTGATAGAGATTCTTTCAAAAACATTATCTAGTATAGACACAAGTTTTGAGGTATTTCAAACATACATTTTAAGGTTTGTCTTTTATTTATTCTTTCTCAAATTCATAAGATAATAATAAAGGATTGATCCTTATTTACTTAATAACATATATAAGTATTTTATTTCTTATTTTGGTTACTTATCTATTATATTTTTAAAAATATTATAATTAGATCATGATGTTGCTAAAAGAACATTAAAGCTTGCTTTGTGTTATAACTATTTTATGTTGATAAAAACCTGAAAGAAATAATTATGGAATGATTTATGCCATGTATTTTGGAAAAAAAATGGTTGCCAGAGTTTTTTTTTGTATTTTAGTTAAGAAGACCCACTGTGGTTGTTGACTAGATTTATAATTATAACTTTAAAAGTGTACTAATTACAACATTGTATGATATTCTATTTATTATGAATTAAATATTATAATCTAATGTGCAATTTAAATTTTGGTAGAAGCTTAATTAAAATAATTATTGATTTGGTATAACACTCTTATGATATATGGAATTATGTAAGTAAAATATTTTTAATTATAAGATACCCATTATTGGGTGAGGTTGCTTTCAACCTATCTCACCCTTAGATGGTGTAAAGGTAATATTTTTTTAAATAAAAGTTGATTACTATGTATGTACTTTATTCTATGTGATTTTTTGGATGTATAAGTCACTTTTTTTAATTTTTGGCATCCATGGTGCAATCTAGATGAGATAAGTTCCTAATGAAGCAAAACTTGGTCCTATGTGTTAGAATTCTATTTAGAAC
This sequence comes from Torreya grandis, assembly GCA_037957365.1. Classification (NCBI taxonomy): domain Eukaryota; kingdom Viridiplantae; phylum Streptophyta; class Pinopsida; order Cupressales; family Taxaceae; genus Torreya; species Torreya grandis. The sequence goes on along the minus strand of JARHVA010003926.1, from coordinate 1,272,358 downwards.
TAGTAAGGATCTACTTGATGAAACATAGGCATGTGATGGTGTTAAGCACAAAATATACTAAGAGTGGGGGGGGTGAATTAGTATATTATATATCTTTTAATTAATTTGATTTCTTTTATTTAACCCCTTAATCACACATTCAAGATGTGCAATAAAACTGAAACAATAACATGCACCACATAAAAGACATAGAGAGAGACACCAGATTTTTATGTGGAAACCCAAATTGGAAAGAAACATAGAGAAGAATCTCAAGTATATGAATGAGCACCAACTCAAATTACGAAGTTTGCAAGCACCAACCCCTTTACCAAACACCAACATAATAACTATTTGTGAGCACCAACCCATAGGAGCACCAAAACCTTACAAAGATTTATGAGAACCAATCCATAGGAGCACCAACCCATCTTGTGTATAAAACACAACTATCTCTCAATGTTTCTTACTCAACAAATGATAGAACTCTTCAATATCTCCTACTTTTCTCTCCTCTTTTCTTATATAAAATATTTAAAAAACCATCCACTCTCTTTCATATTATAAATGGATTTTCAAGCCTTCAATTATAGATTTCCAAATGACCTTTGGCATTCACCCTTTGTGACCCTTCAATTCTCATGGAAAATGGCACCAAACTTGTATGACCCTTTATATCCTTACATTTTAAAAAGTCACATGGTGACCATAAGAAAATGCATCCTTTCCTCTTTTGTCTTTATCTTGGTGACCTTTTAACTTCTCCATGGGCCCTCTTTTGACTTATATGCAACTAAAAATATATTAGTTAAAACTAAATAAATATTAACACACATTAGACAAGATATGAATATTAAAAACATCATTAAATGCAATGGGGCCTTTATCACCAATGCGAGCCCTTTGACATCAATGACAATATTTCCACCTATTCTTTGTACCTATTTCTACACTTATTTTTACACCTTTACCTATTTATATTCTTATCTCCCTTTGACATCAATGGCAAAGGGCCTATCCTGGAGCTAACACTTAGCTCCCCCTCAATTGATGTTGATCCTTAATGGCAAGAAGTAAAATAAATTACTCCTAAATTCTCTCATTGATACTCAAATATGTCTTTTTTTAGTGACTTTATGAAAATATATATAATCTAATCTGTATTACTAATATATTCCATCTAAATCTATTAATCTAGAACATACTCTCTCAAGAAGTGATATCTGATAAGAACATGTTTTTTTCTTGAATACATCACTAGATTATTAGAAATATTGATAGCACTTGTGTTGTCATAAAAAATATAAGTAGGTTCATCATATTTTACCTTGATATCTTCCAAATTTTACTTCATCCAAAGTACTTGAGTACAACACAATACCGTTGCAATATATTCTACTTCAACTATAAAAAGTGATAATGAATTATATTTTTTGCTTAGCCATGATACTAAGCTATCAATGAGGAAGAAATATCTTCCACTTGTACTCTTTATGTCATCCAAGCAACCTACCCAATCTGAATATGTATAAGTAACTAAAGTGAAATCAATGCCTATGGGATACCACAATCCATAATATAATGTTCCCTTGATATATCTAAATATTTTCTTCACCAACTAAACATGACTATCTTTTGGAGCTGACTGGTGTTTTTAAACCATACCTACTACATGTATGATGTTTGGGCTTGATGCTGTCAAATATAAAATACTACCAATCATAGATCTATACAAAGATTGATCTATAATACTTGAATCTTCATCCTTACCTTATTTTTTGTACTCATTGATGTGCTAATTGGTGCACAATCCTCAAAACCAAATTTCTTCAACATTTCTTTGGCATATTTACTTTGAGATATGAATTTTTTTTTATCTAACTAAAATATTTACAACCCTAATAAAAATAATAATTCTCCAAGCATAGACATCTCAAATTATTTTTGCATATTACTAGAAAAAAATTTGTCATTTTTTAAATGTTTTCTCCAAAATTGATGTCATCAACATAGAACACAATAATATATTGATGCTCACCTTCTATTTTGATGTAGATATTACTATCAGCAAATCCTCTCTTAAAACCTTAATCCTATAGGTACTTATCAAGTCTTGCATACCAAGCTTTGGGAGCTTGTTTCAATCCATACAGTGCTTTCTTCAATCTGCATATATGGATACTAATATTTGAGAGAATAAATCCCTTAGACTAATCCATGTAGACCTCTTCTTCTAGATTCCCATTTAGGAAGGTAGATTTGACATCCATCTAAAACTTTGAAAATTTTAAACACTACATATGTAAGAAACATTCTAATAGCCTCTATCCTTGCCACCGGTGAAAAAGTTTTTTCAAAATCTATTCCCTCAATTTGAGCATATTATTTACATACTAATCTATCTTTATTCCTAGTCACTTCTCTATTTTCATTCAACTTATTTTTGTAAACCCATGTTTTTCCTATCACATTATGATCATTTGGTCTAGGCACTAATTCCCAAGTATCATTCTTTTCTATCTGATTAATTATTCATCTATTTCCTTAACCCAATTCTTATCATGTCTAGCTTCTAAAAACGTTATTTTCTAAATTTTGGATAACAAAGATAAATTAACTTTCTTAGATTCACTTACCATCATTCTTCTCATGTGAAATCCTTTATTTATGTCCCCAATGTTTCACTTTAATTATGATTTCTCTTGACATATTTAGATGGGTTTTTGGTGTCCTTTTTCTCCTTCTTCTCATCTTCATCTAATTCTTCAAAATCTTCTTCTTCAATGATTTTTTAGAATGTCTATTGGATCAATGATTATATTTACTCCATCTTATTTTATCTTGACACTTGCACTTTCAACTATTTTCTTGGTTATTTTGTTATAATATTTATTATTTTTAATTTTTCAAGAATAACTAAGAAATATACCTTTATCTATTATATATTCAAACTTACCTATTTTTTCATCAATTCTCTTTATGAAGCGTCTACTATCAAAAACTCTAAAATAATCAAATATAGCTAGTTTGTCTTTCCATAGCTCATAAGGAGTCTTGCCACTATTGACTCTTAATAATGATCTATTCTAAATATGTACTATTATACCAACTTCCTTTCTCTAATATTTATCTAGTATCTTGGATTCATTTAGCATTATCCTTGACATCTCCTAAACTATTTTGTTTCTCTGTTCAACTACTTCATTTTGCTATGGAGTTTTGTTTACTAAATAATGTCTCTTTATTCTATTGTCTTCACAATACTCAATAAATTTATCTGACATGAATTTTCCTCCTCAATATGATCTTAGGCACATAATCTTTGAACTGGTTTCATTCTCAACTAATTCTTTGAACACTTTGAAATGTTTGAAAGCTTTTGATTTTTGATTTAAAAACATTACCCAAGTCATATGTGAAAAATCATCAATAAGCAACATGAAATATTTCTCACCTTAAGTACTTTGAGTTTTCATAAGTCCACACAAATCAGTGTGAAAAAGCTCTAACATCTGAGTGGTTGAGTATTCTTTTATTTTGAACCACCTTCTAGCTTACTTCTTATGCTGACAAGGTTCACAAAGCATGTTGGATGGTTTTTTAGTCTTTAAAATATTTGTGAATACTTGTTTCTTATTGATGTTAATAAAATTGTCAAAATTTATGTGTCCCATTCTCTTATGCCATAGCCAAATTTCTTTAATCTAACTCAAACAACATCTTTGACCTTTGATGTCTGATAACATATACAAATTATTACCTATTCTTTAAGCATCTACAACCAACACATCTAATTTTTTTCTCCTAATTTCACAACCTTATACATAAAAATTTAGTGTGTGCCCCTAATCACACATTTGACTTACACTCAAAAGATTATTCTTAAGACCTTCTACATATAAAACATTTTCAATTTTAGTTCTACCATTATCCAAACTTAGTGTACCTTTTTTGGTAATTTTGGCAATAGTATTATCTCTAAATTTCATGATGCTAGGATTAATATTCTTCAAGGTTATGAAATTTTTCTTATTTCTTATCATGTACCTCAAACATCCACTATTAATGAACCATGGATTTTCTTAATTTATTACATGTAAATCTATCTGTACCAACATAGATTTTTTAGGTTGTTTCTTCTACCATGAACCTATCTAAACTTTCTTCTTGATGAATGGAGCCTTGAAACTCTAGCCCTTCTTGACTAAATCAAACACGCTTCTATAATACTAGGCTATGTGTCCAAAGTTATTACACTTGTAACATATTATGGCTTATTCATTAAATCTTGATAGAAGATCAAAATAGTTGTGGCTTCTACTTGATTCTATATGAGTTTCCTTCTCCTTATTTCTGAAATTGTTAGCCCTTTTTTGACATTCTATTTTCTTATGACCATATCCATTACAATAAAATAGTAACCATAAAAATATGACCTATTTATTTATCTCTGACCTGATTGCCTTTTTTAGCTTTGTTCCTTCCAACCTTCTTTGTTTGAGATGTCCTCTGTATTCTTAATTTCTTCCCTTTTCATTTCCTCTTTTGTAAGAGATTCAACATAGCTCTTTCCTTTTTCTGTGTTAACCTTGTTTGTGAAAGTAGTGGCCTCCCCTTTCTCTTTTTCAAATTTGATACCTATATTTATCTTAAATTTATCTTTGACTTTCTAATATCTTATTCAACATATTAGTGTTATTCTCAAACTTCAAATCATTGGTTGTTCTATCATTGATTGCTTTATTTATTTTCTCAATATCTAATTTCAATAATATACCTTTCACATTCTTCACTTACTTTTTGTAACTATGTTGTTAGATATTTTTCATTCTTCTTAGCTTCTTTAAAGTGTGTTTGTAGATCTTCAATTGTTTCCTTTGACTCTTTCTCTTTTTTTTTGATCTAGACATTTAATCTTTGATTCTTCTTCTCAAGAGATTTTAACTCTTCTAAGGCATAACCGATTTCTCCTTCTAGATTCACTTCAGCTTTATCTTATTCTTCTTCTTGATAGTTTATACTTTTGCTTGTGGAGGCATCCTTATGTATGTCCATGAATAAAATCTATTCTTCTTCTGAATCACTGACTCCACTATCTTCAACTGAGTTAGGATCTTTAGAATATAAACTCATCTTCTCAAATCCCTTCTTGAATTATCCTTTAAAATTATTCTTGTATGTATACTTTCCTTCTTCATTGTCACCATTACTCTTATATGGGTACTTAGCTATAAAATGTCTAATCTTTCCACAATTAAAATATTTAAAAGGTAATTTTCCTTGATATTTACTTGTTCCCTTTTTTAGCTTGCAAATTAATTGAGCTCTATTGTCATATTCATCATCGCTAGAATTATCACTTGATTCTTGAATCTTAGCCTTCTCTTTCTTTAATGTCTTGAAAGCACCTTCTCTCTTTGAGGGTTTTTATTTTTTGGTCTGCATCTCATATGCCATAAGAATACCATGTAGCTCATCCATCTTTAGCTTGGCTAAATTCTTCATCTCTTCAATTTCCAAAACTTTTGCATCATATATCAATGGTAGAGATCTCAAAATTTTTTGTACCATGATTGATTCTTCTAAATTTTCTCCAAGACCTTGAATCTGATTAACTATTTGATCAACTCACAAAAGGTAACTTTCTATATTTTCTTCCTCTTCCATCTTCAAACTCTCAAACTATCTTCTGAAAGTTTGAAACTTAGCTTGCTAAACCTTTCCATCACCTTTGTAAATATTCTCAAGATTTACCCAAGTTTCATGAGCAAATTTACATTGCATAATTTTAACAAATTTTGATTCACATATACCAAATAAAATATCATTTAAAGCTTTAATATTATTTTAACTTGTCTTCTTTTCTATTGGATTAGTTACAAGTGTTTGTGGGCTCTTCATAGTCCTCCACCACTGCTTGCCAAATGTTGAATCCAAGGGCCATCAAATAAGTCCTCATCTTTATTCTCTAAAAAGTATAGTTTGTCACATCAAACAAAGGTTCCTTATTTGTATAAAAACCTTTATGTGATCTAGCCATCATGCTTTCCCTAATCTACCTCAAGCTATAACACTTTTTCAAAAGGAACCTGCTCTGATACCAATTATTAATCACAAAATATACTAAGAGGTGGGTGAATTAGTATATTATATATCTTTTACTTAATCTGATTTCTTTTCTTTAACCACTTAATCACACATTCAATATATTCAATAAAATTGAAACAATAACATGCACCACACAAGAGAGAGAGTGAGACACTATATATTTATACGGAAACCCAAAGTGAGAAAAACCATGAAGAACAATCTCAAGTATATGAATGATCACCAACTCAAATTACAAAGTTTGCAAGCACTAGCTTGTAGGAGTACCAACCCCTTTGCTAAGCACCAACACATCAACTCTTTGTGAGTACCAACCCACAAGAGCACCAACCCCTTGTAAAGATTTGTGAGCACCAACTCATAAGAGCACTAACCCCTCTTTTGTATAAAACACAACTATCTCTCAATGTTTCTTACTCAACAAATGATATAACTCTACAATATCTCCTACTTTTCTCTCCTCTTTTATTATATAAAACAATTACAAAACCGTACACTCTCTTACATATTATAAATGTCTTCTCAATATTTTTTTTATATCTTTCCAAATGACCTTTAGCATTCACCCTTTGTTACCCTTAAATCCTCATATAAAATGGTGCCAAACTTGCATTACCCTTCACATCCTGGCATTTGAAAAGTCACATGGTGACCCTTCATAAGAAAATGCATCCTTTCCTCTTTTGTCTTTATCTTGGTGACTTTTTGACTTCTCCATGGGCCCTATTTTGACTTATATGCAACCAAAAATATATTCATTAGTATTAAATAAATAATAATACACATTATCCAAGATATGAATATTAAAAATATCATTAAATGCAATGGGGCCTTTATCATCAATGTTAGACCTTTGACATCAATGACAATATTTCCAATAGATGGATGGTAAGTGAAAATATGCTTAAAAAAAGATAATATATTATTTTTACCAAAAAATGGTATTATGTTACACATGTTTTTGACTTATTAAAAGCATGATAAGAATGTTATGCTAATACTATATTCAGAAGGAATAATATGAAGCCTTGATCAGGTGGTACAAATCTTAGGTAACCTCTTTAAGATTGATGAAAATTTATGTAAATGGCCTTAGATGGATGATAAAATATGGTGGGAGTGGTTTCCATAGACCATCATGAGCTCACAAGGTAATGGAGAGTGTGCTGAAAAGATTGGGGTAACATGTGATTGCCTAGAATGGCTTCTCCAATGTTTAGTATGGTTAGTGTGGGATGTTGTACTAACCCATGGTTGGTAAATTTTGAAAGAAAAGTAACCATAATAGTATGAGTTACTATATTTTTGAAACATTATGTGATGAATTTTATTGTTTATGTATGAGAAACAAATCATATTGTGGAAAATTCCAAATTAAATACCTTAATTATGTTAAAAATCTAGTTGGTTTGGGCCATTGTAGCTGCTACTATAAAATTTCAAGTTTGTGTGATGACATTTCCTTGAAATAGGAGGAATTAATAGCACAAAATTGTTTCATTTTTAAACTACTGGTCCTAATTTCAATTGCTTAAGTAAAATTTTATAGATGTTGTGAGTTTTCTATGAGTTAGTGTTGGTGATTAGGGTAGGTATGCCTAAAATAAAAGAGGATAGCTATCAAAAATTATTTCTTTGGGCACTAGGATAACCACTTTTTGAGGGAGGGAAGATGTCATAGCCCCATCCCAATCCATAATTAGATGGGAAAGAATTAGTTTCATCTTAAACAAGATAAATGGATATGACTGTTATCCATGTTTACTTAATTGGTTTTTTATTGAGTTATGCAAATGCCATTGTCTTATATTCAATTATGTACACTCGTCATATTTCATTAAGAAACTTCTTGATAATTAATTACTTCTTACACAACTAGTAGGTAACATGGTTATGATAATTAGTGTTAGCAATCCATATTATATTGTAACTAATTACAAGATTGAACCAGTCAAAGGTCTTGGATAAGACTTAGTTTTGATTGTAAAAGGTTTTGTTATTTTCATGAGATTGGATTTGGTTTAATTAATGAGAATTATTTATATTACTAAACCTATGTAGAAGTCAATAAGTTAATTATTTATTACATAGATGCCATCTTTAACACTAGGATAATTATACCTTTTGGTATTTTATGATTTAATCTTGAATATGATTCTTTATGCTCAAATCAATTCATGACTATATATCATTATGTCATTTTTAAGTTGTGGTGTTTCTAAATTCAATTAATTAGTGAATCTCTATATTAAGTCATATACTTGACTACGTAGCTCAAAGATCATACTCTTTTGAGTATCATTCTTGAATCCCAAATTGTTGGCTAAGGCTTCAATGTTTTATTATGTTGCAAGATTCATTAACATATTTTGCATTTGTTCAAAAGGACTTAAATTGGGTTAACATATATGTTTGATTTCATTATTAAATTTTTTGAATATTCTTATTTTTATTAGTAAGTGACATCTTGATGGTAATATTAACTTTTAAAATTATTAAAACTTAATTCATGATTATATAAATCATCACAAAAGTTTACGTGAAAGCATAAATTTGATAAAAGGTTATCATTAATTTGAAAAGGGATTTTCTATAAAGGGCTTGGTAGACTTTGATATCATTACATTTTATATTTAAAGGTTGATTTTAGTCAACTTTAAAATGATTATGATTAAGGTTTTTACATTTTTGTTAGAAGAATTTTCCACTAGAGTCAATTTTGAATTATTGGTTGATGTGGGAGTTAGAATGGAGGTAATAAGTAGATTAAGATTTTTCCACTCCTAGTCCTATGCCTTATTTTTTACTATAATAATCATGAAGTGAGAAAAATTTTCACCAAATCTATGAGCTATGCTATTTTGGAGAATATAAAACCTTGATTGGTTTAAAAGGATCATTAGAGGCATGGTTAGAGATGATTGCATCTAGAGAAGGAGGGAAGTTTGGGGAGAAGTCCATAGAAAATAAGGAGTTATATCCTCATTATAAATTTACAAATATATAATTCTTTCTTTTTATAATTATGTATATTAGATTACTTATGGAGTTATGGAAAAATTATTTTGTGTTATTACTCAATTTGGTATCATGCCCATATACACATACCTAGGTATGCATATATGATCATGTACCTCGATTTGAGTAGAATGTTTATTTTATGAGGGATATAAATATTGGTTTTGGTTTGGTTTATTTTCTTCCTTTGGAAAAATGGATAGATTGAATGGACTATGAGTGGAATTGTGCAAATTTTTATTTATGTTAAGGGTCAAACCCTAGTTCCTAGGAAACCAGGTTTGTGTTCATGTTTGTCATATTGCCTACATGATGGTGTAGGGGTTGCATTTTATTTTATTTAAATTAAGCTAAAAATAATGTAATAACATAATATCCATTGGGTTAAGCCATGACTATGATTAAAACCTCTAGGATGAAGTTATTAATTGTGAAGATTTCTATTATTAGATTGATTATGATGATATAATTGAAAAAGGTGCTTATTGAGATGTTAGTTGTTTACACCTCCCTTTGGATTGTTGATTTTACTATCTTATGTTTATTTTAACATAATTCTAAATTGAGTTTAGTATGTGGATACTATAATCCTTTGATATTGGCATAAAATAAGTGGTAAATATTTGTTGATACTTTCTTGGTTGTATATTACTGATTCTTCTTGATTTAAGATGTTAATAATTTGGGTTTTACCTGGTTATTATTGTCACCAAATATTGTAACCTAGAAGAGGTTATTTAGGCTTCTTTTAGATTTATATAACATGGGAAAATTTCTAGGTATGTGGGTGTACTTATGTCAAAAATGAGCCTCTAGGTTAAAGAGCTAGATCCCTAAATATATTGTGCAACATTTGCCACTAGCACTACTATTTATTTATGGGGAAAAATTTTAGAAAATGCATAAATTGAACCTAATCTAAATAAGGTGATACATGAAGAATGTCTTCCACATGACCATCATATTCATACCACACTGAAATAAAAAATAAAATCTAATCTCTAAGCTTTAATAGATTATAACATAAGTATTTCAATATAAAGGTGAGATTTGAGCAACAACATAAGGTAAATAAAATAGAGGGTATATTACACACTCCAAGGACAATTGTACACTTGGGAAAACCTTACACACTAGACTATACTCTATATGACTTTTTAGATGGGGAACTCTTATTCAAACATGAAAGGATAAGGGAAAGAAGGATAGAGAATTATCACTTTTCACCATACATCACTTAAAAACTTAGACCAAATGTTCAAAAAAACTTAGAAACAAACTTATATTAATGTTCAAAAGTAGAATATAACATCAATCTAGTAGGGATTCACTATACATGTGTTTTTTTACAATAGCTCGAGAGTTATATTTATAGATAAATGGTAGTAAGAGAAAGGGAGCCTTGGCACTAAAAAATGAAAAATAATTAGTTTGAATTCTTTTACTATAGTTACAACTACTTCCATAAATTATGCTCCTTTATACCTTTTGATTGATCTTGATCACTTTCAGTGGTTACATAGTTATAATATTCCCTCTTTAATCCTTCCTAATGGCTACAATGGTGGAATCAAGAATTTGAGATGGATTTTGACATAAATGTGGTTAGAATAACTAGATAAATCTTATTAGGGATTTGTCATGATGCTAAACTATTCCAAACTGGTTTATCATGATGTGTACAGTGGAGAGAAGAGGTCCCTTTTAGGCAGTTGGTCTTGGAGGTGAAAACATTAAAGTATGTGTGTTTGCCTTGATGTTATCCTTTTAAATAATGGCTCTAGTTTGAATTTAACCATGTTAAAACTTGAATACATACATTTTATTACCTTTCACCATAAATATCTACTTTATCAACCCTTGCTCTGATTGGTCATTGAGAACTGGCTTGAATCCTTAACTTTTTGACCCTTACTCACACCGTCAAATTTGCTTGAGGTGAATGAATGCAAGCCTTTAGATCACTCTTTCAATTTTAAATCATATCCCTATTGGTTCCACTTGGAAAATTCACATTAATCTTTAGGATCCTACTATTATTCTATAGCCTCACGCACTTGTGCCATGCTAGTCGACCCCTCAAGCTCTCTAACTCTTTTGACCTCCACTCATCATTATATCTAGATTCTCAATCAAATGCCAATAGTTGATATACTAGGACCCACTTTTAAACTCTAATAGTTACTTTATGATCTTAATTTTGATGTCCTCATTCCCATTTAAATATGTTTACATGATAGTCATTGATGGTTATGCAACCATCAAATTTAAGCTCAATAGGATTGTCTTGATTTATCCTTAAATTTAGCATCCCACTAACCATCATTCAATGTTCCATAGAACATGATTGACATCTTGTGGAATGTCAAATTTAAGCACAAAAAGATATTTTCTTAAGCTTTATTTTGATGTTGGCTTAGACATCTCTGATAAATTTAAACTTCAATGATAATTTGTTAGGTCCTAAATTTGACATATTTAGGGCCATCCTGGACTTTTGAAATCAAACAACTATTTTTTTGGTCCTTTTGCTAGAATAATTTTTTTGGTAAAAATTTCCAAAAAAATATGCCTTAGTCTTTTACTTTGGGACAAAATCTCTAAAAGAAATTTGCCTTTGATAAAAATGTCCAGACAATCTTCCTAAAGGAATTATATTTAGAATGGCCCTATGAACCCTTTTTAAATGGCCCTTTTCACCTTATAAAATCTCCCTTTTTAATTCTTGAAATTACCCTTCAAAACTTTAACTTGGTTCACCTTTCTCTAGAAATATCCTTTGATAAAAATGAAGAGGACACTTGCCCAAAAAATTGGCCTGTAGGGACTTTTACATTGGACCATTCCCCAAGAAAATTACCCTTCAAATTTTTTTAAATAACCCTTAAAAACTTTGTCATGGTCCACCTTGATATAGAAATATCCTTAGGGAAAAATGAAGTAAACACTTGTTCAAAAAATTGGCCTTTCAAGACTTCTACATTGGACCATTCTCCAAGAAAAGTACCCTTTACGGAAATTATTTGGGATACGCACTTGAAAAATTTACCTTCATAAAATTTTAAAAGGAAAAATCTCTCTAAAATATACCCTTAAAAACTTTTTCAAAGTTCCCTTAAGCGAAATTAAAGTGGACCATTCTACCAAGAAAAGACCCTTTGGAAAATTTGCACTAGACCTTTTACTTGAGAAAGATATCATTCAAGATTTTTGAAAAGGTACACTTTGAAGAAATGGACCTTTAGGGAATTTTTTTTGGTAAAAATGCCTCAAACATTTCCCAACACTTAGCCAAAATAACCCTGAAATAAAAGTCCAAAAATTATTCAAACACTTAGCCAAATAAAGTGGGATAAAACTCATGAAAGAATAAGCCTTATATATTTACGAGCTTTGTTTGGAGCACTTTCTCTGAAGGAATTATAAATTATCCAATCACTTGGAAAAAATAATGAAATTAAACTCCCAAGTGCAATGTTAGGCTCTTCTGGACCTGCTCTTATAACTGCTCAATGCCATGAAAATCTACTACTTGCATACATGATCAAAAAAAATATTAAGACACCAGAAGACACAAGGGCTAAGCTAAGCCATGAACAAAACTTAAAATTAAATATTAAATGACATAAAATTAGTTAAAACATACCCTATAACATTATAAAATTCCCCTATACAAGATTCTAACTATAAGGGGTTGATCCATTTTGGTCTGTGGGAAAAAATGATCAACATCTTTGGCAAGTTCCCAAGGGTGGCATGCTTTCTATGTCATAACCAGTTGCTTAATCTTGTCCATTTAGATATGAAGTCACAAGTATATAGGTTGGAAATATAAACTACTTTGAACAGCACATGAGACATAGAAAATAACAGGAACAGAACACAAAGCAAGGAACTAAGCAAAACACATTGTGCTTAAAAAGTACTTATTAAGACACAATAGAATAAGAAAGGAAACACACACCTAACCTAATATTTAAAATATGGACCTTCATATATCAATAATAGGGTTTTAAATATATCCCATTCATATGGATAAGTAGTTATTCTCCAGTCATCCTTGCTAGCTGAAAGGAGTTGCTTTGTTTGCACTTGGTGATGACATACAATCCACTCCATAAGGCATCAAAATTAGTATGACTTCCTAAATTTTCTCTATATTCATCCCATTTGAATACTATGTCACCTTCTTGAAATGATCTTAGAGCTTCCTTCCTATAAAAATACCTCTTCATCAGTACTTGGTGATGTTCCATAGCTTGATGAGGTTTACCTCTGGTCTCTTGCAACTCCATTAATTCTATCAATCTCACTTCCATTAGAGTGTTTTCAAGTAATTCTAGTTGGTGTGATAATTATAAGGTAGGAATATCTTGAGATATCGATAGCCTGGCTTCCCTTCCATAGACAAGCATAAAATTAGAATTCCCTATTGACCTCTTGCGAGTTATCTTATCAACCCATAAGGTTATCTTCATTGTGGTGTGCCAAGCTCTTTAATTATGCTCTAGGTTTCTCTTGATGATTTTTATTAGGTTATTTTTAGTGGATTTAGCTAACCCATTACCTTAAGGGTAATAGTTGGGTGAAGTGCTCAAGAATACAATATTTCTATTTACTTAGTCAACTATCCTAGCACCCATGAAATCAAGAGCATTGTTTGAAATAATAGTAGAAGGGGTACCGAAACTTGTTATGATTCTATCATATAAATCCAATATGGCACTCTTGTTAGCCTCTTTCAATGCTACTACCTCAACAAATTTGGTAAAATATTTAGATATTGTGAGTATCCATGTGTGCATAACACTTAATGGGGGATTTATCATGCTAATGAAATCAAGACCCCATTTCAGGAAAGGTTAGTCCACTTGGATAGGATTTAGAAGAAGAGATGTAAACTTTTGATTTCCTAAAAATAAAGCACATTACCCAAACCTTCTCACCTGATCATGGAAATATTTGAAGATTTTTGGCCAATAATAGCCAACCCTCATGATCTTAGTGGTTGTGGTCCTCAGAAAGAAATGGCCTCTTTCTATCCCATCATAGAACTTCTCAAGCAACACTCCAAACTAGTCATGGTTAATGTATCTCAATATTAAACCACTTATGTCCCTCCTAAATAGTACACCATCCAAAATACAAACTAGAATAGATTGTAATCTAAAATAACTCCTTTGTGATCTATTCCTATTATTAGGGTGCTCACCATTTTAGAGAAATCTGACCATGTCTTGCATCAAACTTTGTGGAGGTAATAGACCAGTTGGCTGGGGACACTCATGGTTAACTATAAATTCTTATTTTTATTCATGAAGGTCTAAAGATATATGTTTATAAAGGCCTCTACCCCTTACCAATTTTGTCACTTTGATATCAACATCATACTCCATCACCTTAGTGATCCACCCTACCCTCTTTTCACTAAGATCTCTACTCAAAATAAACTCCTTGGTATTGGGATGAGAGACCATAACATGAATCTTGTTATTTAACACCATATGTCTAAATTTTTTTAGTACTCTCATAAAAACAACTTATTTCTCCACAAAGGTGTACTTTATGTCATATTCTTCTAAACCTTGACTGAAGAATGCAATTGGTTGCTCCATGCCCTCATCATTCTTTTGCATCAGCATGGCTGAGATAGTATCAAGATTGGAAAATGAATAAACCATGAAGTCCTTAATTAAATTAGGACTCAAAAGGGTAGGGGATTCTATAATTTCTTTCTTTATGGCTTCAAAACCAATCCTACCCTCTTTGGTCTAGGAAAAGACTTGGTTCTTCTTGAGCATAGATCTGATAGGTTTTACTAAAGATCCAAAACTAGGTATGAACCTCCTTAAAAAATTTATCTTGCCCAAGAAACTTTGAATACCTTTCTTATACATGGCCAATGATAAGCCTATAATAACCTCTATTCTCTTAGGATCAATAGGCATACCATACTTTGAAATAATATGTCCTAGGATTTTACCTTCATGAACAACCAAAATGCACTTTTAAGATTAAGGGATACCCCATACTACCTTCATCTTTCAAACACTTACCTTAAGTGTTGCATGTGTTCACTTTAATCCTAATAAAATATTTTTATATCATCCAAATAAACCAATACCATCTCATTAATCAAATCTTTGAAGGCCATGACCATCACTCTTTGAAAAGTGGCATCGGCATTGGATAGATGAAAAGGCATCTTCTTGTAAGTAAGGGTTCCCAATTTGGTTGTGAAGGATGTCTTAAACTGATCATCTTCATTGACTAAAATATTATTGTATCCTAAATAGCCATCCAGAAGGAAGAAACATTGAGACCCTAAAACCATCTATAGAATTTTGTCCATTGAGGGTAGAGGATAGTGATCTTTGAGTGACACTTTATTCACATATCTAAAACCTACACAAATCCTTATATCCACATTATTATTTCTAAGAGGCACAAGTTTAGACACCCAAATTGAATGCTTGATGGGAAATACTATCTCAGATTCAAGGATCTTGGTGAGCTCCATCCTCATGAGTTACTCAAATTTAGGGTTGATGGGTCTTTGATTTTTTCTAACCAATTTTTCTCCTACTTCCAATTCGATGGTATGGTTTTATAGGATAGGATAAAATAATTTTAGTTCCTTATATTCCCAAGCAAAGATATCATGAAACTTTTTTCATAGATTAATGAATGCTTGCTTTTTAAATATAGAACATACCTTGCCTAGTTTGAGGAGTTTGTCTTTGAAGATTGAGACTCTTTCATAATTCTCCTCTTTTTTATATACACTCACTTTCTCCTTCATCTTCTGATCATTATAATTAAAGATAATTTTTAAGGTCACAAAACCCCTAGGTATCTTATTGGTCCTTAGTTATACAATCTAATCACCCAACTGTTCTTAGAACCTCCTCTAATTTCTTGAAGAAAACTCAACCTCATTTTTCAAGAAGCACACAATGTGTTTGTCACTATCAAACACTTTCCAAGAAATTCATTATTATGTATAAAAGGTATGTCAATGATATTTATATGAGATTGCTTTCCTTCCTCTTTTATAGTAGTTGGAGTGTCAAATTGGGATCTTATAGTAGCTAGTCTATTAGCATGACTATTTTGGTCCCTTAAGACTGAGTGAATGTTGAAATGCATCAAATTATTTAATTATATCCCATTCCCTATTACTTTACAACTTAATCAAAGGGTTTTTTTAAATAATCACATTCCTCGCTTGGTTCATAACCAATTCATTATCTCCATACACTCACAGGTTCTTGATTTTTTTCTCCTTACCTATTGAAGGTCATGAATCAAACCTTCATACTCAACCATATTAAAATTGAAAATAAAATGAAATTTATACAAATCATAATATTAATATTTATATAGAGAGACCAAGTTAACACTATCCCCTACACCAACCCTACTTCTTGAAACGTCAAAAAATATCTTCCATAGTTCATCATCTTTGTCTTATTCCTTGGTAAGTAAAGGTGTTGGTATTCCTTCCTCATGTATACAATATGTTCCTAGATAATTTTCCTCCATGAGAGCATAATTATCCTTCTCGTATATATTAGTACCATATTCATCAAGAAATAAATCTACAATGCCCTCAAGCTTGGAAGAAGTGCCATCATCTAGAATAGAATCCTTTACCTCATGATTAACACAATTCAAATTAAAAATTATCTCAATGTAAGGTTAAATATGAAACCTTACAATAGGTTATGTCTTAATTTTCACTCTAGTCTCATACCTTGTTTTGAAATCCAAGAAAGACTAGTTGACTAAGAGATAGCCACCTATCTTGGCTATGAAGTCCCTTGATAAGCAGATGGAAAAGTGGGCTAGCAAATCAACCACAACAATGTATTATAAGATAGGGAAACTAGGACAACCATGTAGGAAAACCTTAAAGCCTTTTATCATCCCTACTATCTTGATAGGTTTACCATCTAATTAAAGGACTCCCTTGATATGTAGCTAATATTTTAGGCCTAGTTTGTTAGCTACAATTTTGGTCATGATAGAAGTAGAAGTTCCACTATCAACTATGAAATTATGTACCAATTTATCACCTATAAGAAGGGTGAGGTAAATTGGTGGAGGTTTCTTAGCTTTAGTGGATGTTTCAATAATGGTACTAGAAGAATTTTCAATAGCAACATGGTTATGAATTTGATTTGAGGTTGAGGTACTAGTAGTGATAACAAATAATATCCTTTGTAGGAGCTCCTTTTAACTAGGAATATCAAGTACATCCCAAATAAAAATGGATGCCTTAGTATTATTTAAGGAATCTATGATTTTTAATGAAATAATACCTACTTTCTCTTAGGATTTTGTTGTTAGGAATAAAACACTTAAATCCATATCTACTATTCACATAAACTAGATCTAAAGCTATGCACTAAAATACATCACAAAAACATTCTTTAATTCACCATTAATATGAAAGCATAAATGAGAACAAGATAATAATAACATAGATAACACAAATCTAACATGGTTCACCCAATGTGGGCTACACCACCAATTAAAGTTATCAAATAAATCAGTAATCTAAAACAAGATTATAATGAACTCTCATAGAGATAGAAAAATATCTAGTAGAAAATGTTACACAAAAACTACACTTTCACCTACACCTGCACAATGTTGTATCTCACAATTTTATAGACCACACCTTATAATGAACAACTACACTTTGTAAAACACCTGCACTTTGACTCTGATCCTCAAAGCCACACCCTAAAAATAAACCACCAACCTCTAAAGGCCACACCATACCCTGTATTTATAGTAAAATGAATAAAATCCATATAAGGAGGAGCAAATATGAAATGCTTATCCAAGATAAGCATTATCCAACATGTGACAACCCTCCTCCACCTCATCAAGCCTATCTAAAAACTCTCCTATGGAGGAGTTATCCATATTCATCTCTCCATATTTTAAGGCCACATTTTCCCAAAAACATGTGATCACAACCAACTCCACTCAACAAGGAAGGAGTTCCCTTTTCCAAAAAATAACTAGATTCCTAAAAACAAAGAAGTCAACATGAAAAATGCATCTAAAAACTAACTCCATGAAATATGGAATACACATAAATTAAGAATACAAGGAATATTCCACTCACATGTGGAGAACATGAAAATTATGACCCCCACATCCTTAGATCTATTTAGGCCCCTAAAATTTATTTCTATGGTCATGTGATAGCCCTAAAGGGATCCACACTCAATAATATCCCACTTGGATATTGTTTCTCCTAAATATAATCTATCACTGCTCCATGACCACTAAGGCCAACCAAATCTAAACATAGTCTCAACTTGTCCAATGTGACCACCTTGGTCATAATATCTATAGGATTTTGGCTAGTATGAATCTTTTCCATCTTCACCAAGTTCTCTTCCAAAGCTATTCTAATGAAGTGATAATGTAATTGATTGTGTTTCATCCTCAAGTGGAAAACAAAGTTCTTTTCTAATTGAATAACACTCCGATTATCACTGTATAGTCTCCCAACTTCCTTCTCATGCCCCAACTCTCAAAACAACTCTTGTAAACAAATCATCTCCTATCTAGCCTCTATGGTAGCAACATACTTTTCCTGTATGGTTAAAAAATCCACAACCTTATATATCTGGGAAATCCAATTAACTTTTATATCTCCAACAATAAATATATATCCTATCATACTTCTATTATAAATATCCCCTACCATATCTGAGTCTACATAACCATGCAAAATGGTATTTGATCCACCATAACATAATGCAAAATTAATGGTTCCTCTCAAATACTAAATATTCCATTTCATTTCTTGCTAATGCTCATAACCTAGATCAGTCATATACTTGCTCACAACTCCCACTGCTTGGACAATAACTAGCCTAGTATAAACCATGGCATACATCAAGCTACCAACTATCGAGGAGTAAGGTACCTTAGATATTTTAAGATTTTTAGCTTCTATCTTGGGACACTAATAATTTGACAATCTAAAGTGGCTTTCCAAAGGAGTAGCAATAGATTTAGCATCCAACATTATAAACCTTTCCAAGACTTTCTTCACATACTCTTATTGGTATAAGATCAACTTCCTCTCCTTCCTATCATGAGAAATCCTCATACCAAGGATTTTCTTTGTAACACCTAGATCCTTTATAGAAAAGGAGTCACTAAGCTATTTCTTGAGCATATTAATATGTTGTATGTTCTTTCCTAAAACTAACTTCTAATTGACATACAAGCATAATATAATAAAGGAACCATCATCAAAATGTTTGATGTAATCATAATAATCAGAATGACACCTTTGATATTCTTATTCGAACATAAAATAATCAAATTTATTGTACCATTGCCATGGAGCTTATTTTAGGCCATACAAGCTCTTATTTAGTTTGCATACATAGTCCTCCTACCCTTTGAACTCATAACCCTATAGCTGCTTCATAGACAACTCTTCATCCAAATCACCATGAAGAAAAGTAGTTTTCACATCTAATTGTTCTAAGAGCAAATCCTCAACTGAAACTAAACCAATAACAATCCTAATATAATTCATTTTTATAATAGGAGAGAAAATATCATCAAAATCAATACCTAATTTTTGTGCAACCCCCTTAACCACCATCCTAGCCTTATACTATTTTCTTCATTCATCCTCTTCTTTGATCTTGAAGATCGACTTGTTTAGCAATGCACTCTTTCCCTTGGGTAGCCTAACCAAATCCCATGTTTGGTTCTCCATGAGAGATCTATGCTCCTCATCCATGGGTTATTCCCATTTCAACTTGGCATCTACCTGCATTACTTCCTCATAAAACTCTGGTTCTCCATTATTAGTAAGTAATAAATAATTCAAAGAAGGATAAAAATGTTCAGGTGATCTTCTTACCATTGGATTTTTGGGTGCTTATGTAGAAGATTTATGAACTAAATATTTGGATACTTTTCCATCTTCAATGTCATACAATACTATGTACTCTTTCTATTCATGTTCATGTTCCTGCAATTGATCCTTATGCATGACTTTTTCATTAAAGACTACATCTCTAGACCAAAATATTTTCCTATCTTTAATGATCCATAAATGGAAACTAAAGTCATCCTCACCATAACTAACAAATGTGAATTTATCTAATTTATCCTTTAGCTTAGTCCTATCCTCTTTTTTGATGAGAGCAAAAGCCTCACATCCAAAGACTCTAAGAAAAAAATAATCAACATTCTTACCAGACCAAGCTTATTTTGGAATGACTCCATCCAAAGGCATAGAAGGTCCTCTTTTAATTAGATATATATCCATGCTAATGGATTCTACCCAAAATTATAAAGGTAACCCTACATGTAACCTCATACTCCTAACACATTTCATTATTTTTCAATTCATCCTTTCATATAACCCATTCTATTGTGGAGTTCTTAGAACCATCCTTTCCCTATGGATTCTATTGTTAGAAAAATAATCAAAGAAATCATTACTACAATACTCACCTCCATTATTTTATTTGAGACATTTCAAATTGAGACTTGTTTCATTCTCAACCAAGGCTTTCCACTTCTTAGAAGTGTCAAATACATCAAATTTATTTTTAATGCAATAAACCCAAACTTTTTTAGTTGCATCATCTATAAAATTAGAATAGCTCAAGTCCATGTGTTCCCATTCTACATTTTAACCTAAATAAAATCTTTCCCCACTATCTCACATGGTTCGTCATCACCAAGATATACATGTCCTAGATTATCTTGAACATAATCAGTAAAATAATGCTTATGTGGGGTGGCATGAAAAGAAGCCCCTGAATCTAATACCCAAGACTCAAAAAAAACTATCCATAGAAATAATTAAGGCATCTTGACATGATTTAATTTATGTCACATTTACCTCATTCATTTCCTCCATGTTGGCATTCTTATCTCAAAATGACCAACAATCCTTCTTTGAGTGTCCACTCTTCCCATAATGTTAGCATATCATCTTGGATCTAAATCTAAACTTAGATCTACCTTTTGACTTTCCTTGATTACTTTTTATCTTATCCTTTTACCTCCCTCTATTATCAATGGATAAATCATTACCTAAATATGATTCACTAGTGCTTTTCCTTCACATCTCTTTGCTAAGGATCACACCTAAAACATCCTCAAAATTCAAGCTTCCCTTGGCAAGGACTGAATTACTCATAGCCATAACCAAATTATCCCAACTATTAGGAAACAAACATAATATTAGCAAAGCTCTAACTTCATCATAAAACTTGATTCAAACTAAAGTGAGCATACTTACAACTATATTAAAATCATTTAGATGAATAGATATTGAACCATTCTTAGACATTTTCATCTTAAACAATCTTTTCATAAGAATTTTTTTTATTAGAATCTAAAGGTTTTTCATACAATTTTTTAAGTTTATACATGATATCTTTTGTGTTTTTCTCATCAAAAATAATTAAATACAATCAAGGATGCAAGGCATAGCTGAATGGCTCCCAATGCCTTCCTATCAAGTAATGACTAATTTGTGTCACTTATACTTATAATTTGTTCTACTTTCCCCTCCGAGGGAAGATGTAGATCCTTGTAATATAGGTAATCCTCCATCTAAATTTTCTACGAAACCAAAATGCTTATCATCAAACTTCTCCACTCTAAATTTGATCTCTTCTCCCAGATCTCCCACTCAAGCTAATAGCCTTCTTGTGATTTACCACTTCAACAAAACACATAAACCAATGCCTCTGATACCAATTTTTAGGAATGAAACACTTAAATCTAGATATACTATTACCATAAACCAGATCTAAAGCTATGCAATAAAATGCATCATGAAAACATTCCTTAATTCACCATTAATATGAAAGGATAAATGAAATCAAAATAATAATAACACAGATAACACAGATCTAACATGGTTCACCCAATGTGGGCTACATCCATTAATGAAAGTTCTCAAATAAATCAGTAATCTAAAACAAGATTATAATGAACTCTCATAGAGATAGATAAATATCCTATAGAAAGTGTTACATAAGAACTGCACTTTCACCTACACCTACATAATGTTGTATCTCACAAGTTACTAAACCACACCCTGTAATGAACACCTACACTTTAAAAAACACATGTAATTTAACTCTGATCCTCAAAGCCACACCTTGTAAACAAACCATCAACCTCTAAAGGCCACAACACACCTTGTATTTATAGTAAAATGAATAAAATTCACAAAAATAAGAGCAAATGTACAATACTTATCCAAGATAAGCATTATCCAATGTGTGACAACCTTCCTCCACCTCATCAAGCCTATCCAAATGCTCTCCCAAGGAATAATTTTTCATATTCATCTCTCCACCTTCTAAGGTCACATTTTCCTAAAATCATGTGATCATAACCAACTCCAATCAACAAGGAAGGAGTTCGATTTAAAAAAAAAAAAAAAACTAGCTTCCTCAAGACAAGGAAGTGAACATGGAAAAGGCATATAAAAACTAACTCCATAAAATATGGAATACATAGAAATTAAGAATACAAGGAATATTCCGCTCACATGTGGAGAACATGAAAATTATGTCCCCACATCTTTGAAGATCTTTAGGCCCCCAAAAATTATTCTTATGGTCATGTGATAGCCCCAAATGGCTCCACACTCAACATTTGTAGGCATAAAACTACTTGAAACTTGAGGAATATGGGTAGACCTTACCATATTTTGACTTGTTAGAGGTGTAGAAGCCTTTAAAACTACCACAAAAACCTTTGAAACTATCATAATTGAAGCTACATCTTGTTGCCTTATAGGAGAGTTGGATGAACCTATAGGCACGTTGTTGCCATCTCTTAGAGCCCTCTTCTTGGCCCTTGTATTGTCTATAACAGAGGATCCTTGATTTAGCAAAAAAGTGTCTTTAACTAGAAAATTGGTGAATATTTCTCCCTGAGGTTTCCAACACTTATTAGATTACATCATTACTTCCTCTTCATTTTATAGGAGGGGAGTATCTATCCCTTGAGACACTAGATATTTCTCTCTATTCTGATTGGCATCCATAAATTGGTCTTGATACCAACCTTCTCTCTACACTAAATTGCTATGAATTGGTACCATGTCCTTTGCAATGATGGTAGAGTTAGGGTTGCATGTATTAGTAGGCATATTGGGATTAGGTTACCATTGGCCTCTACCTCTCCCATATTTCTTACCATACCATTGATTATATGGGTAAGGGTTTTGATAAGCACCTTGTTTCACATTAGCTTGTCTTTTTTGAGCCTTTAAGTATAGAAACTTTGCCTACTAATCAACACTATTTTTTGCTTGCCTAGGAGCTACCTTAGTTTTGATATTAGCACTAAGAACTTGGGCTAAATTTGGAGTACTAATAGAATCATGAAATAAATGAGGCATAAATACTTTAGGTGGAAACCTTTTAGCTTGAATGAGATTATTTTTAGCTTTGATAGAAAGCTCATATACTTTAAGGTGGGTGGATCTTCCCATAGATTAAATCATAACAACAATTTTAGTCCTACTGGCTCTTAAATAGGGAGCACAAAACTAGAAAGTGGTCTCATAAGAGGAGGAAACCTATGCCAAGTCTTTTTAAACCTTTTTTTGAAGTCATGCATTACTTATTTGGGTCCCCTTTTTATCACATTAAGCTAATGTATGAGAGAAACATGGTCACTTTCATTCCTATATCTGGAAGTCAGCAACACTACAAACTCATCCCATGTCATGATGCATCCTACTTCTAGAGTATTGTACCAATAAAGAGTTTCCCCTTTAAGGGACATGGAAAGGAGCCTAATACCAATGTTCTCTTGAATAATATTGTGGAAAATGCAAAAATTAGAAACATATCTAATATGCTCACTAGGTGTGATATAGATCTCACCATTGAATGTGGGCACACCTTTTGTGGCATTAGGAGGGATGGCATCATAAGCATGAAGTTGGATTAGATTATCAATGTTTAAGGTAGGAAAAGTATGAGGTATATCCATGTCTTCTTCTTTAATATTTTCAACTTCTTCAACCTTTTCCTCTTCTTCCTCCTTAGCAAAATCTACTCATTATTCAAAGGTTATATTACATTATGGATACTAAATGGCAAGAGGGATATTAGGCTAAATGGGTGTCTCAATAGTACTGGATGGTCTAGTAGAGGATGACCTAGTGAGGACCATGAATTATGGGGAGAAATTTTATAAAAAAGATGGTCTTGAAACCATAATTACTTTGAGGAATTAACAAATGCTGAGTAACACACCACTTTATAGCTAGTGTTATCAAGACTGACATTAACCTTGACAATTTATCTTGAAGACAATGGTCCCATTGAATGTGCCAAAACTATTGTCACCAATTATTACACCCTAGAAAAATCTGTTTAGGCTTCTTCTAGATTTGGGCAACATGGGAACATTTCTAGATATGTGGGTATACTTATTTCAAAAATGAGCGTCTAGGTTAAAGGGCTATCTCCCTGAATATATTATTCAACATTTACCATTAATGTTACTATTTATTTATGGGTAAAAGAGTTATAAAATGCATAAATTGAACCTACTCTAATGAAGGTGATACACCAAAAATGTCTTCCACATGACCATCATATTCTTACCACACCAAAATAGAAAATGCATACTAGTCTCTAAGCTTTAATAGATTATAACATGAGTATTTCAACATAAAGGCAAGATGTGAGTAGTAACACAAGGTAAATGAACTAGAGGGTAGATTACACACTCCGAGGTTAATTTTACACTTGGGAAAACTTTACATACTAGACTACACTCTATATGACCTATTAGAAAGGGAACTCTTGCTCAAACATGAAAGGATAAGGGAAGGAAGGATAGAGAATTATCACTTATTTCCATACATCACTTGAAAACTTATACCAAATGTTCAAAAAAACCCAAAAATAGACTTGTATTAATGTTCAAAAGTAGAATATAACATCAATCCAATAGGGATTCACCATACATGGTGTTTTTTTACAATATCTCAAGAGCTATATTTATATAAGAATGGTAGCAAGAGAAAGGAAGAATTGGCACTAAAAAATGGAAACCAATCATTTTGAATTCTTTTACCATAGTTACAACTACTTTTTCAAATTATGCTCCTTTAAACCTTTTGATTGATCTTGGCCACTTTCAGTGGTTACATAGCTACAATATTCCCTCATTGATCCTCCTTAATGGTTGTAATGGTGAAATCAAGCTTTCAAGTTTGGTTTTGACATCAATATGGTTAGAATAAATAGATCAATCTTGTTATGGCTTTGTTGTGATGTTAAACTATGTCAAATTGGTTTGTCATGACATGTATAGTGGAGAGAAGAGGTCCCTTTCAAGAAGTTGTTATTAGAGGTGAAACTATTGAGGTCTATGCATCCACCTTGATGGTATCCTTCAAAATTATATCTTTGGTCTAAATTGAACCATGTTAAAACATGGATCCATCCATTTTATTACATTTTCCCATTAAAATCTACTTTATTGACCTTTCTTTTGATTGTTCATTGAGAAATGGATCAGATCCTTGACTTTTTGACACTTGATCACACCATTAGATTTTCTTGAGGTGAATGAACATGATCCTTTGGATCACTCTTTGAATTGTGAATCCTATCCCCACTAGTGCCACTTGGAAAATTTGCATTAATTCTTAAGATCCTATTATCAGTCCATAGCCTCACATACTTATGCCATGTGTTGATCCCTCTGACTCGAGCTCTCTGACTCTTTTGACCTTTACTTACCATTAGATCTGGATGCTCGATTAAATTCCAACCATTGATCTGTTTGGACCAAATTTTAAACTCCAATGGCTATTTTATGATCTTAATTTTTATTCCCTTGTTCCCCTCAAAAGATGTTCTCATGACCATCATTGAAGGTCATGCGATTGTTAAATTTAATCTCAATAAGATTGTCTTGCTTTATCCTTAAATTTAACATCCCATTGACCATCATTCAATATTTTATATAATATTATTAACATCCCATGGACCATCAAATTTAAGTGTAGATATATCTTTACCCAAGATTTATTTTGATGTCGGTGTAGACATATCTAAGAAATTTTACCTTCAATGATCATTTATCATGGCCTACATTTGACATCTATGGGGTTGTCCAAGACTTTTGAATTTTTTGTTTCTTTTAGTCCTTTTTATGGAGCAATTTTTTTAGGAAAAATGTCTAAAATAAATCTTCCTTAGCCTTTTGCTTTGGGATAAAATCTTTGAAATAAATTTTCCTTCGAGAAAAATGTCCCAGATAATCTTCCTGAAGGAATTATATTTAGAATGACTATATGGCCCTTTTGGAAATGGTCCTTTTCCCCTTAGAAAATTTACCTTTATAACTATAAAAAATACCATTTGGAACTTTATCTTGGTATACCTTACTGTAGAAATATCCTTTTGGAAAAATGAAGAGGACACTTGCCTTAAAAACTAGCCTTTTGAGACTTCTGGATTGGACCATTCCCTAAGAAAATTACCCTTTATAAATTTGAAAAATACCATTAAAAACATTTAAAATTAACCTTTAGAAATTTGTCTTGGTCCACCTTAATATATAAATATCCTTAGGGAAAAATGAAGAGGACACTTACCCAAAAAATTGGCCTTTTGGGACTTCTGCATTGGACCATTCCCCGAGAAAAGTACCCTTCAAGGAAATTGTTTGGGACACTCACTTGAAAAAGTGCCTTTCATATATTTTGAAAATGACTAACCTCTCAAAAATATACCCTTTAAAACTTTTTCAAAGTGGCCTTCAAGGAAATTGAAGTGGACCATTCTCCCTAAAAAAGAACTTTAGAAAATTATGTTGGACCTTTTGCTTGAGAAAGATATCCTTAAATATTTTTTCAAAGGTACACTTTGAAGAAATAAACCTTTAGGGAAATTATTTTAGAAAAAATTTCTAAACAAGTTCCCAACACTTAGCCAAAAAACCTTGAAACAAAGGTCCCAAAAGAATTCAAACACTTAACCAAAAAAAGTAGGATAAAACTCCTAAAAGAATTAAGCCTTGTATATTTGTGGGCTTTGCTTGGAGCACTTTCTCTGAAGGAATTCTAAATTATCCAATCACTTGGTAAAAATACCAAACCAAAACTCTCAAGTGTAACCTTAGGATTTTTTTGGATCTACTCCTGCAACTACTCAACACCATGAAAATCTTCTACTTGCATATATGATTAAAAATGATTCTTAAGACATCAGAAGTCACAAGGGATAAGATAGGCCATGAACAAAACTTAAAATTCCATATGAAATGGCATCAAATTATCTGAAACATACCCTATAACATTATAAAAGGACCCTATATAAGATTATGACTATAGGGGGTTGATCTATTTTGGCCTGCGGGAAAAAATGGTCAACAATTATGATAAATTAATTATAGTTACATTTGTATTATTATTTGACCATATGTTTAGAATTGAGTGGATTGTGATGGTCCTAGGTTAGGTTATTTCCAAAATAGGTTTTAATGATAATACCAACTCTTCTATTTATTATGCATAATTGTGTTTAGTAGTAAGTGAATATGGGTTTACATATTATAATTGGCATGATGTGCTATACTAGGATTTTAGATGTTAGTTAGATTTTAATTTAAGTGAAACTATTATATGTTTTAATAAGAAACTATTTCTATTCATGAAAAAATTGAACTTGATTCTCACCAAGCATGATATTTTTTATTTGATGAATAACTCCATTGTTTTGTATAATAAGTTTTTTAAGTTTTATTAAATGATTCTAAGTCATTATTGCTATTTTTTAAATTAACATTGATATGCAATAATGGGTGCATGATTGCTAATTGAAGTATTGCATAGCTAGATGGATTGTTCATTGTATATTTGTTCTTGTTAAATCTCAAACTTTAGCTTCATTCAATAATGCTACGGCCATGCCATTGATATGTAATAATGAGTGCATGATCAGTAACTAAAGTATTTCATAGATGGATAGATTGTTAATTATATATTTGTCTTTGTTAAGTCTCAAATTTTAGCTCATTCAATTGAATTGATGTATCATTAGTAAACTAATGATATTCTATTTAATGACTATAGTTTTTCTCTAAAAATTAAGACAATTTGTAATGGTAACTAACTATTATCATTGGTTACTATTTTCCTTTGGAATAATCTTAGTATGGCTATAGCTCTTCTTTTGAAGAATGATGTGAACACTATGTTGGTTATGGTCTCTTTGGAGATAATTTTATGCAATCATCATGTTCAATATGGATGAGTTGTATTAGTTGTATTTTTGATTTCCTTACATTAGTACAATATTGTATCTAATATGGTACAGGGTTGTAACTTATTTAAAAGATGATGTCACTATTTTGATAAAGTGTGTATGCAATAATAATTGCATGATGCATAATTAATTAATCCTAGATTAGATAAGATAGATCATACCTACACTTCCAATTGGGCATACACTTGTTAAGTGAGATCATGACCAATATGGGGATCACTTGTATCATTTGTCACAACACATCATGATAGGAAGGGTTATAAATCCTATAGTATAACACAATCACACAACAACCCTAAAATAATATTATAGTTTGATGTTCACTTATGTAATAAACAATAAAGTAAACTATTCTAATAACAAGAAAAGTAAACTAATCTAGTGCGCACCAAAGTTTGTGGCACAAAGTGGGGGTTAGAACAAAGCAAATAAATAACTAAACTAAACTAAACTAAACATGTATAAGAGACATATACTCATGTTAATGTATACAAAATCCTAATACATGGAAGATAAGAATAGATAATGCATTATCTATCTACTCTTACAAAGGAAAAATAAAGTTAGGAATACTTACCTTTGAAGATGAACCTATCGAGTCTCAACCTCTCCCTTGGCCAAGGTGATTTACAAGATATTGTTGTAGCTTATAAGGATAACCAAGATAAATAAGATCTAGGATATATGACCTACCTAACAATCTAAAGGACTTATCCATAAGACCAAATCAGAGCTCTAAAAGAAAGTATTAAACCCTAAAGCTTTATTTCTCAAGTAGAATGGTCAATAAGTAGATGTTTGTTATCACTTCTTTGCTTAATTCTTCACTATCTTTTAAATCTTATGAAATGGTGGTAAAAGAACTTGTATATATAGTAGTAACTTGCCTAAAAACCATTCAGACATGTCAGTTATACTAGGTCGATCGAGTTGACTTAGTACATTCTTGGGTTAATGCCTAAAGTCTGTGCTAGGTTGGTTAGGATGTAAACAAGTCAAAATAGAAAAGATGTCCCCAAAATATACTAGGTTGACTAGGTCAACCTAGTGTACTGACTAGGTAATAAGGTAAAAAAGGAATTAAATGAAGGAATAAATCATGATAATGATTGGAATGGATAGGAAAGAGAAGAAAAAGCCTAGTGTTCATGGTTTTAGGGAGATAATGTGTAGATAGCAAGTGGCAAAAGGAACAACAATATTATGAAGCACCGATGGTTTGACCACCCCTTTCCTGGTACACCCCTTAAGGCATTAACTTAGAAATATTGAGACTTGATAGGTTCTTACAAGATAAGAAGTGTCAGTAATCAGTAAAAGTTTGAAAATATTATGTGTATACATATACCCCAGTTGAAGTTCATCCCATGTCATGTAAGTACAACATGGGATGGTGCTTCAAAGATGATAAAACATAATGTTAATGCTAATTATGGTGTAATAGGAAGAAAATAAGATAAATGAAATGACTTAATTAAAAAACACATATGTTTAACTTACCTTAGTTCTTTTCTTAATTCTTCACTCTCTTTTGACTCTTATGAAATGGTGGTAAAGGAACTTGTATATATAGTAGTAACTTGCCTAAAAACCATTCAGACATGTCAGTTATACTAGGTCGATTGAGTTGACTTAGTAAATTCTTGGGTTAATGCCTAAAGTCTATGTTAGGTTGGTTGGGATGTAAACAAGTCAAAATAGAAAAGATGTCCCTAAAATAGACTAGGTTGACTAGGTCAACCTAGTGTACTGACTAGGTTATAAGGTAAAAAAGGAATTAAATGAAGGAATAAATCATGATAATTATTGGAATGGATAGGAAAAAGAAGAAAAAGCCTAGGGTTCATGGTTTTAGGGAGCTAGTGTGTAGATAGCAAGTGGCAAAAGGAACAACAATATTATGAAGCACCGATGGTCTGCTGACCCCTTTCCTGGTACACCCCTTAAGGAATGAACTTAGAGATATTGAGACTTGATAGGTTATTACAAGATAAGAAGTGTCAATAATCAATAAAATTTTGAAAATATTATGTGTATACATATACCCCAGTTGAAGCTCATCACGTGTCATGTAAGTACAACATGGGATGGTGCTTCAAAGATAGAACATGATAACACATAATGTTAATGCTAAGTGTGGTGTAATAGGAAGAAAATAAGATAAATGAAATGACTTAATTAAATAACACATATGTTTAACTTACCTTAGTTCTTTTCTTAATTCTTCACTCTCTTTTGACTCTTATGAAATGGTGGTAAAGGAACTTGTATATATAGTAGTAACTTACCTAAAAACCATTCAGACATGTCAGTCATACTAGGTCAATTGAGTTGAATTAGTACATTCTTGGGTTAATGCCTAAAGTCTGTGCTAGGTTGGTTGGGATGTAAACAAGTCAAAATAGAAAAGATGTCCCCAAAATATACTAGGTTGACTAGGTCAACCTAGTGTACTGACTAGGTAATAAGGTAAAAAAGGAATTAAATGAAGGAATAAATCATGATAATGATTGGAATGGATAGGAAAGAGAATAAAAAGCCTAGGGTTCATGGTTTTATGGAGCTATTGTGTAGATAACAAGTGGCAAAAGGAACAACAATATTATGAAGCCCTGATGGTCTACCCACCCCTTTCCTTGTACACCCCTTAAGGCATGAACTTAGAGATATTGAGAATTGATAGGTTATTACAAGATAATAAGTGTCATTAATTAATAAAAGTTTGAAAATATTATGTGTATACATATACCCCAGCTGAAGCTCATCACGTGTCATGTAAGTACAACATGGGATGGTGCTTCAAAGATAGAACATGATAACACATAATGTTAATGCTAAGTATGGTGTAATAGGAAGAAAATAAGATAAATGAAATGAATTAATTAAAAAACACATATGTTTAACTTACCTTAGTGTTGTAGATAAAGAAGAATACTATAAGAAAGTGAAGGCATCCAATGTAAAGCACACTAGGTGAACCTGTAGAAGTTAGTGTAAAAATAGCCAAAATTTGAATTTTTTGGAAGATATACATATGATAGCGGAAATTAGTCTCTACATAATCATGAATCTAATGCATTTTATGATTTAAAAAATGGATAACAAGAAATAAAGATATGAGCAAAATAAGGAATTTGAAGGAAAAGAATTGAGAATTTTGATTTTTTGAAAAAGTGGTTTTAAATATGAAAAAGAGAAATCCTTTTGTTATTTTGATTTTTAAGAAAGGAGAAAAAGAGATCTGGAAAGAAAACAAGCTAGGATGGTGAGAGAATGACATGTTAGGTAAGATAGAACCCAAAGAGAGAGAGCAAGTGCACTACATGTATGCACCCAAGAATCTCAAACCAGTTTTTGAAATTTACATTGATTTAAGTGAATTTTGAGTAAATTTTGATTTGAAGCATTTATACATATAAAAAATGAAAAAAATTAGGTTATAAGGGTATTAGATAAGAAGACAAGAAATGGGTTGGAAGGAAATAGGGAAAAAGTAAGAAAAAGACAATTTTTTAGCAAAATACACTAGGTCAACACATTGAACCTACTAGGTCGACCTAGTATATTCTGGCAGTTGAAACTAAGGGAAAAGGTATTCACTTAATTCATAAGTGCCAAAATGAAACTTGGATACTGGGGAGAAGAAGATAAAAGTAAAATTGAGAAATTTAGGATAAAATAAGACAAAAATAGGGAAATTTTTGGTCAAACTAGGTTGACAAGGGAGCCAAAATAAGCACAAAAAAGTATGTAGAAAACCAAAAGAGGGATAAAATGGCCTGAAATGACCAAAGAAGGTTAAGAGGGACCAAAATAGGATTAAAATGAATAGATTAAGATTATTTTTTTATTAAAGATATAATGTATTGTGATTATACATGACATGAAAGGACTAATACATCCTTTATTATTTCTTGATTACAGAGATGATCATGGTTCCAGAGACTTCTAGACATGTCATGGTTGCCAAATTTGTTAGAGAGATTGATATATGGAGTTAGAAATAGAATAGTAGTCATAAGTCTAGTAGGTATAACAAATATGTGCAATATCCCCTTGAGTGTGGATGTATTGGTCATGTTCTTTGGTTATTAGGAATGGCTAACCAATGCCTTTATATGGGAGGTGGATGGGGATGTGATAGAGGTGGATATCACAATACAAGATTTCCATATCATCCTTGGAATACCTATAGTAGGAGTACCAATGATCATAGGGCTACCAAAAAGCATAAAGGAGAGGAGAGCCCTAGCCATGTGGGTTATAGGCTCAGAGATGATATTATCAAGGTGAAGAGTGAGTATGGATGATGTGTATATATCATAGATTTTAGATCTTTATAAGGTATTGATATGCCTTGTGATACAAAAAGTGCTCTATCATAATGTAGATGGTAAGGTATCATTGTACATGATAGGCTTTAGCAAGATGATGATGGAGGAGGGATTACTATATAATCCAAGATCTATCATCTATGTCTAACTTGTTCATGATCTATTTGAGATGTGGGTCAGAGGACATAATAATATGGGACTGATCATACTACTAATAACATGGATATATGAGATATTTCTTATGT
The DNA here is from genome assembly GCA_037957365.1 of Torreya grandis. Lineage (NCBI taxonomy): Eukaryota > Viridiplantae > Streptophyta > Pinopsida > Cupressales > Taxaceae > Torreya > Torreya grandis. The sequence goes on along the minus strand of JARHVA010003926.1, from coordinate 1,239,346 downwards.
ATTAACTTATTTAGTTACCCCATACGATTGATAATAGGTCACCTAGGGTGAGGAGATAGAGGGAGGACCAGGTAGCATGGGTATTACCTCATGTTCTAGTCATATAAATGGTGAGATGCATTGACATAGTGTGGTAACCATATGAGCAACTAGAAACTCCTTAGGAGAGATAACACATAGTTAGACCAGTACTAGAGAGAAGAAAGGTGATAGGTCACTATACATGGTGGAGAGAACCACATCTAGTGGCATGGGTACCAGGATAAATATGTCTAACTCATCTAGTGACATTGATACTCATGCTCAAGCAGTGGAATCTGCATGTGTAAGATCTATGAGGGAAGAGGGGACTCATACCATTAATAGTAAGATCAAAATTTAGGACACATTGGGATTGACTATAGATTAGTTAGGTATGATGAGGGGTAGATTAGGAGGAGGTAGAGGTAGTGGAAAAGATACCAGATGTAACACCATTAGATCCATAAAGAGATGAGCTATGGCTATTAAATACATGATAGTGACAAAGGTAGGAGGAGAGAGTGGATACCCTCATCATCCTTGGTGATTTATAAAATGATCCAAAAGAGTGGATAGAGAGACCACTCAGATGGAGGCTAAGATAGATGTGAGCCATGATATCTAGGTTTGAGCTAAGGAGGTGATTGATAGAGGAGATAATAAGAGGCCACATAGATGGGGATAATATGCTAGTAGTCATGTATATGGTGAGACCGTAGGAACTAAGGCATAAATAGGTAATAAAAATTATGATTAATTTATTGCTTAATTTATTATGTGGTAGAAAGATAGATATTATGAGATATGACAATGATCTAATATCCATCTAGTGTGATTTTGTAGGCATACCTAAGGATGAGGAGGAGAGATGGGGATCCCTAGTTAGGAGATCACTCCATGATGTCTTAAATGAGACTCTATAGCAATATGACCCCATGACACTAGAGGATTCAAGTGTACCATCTATCCTAGCTCAGGCGAGCTAGTTTAGACTAGTAGGAGAGGTCATGAGGTAGATATAGATGTAGCGAAAGAGGGTACAAACACTATTAGAGATGGGTGTGGGGAGAGGTAGGCTTAGTAGGCCCTATATAATTAGATATTTATGCATCAATATATAGTGACACAAATGATGTAGGCATATATGATGATGCAGACCTAGCTGATGTAGGCACATGTAGTGACCTAGACTGAGTTGGTATAGGCATAGGTGTAGATAGCATGACTATAGGCATAAGTAGAGGGATTGAGATCTTGAATTACCTCATTAAAACATAATTTTTAGAGGAGTTAAACTAAGGACTCAATAGGCAACATGACTAGGCCATGAGATAGACATGATGGGGTTTAGCCCTAGTGTTGAAGCATTGTATATGATTGTTTATGGTGTATCAAAATCTTGATATATATATATATATATATATATATATATATATATGTATGTATATGTATATGTATATGTATATGTATATATATATGTATATCTATATATATATATGTATGTATATATATCTATATATATGTATATATATGTATATATTTACATATATACATATATATATATATATAGATATACATATATATATACATATACATATACATATATATACATATATATATATATACATACATATATATATATATACATACATATATATATATATACACACACACATATATATACATATATATATATATATACATATATACATATATATACATATATATATATATGTATATATACATACATATATATCTACATATATATACATACATACATATATATATACATATATATATATGTATATATACATATTTATATACATATATATATATATATGTATATATACATATATATATATATACATACATATATATGTATATATACATATATATGTATATATACATATATATATATATATATATATACATATATATATATAAATATATACATATATATATATAAATATATACATATATATATACACACACACACACATATATATACATATACATATACATATATATATATATATACATATATATATATATATATACATATATATATATATATATATATATATATATATATATATATATATATATATATATATATATATATATATATAAGATGATGATGATGATGATGATGATGATTATGTATCATTTTGGCATATTGGTGTGGGTTGTGTATGTTATCTTTATAATGATTGTATTTGTTCATTATGGTTGATGCTATGGATGCTTTGGATATATTTCTTTCTAGCACATGTATTTAGCTTTGTTGTATATGCAATAGGAAATATATGTGATGTGGTTTCTTTTCTATCATTATGGATAACACATGCATGGTTACAAATAAATAGGCAAAAAGAATTGGAAAAATATAATCAATAAAAAATGTACTACACACTAATTAAAGCTAGGAAATGTGTAATAACATGAAAAATGACTAAGTATAAAGAACCAAGAAAATGGAAAACAAGATGGTAAAAGGGGGATTTGTTTTTAAGCCAATGTGAAAGATTTTGGAACCAGATTAAAACAAGTAAAATCATACTAAATATCACATTGGGAAGTATGAAAAATAAAGTATTAAAATGGAAGAGATGAAAAAGGAATGAATGGTAATTAAAAAAAAATCAAAATTAAGTCAATCAATTATACTATTTCATGATGGGAAGTATAAAAGAGAAACAAATTTTGAAAAAATTTGGTCTTAAATTGATCATACTAATTTAAGTTGAGATGTATGAGAAATTCAAGAAATAGTTGTAATCTTACATGCACTCAAAAAATAAGAAAATAAAAGACAAAAGAAAAATGAAGTAAGCATAAAACATACTAAATATCAAGATGGGAAGTATGTCAAATGACGTGTAATCTCATAATAAATCAAATCTAATCTCTTACTTGACACATGTAAATTAGATGGTGACTTATTTATTGGAAAATTTTTGTTTTGTTGTTTTTTAAGGAGGGCTGGGTCCTATCTATGGTCTTACACTGTAACTCACAAAATAAATCCTAAGGGGTACTAAAACAACATTGGTAAGTAGAAATATTAGGACTAATAAATCAAGGATGTGGGTAATAAGATGGAAAAGGTGGTAATTTGTGAGGAATGTTGGGTCTTATCTGGAATCTTACAAAGCAACTCATAAATGAAATCCCATGGGGAGTGATCATAAAGCTAAACAATATTTCTCAAGAGGAAATATGAGGAAACAGAATGAAAAATGGAGTGTAAAAATCAAAAGACTTAGTCATCTTATGAGAAGACCTTAGGAAGCAAGAGGCATACTAAGGACATGAGAAGATACTAAGTGACTAGTGGTCATCTATGTACAAAGAAAACCTATTCCTTATAGACACAATGATTTATAGGTAGATAGGTGTGCTACTAAGATCAACTCATGAAGGTAGATTGGTAAAAATAAAAGTAAAATGTACCTACCTCCCCATGATGTGTTCCCCACTCTTTAGGACCCCTTACAGAGCCATCAATTTACTATAAAGATTGGGTACTAGCATGAGAAAGTAGGTAGCACTAAGAATTTTTTATATTATCCTCTTCTAATCTACTATCCTACTTCACCCCAAAGGACCTCAGCTCTATTATGAGGCCAACTATGGAGTTTGAGCTTTGAATAGAATAAGGAGATGTGATTTTAATCACATCTTTTAGTGTGATTAGACTTTTGAGAATATTTTTACCTTTTTGATATCATTAATTTTTATGTAAATGATTTGGATTTTAACTTTATTTTGAAGGATTTTTAATATTTCTCCGCCATATAGATTTGGAATGACCAATCATGAGAGAGATAGTGATACACATGAATGAGTTGTAGGCTAAGGCTAACAAAAGCTAAGTAACCCAAGATAAAAGACTGACTAGGACACTTAGGCTTGATAATAAACAAGTATGTGATGTCAAGTCTCAACCATGTATATTTTAAGTTTGTAGAAAAGGAAAAAGAATAAAGGAAAAAGGAGATCCAAAGAAGGACTAGTGAAAGGAAATAGTAATGAGAAAGATTGTTTGCTAATTGATCACATGGTAAAAGGAGATGATAACCAAAGGGAATAGGGTAGATATAACCAAGTCACAATGACAACTATTTATGAAAAATAAAGATAAGAAAACAAATAATCATGAAGATAATAAGGAAGATTTTTGAGAAAAACTCTAAAGGGGAAAGAAAATAAGTGAAAAATAGCAATGAAAAGGAAAAGACCAAGCAATGCGAATGTTAAAGAATCAAAACTAACTATAGTATAACAAGAAGGGACAACATGATATAATATAATAAATAATTTGACATAATGTCAAATGATATAATAAAAAATAGAAAAAAATAAGATTGAAGCACATGTTCAATCCAAATGTAAATGAGAAAGCACCATGCATGTGCTAATAAATACTGGTAAATCTATCCACACACATTATCCAAGACATTAGATAAATATCTCTGAAGCTAGATATCAACTACTACTAATGTCTCATCAATCTTTATTAAATTCTAGGAAAATACTTATTTTCTAATCTTCTCAACTAAAAAAATACGAATACTCATTGGATCATGTTGAGGATAGGAATTGGGTGAAGGATGGTTAGGAGAATATGTGGGAATAAAATCTATAGGAGATGCAGGAATCATTAGTGGAGAAGAATCCATGGGTGAAGGAGGGTTCATGGGTGGAGAGGGAACCATAGGTGGAGGTATAGAAGGTGGTGAATGGACCACATGAAGTATATATGGGAGAAGAAGGAGGAGCCTTATTGTGAGAATGACCTATGGGAAGAATGGTATAAGGTCTAAGAATAACTATAAGATGATCCTTAAGATGTTGCTGAAGGATACGATAATGATAAGTGTTATATGTGCCACATTGGTGCCATAGATAATACCTCTCACCATAATTAGGTATATGTTTAGGAATAATATTTAGAGGAGGTATGGTAGTGTCTATTGATGGGGAAGAAAGATGCAATGTATTAATATATTGTCATAACATACGACATTGGGTAGAAGAGTGATTATCTATCCCATGGAAGCAATATATATGATTATGAGTATTCTTAGGATAAAAACTCATAGGAGAACGTGTGATAGGTGTGGATGAAGAAGGAGATAGATCATCAGCCCATTTTGCAGGCAAAGGATCCATCTTAGGCAAAGGAAGAAAGGCATCACTAGGATAAGGTGGTGAGGGATAAAGAATGGAAGTAGGATGAATAGATATACTAATGGAAGAAGTAAAATTAGGCTCATCAAAAATGGAAGAATCAATAGTAACTAGTTCTAACATAAATTCCATTATGGGAGGAGCGAGATCAATAAAAGGTCTAAGGAGGGCTACACTAACCTCATGAGTGAACCAATGATGGGAGTCAGGGAACTTATAAAAATGGTAAGGTTCGGTTATAGCATGATTAATGAGCATAGTCCTATGGGGATCCAAAAAAATTGGAGGTGTTGGCACCATCTCTACTCTATGATAAAGAGAAAAAATACAAGAATCAGGAACTATAAATGTTGGAACATGAGAAGATGCATGAAAAGACTCAAAGAAAGAAGAATGATAACATAAAATCTTGGTATCATGAGCTTGGAAAATGATGCCTAATAAAGGATCATGTAAAGAATAGCCATCATCATAATCTAGTGTATGAATATCAATGACACAAGTTGGAATAACCATTTCATTGGAAGAAGCATGGTGAATATAATGCCTAGTCTTGGATAAGACTACATGAATGTCATTGTAAGGTGGTTTGTGAGAATGAGGTTGCAATGAGGCTAAAATTTATGAGATGAGATGAAGCATGAGATTAGAAGGTTTTATCTTTAAGTTAATATCATTAGCCTCATCATCATCAAATTCTAAAAGGTTAGTAAGAATGTTACCAATGAGCTTAGGATACCCATTGTAACCTCTAGTTGAGTTGACAAAGAAGTTAAAAAGTTGTGATTCATGGAATGGAATACTAAGTAAAGGCTCATGTGTAGGAATATTAAAAACACCACGATCTTGGAACTTATAAAAAATTTAAGGGTTAGTATCTCCTTGAATACTATAAATGACTCCATTATAAGGGAATTTTACACATTGGCTAGTGGAAGAAGTGATAGCTTACATACGATGAGTCCACGATCTACCAAGAAAGATTTTATAAGAAAGAGGGAAATTAAATATCATCACCTTTACATGAATGGTAATAGGTGGGATACTAATTGGAAACCACACACACAAAAGAGGAGGAATTTGACTTTTATCATATCCTTGGTAGGTGCTATGTGTAGACTTAAGATTGCATTCTAAATATCCAAGGGTTTTAATGAAATTAAGAGAAGCAACACAAGTGCTATAACATTCATCAATCAATGCTCATTTGAATTGAATATCACCTATTTAGATAGTAATAAATAAGGGATGATCATCTATATGAAGTAAAATATCATCAAGAATCATAGATGTGATGGGGAATTTCAAAAAAATATATGTATAAATAGTTTCATCAACATTGATGGACATCTCTTCACATTGTTGTAAGATACTATCCTCAAAACCAAATAGGGTTACCTCCCATCTTGCTAAGCAAGGATGAGGGACATTCATCTCAAATAATAATTGCATAAGATGGTTCCAATGATGGGGAAATGTCCTCATAAGCTCAAGAAATGGAATTTGAGATGGGAGACTAGTGAATGCCATAATGGCATCCCACTCATTATAACCCATGATAATATTGTTAGATATAGATGTGTAATGGTTAAGGAGGTCTTTCAAAGGAAGAACTCAAGAGCATTGAAATTTGTGTTGATAAGAATGAGAAGGTTTAGAAGAAGGTTGTTGATCATTTGGTGATGAAGAAGTAGTTTGTTTAGATAGATTTTGAGAAGTAGAAGAAGTGTTAATAGAAGGTTGATTATCATTAGAAGGTTGATTATCATTGTTATTAGAAGATAATGGAATGAGACGTGTTATCCAAGGCAAAATCATAAATTGGATAATCATCAAAGGTTATAAGATCTTCTTTCCCCAACTCATTCAAATGAGTTGGAGAAGAATCTTGGATAACATAGAATGTCTTAGAAGGGGGTGTGGTGTACATAGGTTGGGAATCAATGAAAGCCACCACCCTTCACATATTAGTCATGCTAACCACATTTTCATCAGAAGTGGGTTCAACAAGACTTTTTACATTATTGGTAGAGGAGGTGGGCTTTTCTTGGTTTTCTTGAATAGGTTGATGATTAGACAAAGGATATTTTTAGATAGCTAAATGAGCATTTGCTTGATTCAAGGCTTGGGTTTTATCATGAGTTTTTTAATCCTTGAAATTAACTTCATAAGCTTGTTGATGGTTGTGAGTGATATCACCATGATCAAAATTAGGACCAAGAAGAAATTCCATATCTAAATTATGAAGTTGTCTATAGTTCTCATGAGAGTGACCCCAACCATCATGAAACCAACAAAACTTGCTAAGATCATACCAAGTTTTCATAGGATGAGTAGGGTCAATCTCTCAAGGGAGAGGCCTAGGTATACACTTAAGACATTTAGCTAAGGAAAAAGGTTTATGGAAGTTAATGATGTTTGGTGATGAGAAATGAAGATCAATATATTGTTGAGAAGGAGCTAGTTCTGAAGAAGGGGTAGGAATGATAGCTTGAACATTGTAAGTGACATCATATGAATTGGTAACACCATCATTGGTAATATTTTGGTTTTTTCTTAAGTAATTGATGAGGACCCATAGAAGGTTGGGGTGGCTTGAATTGATTCATAAGGAAATATTGTCTTTTGGCTTGGTCAATGGCCTCCTCCAAGGTACATTGAGAAAGGGTATGAACTCAATATTGTAATTTATAAAATAAAGCATTTGTAAAGAGATGAAAGAGATTGTCATCTTCCATGTTATGTTCACACTTGTTTGACAAAGTCTTCCATCATTTAACAAAGGCTTGAGTAGTTTCATTTTCATTTTATTTTAAATTGATGAAGTGGGCCAAAGTGTTTTCTAGAGGATCACTAGTTTGGAATTCTTATACTAAAGCATTCAATAAGTCCTCCAAATTAGTAATGGAATGAGATATAAGTTGATTATACCAATCCAAGGCATCACCTGTGAGGGTTTTGGCAAGGAGTTTGGTAGCAACAAAGGTGTTTAATTTGACCCAATCCTTATGAATATTTCCAAAAAATTTAAGATGAAGGGTAGGATCAGTTGAGCCATTATAAGAGATGATAGGTATTATACCTCCGATATCAATGTTAGAAATTTGAGTAATAAGAGTTTCATTTTATAAATGTTTGATAATTTTGTTGACTAATTGAGGTTGAGGAATGAGATTACCTTAAGAATCTCAAAGAGGGGGAAGAGGAACACTATGGTTATGTGTGACCCAAACCATTGGTTGAGGCTATGTTTGAAGATTAAGGAGATGGTTTTGCATTCTCATTATTTGATTCATGTTATGAGCTTGAAATGTGTTCATTTGATTGAGAGTTTGTAATAATAGTTGATGATTTTTATTATTTTTATTATAATTAGTGTTGGTGTTTGAGTTAGTATTAGTGGCTTGGGTACCACTATTAGTGTTGACATGAGTTTGAGAAGAGCTATGAGAATTTGAATCACTAGTAGAAAAATTTACTTGTGAAGCAAAAGATGGAATAGAAAATGGTTGATATGAGTAATAATTAGAAGTATGATTACCTTGGGTAGTAAATAATGAGCTAGTGGATGGATTAAGGATAATGGATCTTATAAGAGGCCCACTTGATGTAGAACCAACCATGTTAATTGAGATAATAGGTATGGAGGTAGAAGAAGTTAGAGAAGAAGATGTCATAGCATAAGCAGGAATCAAGATTGAAGGAAGAGGTTAAGAAGCAAAGAAATTAGTACCTATAAATCTAGTTGAGAAAGTGGAAGTAGGAGAATGAGATTCTTCAACTTGATAACTAATCATGAGATTATAGATGGTAGAAGGGTCTTTCCCTCTATGTTGAGGGAATTCCATGATAAAGAAAAGTATTTCAAGAGTATATTCTAAATAATATTGATCCTATAAGAAGAGAGAGTTATGATGTAAAGAGTTATTATGATTATTCCCATAATTTGTTGTATGGGTTACACTATCGATATTACTAGCATTCTCGAAAGGAACCCTACTTTGTCTATAGGAGACCCTATTAATATTGGTTAATTCTATTATATTTGATAATTGATTTTTAGTATTATAACCAAAAAATTATTTTATGATGAAAGGAGGAAAGGTGAGATGAGATAAGAAAGAAATCAAAAAGTGATTGTAATTGAACTAAGTCGACCTAGTCAACCTAGTGCAAAAACTAGGTCTACAACATCGACCCAATATAGGGAAAAAAGATTGGTAAAAAATGGGAAAAATCCTAAAAATAGTACTAGGTCAACTAGGTCAACCTAGTGTAGTGTATAAGGGCTATAAAATATGCTAGGTCGACCCAATTGACCTAGTATAGTAAATAGGAAAAAGGAAGAGTTGACAATTAATTTGTGAAAATAAAGGGAGATAATTTGTAGTTAATCTAAGAAATTAAATGTTGAAAGTGAGAAAAAAATCAATTAAATTGATGTTATTCAATAAATTTATGTACTCAAAGCAAAAATATTTCACCAATTAAGCAAAGAGCAAGAAAACAACTTGGAAAGTAAAGCTAGCTAATTGGTCAACCTAGAATATTAGATCATTAAGAGTGATTTTAAATGATAGAAAGTTGGATATAAATAAGGTAATAAATAATAATCTATGGATGGTTTTAGGTGAATTTATGATGAAAGGGACTATAGTGGAAATGATATAGGCTTGGTATTGTGGCTTACCCCCTCACTTCATACATCACAGTTATAAGATTGTCAGGGGCTTAGCCAAAATATAACATTAACCACACTTTATACTTGACTAGAGTATCAAGCCAACTTCCCCTTTGGTGATGAAATCCATGTAGGTTTGCCTACATAGTTAAATGTTTAAATGATTTTTGATGTTTAAGTGATTTGGTCATGTGTGCATAAAATATAAATAGTGTAACTAAGTGGTTAATTAAAAACCTCCTGCCTAGACTATCTGAACTATTCTAAGCATGCAAATAGGTTAAATAAAATATGTGATTAGCATATAAGGTGAATTTAAACTTTGAAATAATTTATAATGAAAACATTATATTCACAATAAATAGAACTATGTTGAGAGTGTTGAGATAGCACTATTGAAAACAAGGTCTAGAGAACCTACTAGGTTGACCAGGTGGATGTAATTGTTTTAGATAGCAAACAAGAAATAGAACTAGGTTAACCGGGTTGATCTAGTTGGTTGTGTAAAGGTAGTTTTGAAGGTTGAAAAATTGAAAACAAAGTATAGAAATAGAGAGATATAGAAGAATATAAACTCACCTTGATGGTTTAAAGAATAAAATTGTTGATCCAAAACCTACAAACTGGGTCAAGTTGGTCAACCAAGAAATACAAAAATCTATTGAAAAAGTGCTAAAAATGCACTAGGTCAACCTAGTTGACCTAGTTGGTTGGACTAGAAGTCTAGAAATGTACTTGGTCAAGTTGGTTGACCTAGTGGGATGATTTGAAAATTTGGAAACTGGAATCTATACTAGGTCAAGCTAATCAATTAGGCTATATAGAAACTGATAAAAAGTAATTGTAAATACATTAAGTCGATTGGGTTAACCTAGTAAGCTAAAATAGTATTTCAAAAAAGTGTTGAAAAATTATACTAGGTTGAGCTACCTAATCTAGTTGCCTATTCTTTTACACAAAGGACAAAATTATGCTGATAGAATCAAACCAATATGTCATAATATATGATAGAAATGATGACAAAATAATGACATAAATGAAAAAAAAGTGAACAAATCTAATAAGGATTTGATTCATGTTGGGTTCACCATAGTGTATGCAATTAGAATTGCATAATGCATAATGAATTAATCCTATATCAAATAAGATAGAGCACACCTACACTTTTAATTGGACATATACTTTTTAAGCAGGAGCATGACCAATAAAGGGATCCAATAGACCTGATTAGGGGATGACTTGTATCATTTGTCACAACACATCATGATGGGAAGGGTTTCAAAGCCTACAGTATAACATAATTGCACATCAACCCTATAAGAGTCTTATGGTTTGATGTTCACTTACGTAATAAATAAGAAATTAAACTATTCTAATAAAAATAAAAGTAAACTAATATAGTGCGCACCAAAGCTTGTGGCACAAAATGGGGGTTAGAACAAAGTAAATAAATAACTAAACTAAACTAAAAATGTATAGGAGACGTATACTCATGTCAATGTATACAAAATCCTAATACATGGAAGAGAAGAATATATACTATATTATCTATCTACTCTTACAAAGGAGAAATAAAGTTAGGAATACTTACCTTTGAAGATGAACTTGCCAAGTCTCAACCTCTCCCTTGGCCAAGGTACTTCGTAAGAGATTAATGTGGCTTGTAAGGTTAACTAAGATAAATCAGCTCTAGGATACATTACCTACCTAAGCATCCAAAGGACTTCTCCACAAGACAAGATCAGAGCTCCAAAATAAAGTATTGAACCCTAAAGCTTTATTCCTCAAGTAGAATGGTAAATATGTAGATGTTTTTTAGCACTTCTTAGTTTATTTCTTAGCTCTCTTTTGAATCTTATGAAATGGTAGTAAATAACCTTATATATATAGTATTAACTTGCCTAAAAATCATTCAGACATGTTGGATCTACTAGGTTGACCTAGTGCATTCTCAGGTTAATGCCCAAAGTTTGTTTTAGGTTGGCTAGGATGTAAACAAGTCAAAATAGTAAATGTGTCCCTAGAATACACTAGGTTGACTAGCTCAACCTAGTGTACTGGTAAGAAGGTAAATAAGGCAATAAATTAAATAATAAAGCATGATAATGATTGGAATGAATAGGAAAGAGAATAACAAGCCTAGGGTTCATGGTTTTAGGGAGTTAGTGTGTAGAAAGCAAGTGGCTAAAGGAATAACAATCTTACAAAGCATTAATGGTCTAACCACCCCTTTCTTGATACACCCTTTAAGGCATGCAATTAGAGAGATTGAGACTCAAAAATTTCCTACAAGATATAAAGTGTCATTAATCGATAAAATTTTGAAAATATTATGTGTATACAAAGTGGTTGTAGCTAATTGGGTAAGTGGATGATTTGATAAGCAAATGTAGATTTTTATTTAGAAACTCTCTTAAATTAATTTTTCATATTTAACCATTATGTTATGAGTGATAATGAGTTTCTATTACAATATAAGCATGATCAGGTTGATCAAAAATCTCTTTTTTATGATATTTGTTTATGAAACTTCCTATTATTGGTGACTAATCTAATGTTCTAGATTATTTATCATTAAGGTAATTTTCAAACTTAGTGTTGACTTCACTTGTTGAAACATTTTAATTTATTTGGTGTGTGGATCATGCAAAAATGAGTTGAAATGTTGTAATTATCTTCAATCATCTCCTTTTTAGTAATTGATTATTGATTTAACAATTTTGGGAATATTGGTGTATTATTCCTAATTTAGTTAAAGGGTCTGAGTAGTAAAATTAGTAAATAAATAGACCATAATTAAGCTACTAATTTATTTAAATTAATTTCAATTCAAACTTTTCTAAAAATAGTAATAAGAAGAAAATAAAACTTAGCTAGAAACTAATTGATCTGACTAAGATAGAGGCTAGAATTCATTATGTAGTACTAAGACACTATCACAAACTGAGATCTAAACTTAATTTTGTGATTAGATATGAGCACTAGAACTAGATTATAATGGCACTATAGCTATAATCCACCTCTTTCTCTATTGTCCTAAGGATATGAGCTTTCTAGGTTTTATTCACTATGTTTATGTGACCTTGTTTATGAAGTTTCATCAGCTAGAAATCTGTATAGCTCCCTATAAAGTAGATTATTTATTCAAACCTTATCTTCTATTATGATTTGACTAATTTTGAGAAAGAGTGAGGAGGTGCCTATATATAAATACTTCAAAGAGGGATCAACCCATATGTAGTTCACCCAACTTAATGTGTTTTATGCAATTTTGTGTATGAAGATGAAGAATGCTAAATAGATGTGCTTGAGGTGGCTAGGGACTAGTGTAAGGACTTGAATGAGTTTATAAGTGTGTTGGATATTTATATGTAGAGAATAGATAATATTTATTGAGTATTCTTGCTTATATTCTTTATTTCTTAGTGATATTTTCTAAACCTTTCCAAATGATCTTTGAATGGGATTTTATAGGGATCTATTGGTCATGGGTTAAATGTACTCATGTTAGGCTGACAAGGATAAGGATGGGGAACTAGAATAAATTGACCATTGGGGCTAGAAATAGAGTTGGACAATAATGTTGAAAGAAGACAAGAGTGGTATCACTAGTATAGTCTAAGTGTAGCGCTACCATCCTAAGTAGATGGGACCTAGGGAGATTGATTTGTCTTGGAAAGAGTAGTCTAGGTGAGCTAAGACCAAGTTTGGAAGGATATAGATGATTGGGAACAATAAAAATAAGCCTAAGAGGGTCATGAAAGCAAGCATGAGGGACATAAGGCTTGGTTGTCATTATCCACCCCCAAGTTGACCATTTTTGTATTTTATATAACTACATTTGCCCCACCTTTACTCTAGTGATGTAGTAAAGAAAAATATTAAGATAAAGGAAAAATAGAAAGCATACCTAAGCTTAACTATAAGGGTGAAGCTCATTAAGATGTGTGATGTTGGGTGTGCATAGAGGGAACATACTATGAAGTATGAATTTACAAGAAAAACAAAGAGTATAATAGTTCTTATTAGATAAGTTATATCTAAAATAAGAATGTACAAAATTAGGTAAGAGAGGGGAAGAGAAAGGAATGAATAAACCTCACCATGTATGTGAACCAGTACAAAACCTATTATGATGTTGGATTATGTTGAGTAATGTTAGAAGGTGTTTTAACAAGAGTAATATCATGAACAGAGCTGAGTGCTCAATTCCCTGAGAATGGCTCAAGAATGTAAAGGTTGGACCTTTGGATTTATCATCACCCATTAAGTGAATCTAAGTGGTTTTGTGTGTGTTAATCAATGTTTGAACTATGTGTCCAATCCCTCTGAATAAGTGGCTCAAGAATGCAAATGCTAGTTAGTCCTTTAGCTCCATCATTACCTTGTGAAGTGAAGCTATGATCTAATACCAGTATGAAATGTGTGTCATATGAGATATATATTGAAGCCCATGAATTTAATATGATCTAAAAATGTCAACATGGATAGCCAAATGTATATTAGAAACTAGGTCACTTTTGGCCACTCCAAAAGATGGATATTAGGCTTGTATGAAATCCACTCCAAACTGGTGCACTAAGCTTGTATGAAAGCCACAAAGGAACTCAACAAGTTAGGCTTGTATGAAATCCATTCCAAAAATGATTCCAACCATATATATATGGAATAAGGCATGCAACTATTGAGAATACTTGGGTAATACTAAACTCAAAAATAAAGGAAAACAAATGTGTCACGCACATTGCCCCTAATCATTGGTGTCTAAAACATGGATTCTAATCTAGGAGTTAAATCAACTACCATATCTAAAACTATATGTGAGATCCATCATGCTATGCATGATGCCCCCTATATCTAGATTTTTGGAGTAAAACTAGATTGAAACTATTAAATCTAGTCTAAACTATAGATAACAAAATTATAACTAAATTTATCTTTCTATCTATTTATAAAAAAATTGGTTTTTCTATTGTTTAGATAGGAGTGATGAAAGTGGACACTAGTGGTACCAATGTTGTTATCCAAGTTAGGAACTATTATCTAGGGCTAAATTTGGTAACTATTCTATATTCTTGACTATTTACCTAGTCTGGTCTAACTATTTTGATGTCTGGTTGTTGTTCTAGATGTGCTAAATGTTGCCTTTTTATCATTAGTAGATCTGATCTCTATGACAAAAACCTTATTTATTGCCCCATATTTTGAGGGTGGGAATGAATACCCTAAAATGGATATCTTTAGAAGAAAGAGCCTTGCAAGTGTGTTATGTTGTAAAGATACATGATATAATAATGATAATTGACAAGATATCTTAACATATAACATGATTTGTATTGAGATATTATTAGATCAAAAATGATATGCCTAGATGGATATACCAGTGTAAGAACATGTGCAATGTACTAAATTAACAATGAAAGTCTGGTTAGTTTTTAGTTGTTAGTTGGAAGGATGGAGCATGATGTCCATCATGGAATCCATGAAAGCAAGATAAATGCATGATGTGAATCATGACATTGCAAATAATGAGAAGCAAACAAGTAGCAAGCACATAAGACAAGAAGCAATAAGCATAAAAGGTTGGCCAAGGAGCCAAGCCAAAAATGGACATGGGCACATGTCACTCAAATTAGAAATCAAGCATACAAGGCATGTTCAAATGCCACATACACATACAATTCAAACAATCAAAATTGGCATAGAAGATACAATCATATAGAGGAGTACAAGCAAAGGACATTGTAAAATTTCCTAAGGCACACACATGAAAAGAAGAAAAGAACATTGGAAAATGTCCTAAGGCAAATAAAAGAGACAAATAGGAACTAAGAAATGCAAATAATCTAGCTATGCTAAGTAAGAAAAGAAAGCATGTAAGGAACTAGAAGTACAATCACATCTAACTAACTAAAGTAAGAGGGAAAGTATGCAATACATGTTAGTACAAGACTAGGTATATGCTAAGAAGTACACAAGTGTTATATACAAGTGAGTATTGATAGAGTAATATGTGTAAGTAAGTAAGTAATGTACATCAACATGATAACTAGAATGTGTGGTGTAGGAATGACATAACCTAGATAGTGTAGTCATGTAGAAGATACCCCCAGTGGGTATATGTATCGATGTTTATCTCGATGTAGATGTAGGATTCCCCCTTAATGGGTAGAGTGAAGCAATCAAAGAGTTGGATGTCACTACACACATTCAAAAAATATCAATTGAAGTATGGTAATGTAGATAAATTGACAAAATATAACATAGAATAGTAAAAATAAGTTTATCATTGTAGTAGAAATTCAAAACATGGATAATGTATACAGTCAAAATATTTTTGGTATTTTTGAATGTTATTTGTACGTTTTTGTATTTTGAAATTTTGTATTGTTTTTGAATTTTTGAAAGTTTTGAGTTATGTACAATCAATCATAATAAACTATGTACAAGAAAATGAAAAGGAACTAGTATAATCAAACATAAGAAACTATATACAGGTGATACTGAGAAAATTATGTACAAGTAATCATAATGAGATTATATACAATCATATAAATAAAAGTCTAGTTTGGAGGGGGTAAAGGGTCCAAAGATGGAACTAGCTAGAGATGGATAGGGAGGAAGGGATCATGGCCATCATCAAATGCCTCAAGATCATCATCATAAGTATAATTATATGTTGTAGAAGTTGTGTACATTGTGTCATCCTACTAAAGGCAAACTGAAGGTTGCTCTAGTGGTGGAGATATTGATTCTTCTCTGGGACATTTGGTTGTGGTAGTAGATTTATTTGGTGGAAGTGAAGAATCTAGTGATGGTGGTGTTGTAATATGAATAATACCATGAACCAATAGTTTATCCAATCACTTATATAAAGCTATACATTAGTTTTTATCATGACCTATAATCCTATGAAAAAGACAAAATGGGTGACCATCATGCTATGATAATTTGATAATAGTTCTATGTCATACTATAGGTAAGGTGATTAAATCCATAATCAAGTAACATCTATAACATTATCTATGGTTGATGTTGTGTGTTTCCTACCTAAATTTGAATTAATGACTCTATATCCATAGAGGTAACCATGTGAACTATATGTTCCAAGTGATCTATTTATGGTCATGAATATGGAGTCATTTATGAGTGTGGGTGTCATATCATCATCTAAATAACCTTGGGCATATATATCAACATCATGTACATATTATAACTCAGAGTTTACCACAAGGGGTAACTATGATATGGAGGTCTCATCTAATGTAGTATTAGAATACAATGCTACTATGAGAGTATCTATAACTGATAGAGTGAATATATTTATAGAATCAATTAGTACTATTATAACTATTGTTGGTGAATGTATAATTGTAATAGGTGTAGGAATCATGACTAGTGGAGTAGCTATAATGGCTAATGCTACTGTGACTGGATGAATATTTGGAGCTATAGGCACAAATATAAGTGGAAGAGTGTGAGAAGTGCTAGTATCTATGACCTTATATGTATGTATATGATCAAGAGAAATGCAATGAAATAGTGGTTGAACTATGATATGAGGTGTCTCATCTAGAGAAATAGTCAAAGATGACTCTACAGTTTAACAATATCTAAATGGCTAGTTATCTATTGGACATGTGTATAGGTATCCCTCATGGAGAAACTTAACACATGATCAAGAGTAGAATTAAATACCCCCATAAAGTATATCCAAGGTCATCTAAGTAAAATATTATAATGAAGATGACCTGATATAACCTAGAACTGTGTAGAGAGGGTTTTGGATCCTATGATGATATCCAAAGCAATGGTGCCCAATGTCTGTCATGGTAAATCATCAAATCCTTGAATGATTTTATATGATTTTTACATGGATTCCATGGTCTGTAAGAATGTAATATTACATATATTAAGTCTAGAATGACTATCAACTAGAACTCTCTTACATGCGCTAGTTTTAACTTGAGCTTGTATGAATAGTGATAAATTTTGATCAATTACTATCTAAGATGGCACATCATCATGATCAAAAGTGATAGAATATTCTATAGTTCTTAGTGTGTTAACCACTGATGTAAAATAAGAAGGCTTGAAGTCAATGGGTATAGAAGTCTAAATGAGTGCCTAATAGAGAATATCCTTAAACACATTAGGTTTCTAAAGCATTTCTAACATGGAAATATTAGATGGAGTGTTTCTCAACTGATAAATAATATCATATTCCTTATGTGGATCTACTTGTATAGTTGGATTGGTCCTAGGATGGGAAGGAATAAGAGGGAGGTATGTCTCTTGACTAGGTGGAGAAGGCATGGAGGCACATCGAGTAATAGATATAACCACATTATTTACTATTTGTATAAGACTATTAGTAACTATGAGAGGAGATGGAAGATAATCGATAGGTCAAGGTTGTGGAGGTACAAAGGGTGTCAATAGGGCTCTCTAGCAATGGGTAGTGATTTGGGGAAGAGTCAAATAGACCATGCAACATGACTCGACATGGGATAAAGGCTCCAAGGGAGGTGATGAGAAATATATCTTAGCATGTTTAATAATAAATTTATTAACATCATCCCAAATTATAAAACATAATCGTGAAATGAAAATAATAAATCTTTGTATTAGCATATGATAAACTTCATCATTCATGTATATGATAGGACCTATGATGGTCTCCTTATTATTTGCAAGAAATCTAAGAAAAATGTGTAAATAAGTGAGATCCATTTTTGAAATCTGATTTTAGAATGTGAGGTGATATCTCAAAAGTAGTAGGACCTAGTGTATGCAACTAGGGTTTGAATGATGATTATTTGAGAAATTTACTATGAAAATTTTAAATTGAAAGTGAAATTTTGAGTTATATATGCAAGTAAAAAATTTAGAAATTTATTGGAAAATTAGTGATTTAATAGGACCTAATAGATGCAACTAAGGTTTTGAAAAATGAATGTGTTTGAAAATTACTATTGAATTTTGAATGTTGAAATGATTTTCTAATTTAAATATGCTAGTAAAAATTTAGAAAATGATTGGAAAAATATTGGGACCTATTATGGGCAACTATGGTTTGAAAGAAAATTATTTTAAAATTACTAAAAAAATTTAAAATTTAATACTAATTTTTTATTTTATTATGCAAATAAAAATTAGAAAAATATATGAAAAATTAGTAGGAAATTTTCCCTAGGGTTTTTAGGGTTTTTTACGCAAACAAAGTAAGTCATGTTCACTAAATATTTTAACAATTTTGGGAATATTATTGTATTATTCCTAATTTAGTTAAAGGGTTTGAGTAGTAAAATAAGTAAATAAATAAAAAATAATTAAGTTACTAATTTTTTTAAATTAATTATAATTTGAACTTTCTAAAAATATTAATAAAGAGAAGAAAACAAAACTTAACTGAAAATTGATTGATTCTATTGAGATAGAATATGGAATTCACTATGAAAGAATGAGACACTATCACAAAATATGATATAAACTTCATTTTATGCTTGGATAAGAGTGCCAAAAATAGACAATAGTGGCACTAGTGTTATAAGGCACATCTGCCATTGTTGTCTTGAGGATCTAAGCTTTCTAGCTTTTGTTCACTATCTATGTGACCCTGTATATGAAGTTTCATTAGTTGGAAGTCTATATAGATCCTTGTATAGTAGATTCTTTCTTAAAACCCTATCTTTCATTGTGATTTGACCAATTTTGAGCAATAGGGGGGTCAGTGTGTGTAAGATGCACTGAACGTGCCTCAAAACCTATATGTGGGCACACTACCTACATACCAATACTTCAAAGAGGGATCAAGCCATATGTAGTTCTCCCCACCTAATGTGCTTTGTGAAATTGTGTATATGAAGATGTAAAATTTTAAATTAGATGTGCTTGAGGTGGACAAGAATTGGTGTAAGGACTAGAATGAGCTTGTAAGTGTGTTGGCTAGTTGTATGTAGAGAATAAAGAAGATTGCTTGAGTAGTCTTGCTTATATTCTCACTTGCTTAGTGATATTTTCCAACCCTTTATAAATGATATTTGAATGGGATTTTATAGGGATATATTAGTCATGGGTTGAATGTAATCATGTTAGGATGGCAAGGATAAGGATGGGGAAATAGAATAAATTGACTAATGGGGCTAGAAATGGACTTGGACAATAACACCGATAAGAGTGGCACCGATGCTATAGTCCAGGTGTGGCACTATTATCTTGAGAAGACTTGACTTGGGGGGATTGATTTGTCCTAGAAAGAGTAGTCTAGATGAGCTAGGACCAAGTTTGGAAGGCTACGAATGATTAGGAATTAGTGAAAATAAGCATAAGAGGGTCATCAAAGCAAGCACAAGGGACTTACGAGTTGGGTGTCATTATCCATGCTCAAGTTACCAATTTTTGCATTTTATATGACTACACTTGTCATGATTTATTGAATTCTATTTATCTTGTAGTTTACTTAGAAATTGAGGGTTCATGAATAAACTATTGATAACCTTAATGTTTTAGAGTCACTTAAATTTAATGATGTTTAGAATTATTTTATATGAAACATTATTTATCACTACATTAAGTTGATCTTTGACATTGTAATTATTCATAAAACAAAATGCCTAGTTATCATTCCAAAGCATTTTTATGTTACTATTATAGCCCAAATTCCCACCCTAAGGAGTTAGTTCAAGCCTTACAAATTTGGGATAACATGGAGACAATCCAAGGCTAAGGGTGACCTTAGGTGGATTTAATATCTAGGTTAAAGGGCTAGCTCCCCTTGATATATCACTTATGCTCATTCACTAATCTACCAACTTGCTAGGAAAATAGAAAGAAACCTAATTTAATGGAGGTGATGTACCAAATATGTTTGACCACTACCAACAAACTACATATGCACATCAATATTATGACTAGCTTAAAATAGACACTACCCTAATCTACCTTTCTACATCAATACTTCATTATGGAGGTAGTGAAAGATACTTGGGATAGGAGGAATAATCAAGAGGTAATAAAAAGACACTAGTGAATAGACAACTTACTCAAACTTTCACACTTTACTTTGAAACTTTACAAGACCTAAAAAAATGCTTTCAAATTGAATATGAATGTTAGAAAAAGACACCATGCCAATGAAGCTAAGCTAATCACTTGACAAGATAAACTAATCATACATGCATACTAAAAATAGTTAAAAGAGGAGATAAAACATTAGTTTTTCATTTATCAAAGGCTTTAAAATGGGAATGGCCTATCCATACCTAGGTGGAAGATACATACATAACCTATTAAGGCTAAATTTATAGAGAAGAGATAGAGAATAAGAGAGAAGGGTGTAGGAGAGAGGAATATAAGTGTCAAGAGGAGTTAAAAACAAGAAAAGAGTTATGAAAATATCTCATTAGGTCCTCAATGCCATGTGTTTATCTTATAAATATGTTTCACTCTTCCAAGTGGCATGAGAGTTTCCTTCTTGCTTGACATATTGATCTTGTCCTTCAAAACTACCGTTTCTCTTGGCATGGGAGATGACAAGTGGCCTCATTGATTATAAATTCATGTTAAAATAATATTTCTATACTCTTTAACACTTTTCACTTGTTTAATAAATTCCTAAAACTAACATTGCAATGATGATTACACCCCTTAGGTGTCTCAAAGCACACTTGGCCTTACCATGCCTCATCTTGCTTCCAAGTGTCAAGTATCAACTTTGCCTTCATAACTATAATTAATTACCATGAAAGTAATATTAATATCACAAAAGTATTTAAATAACTCATTTATAGTCTTCAAACTCTCTCCAAGACTTCATCTTGTACCTTAAGCTCTCATTTGGCCTTAATTCCTTGTAACCCTGAAAACACACCAAGCTCCTTGTGTGGAAGAATGTATAGATAATCCTAATAAATTAGGAATATTTTTGTATACCCAGTATCCCCTTATATTTAAACATTAAATTTCATGACCTTAAAGTGAGTGGACTCCTTTTTCATTTGATCTCTTTCCCTAATTAGGCTTTATTTAGGTCTCTAGGCCTAAAAAGCTGAGTTTTCACTCCAGACTTCACCCACACATGTGAAAATTATATATAGTGTGTGATTCACTTTTCCAAACCTATAACATCCTCCATACAAAAATTTATTTTTGAAGGACATGTATAGATAGGATAACCATGAAATGGTCCAAGAAACTAGCCTTCTTTAAGTCCTTATTCAGATTATCTTTAGTAATTATACATGTAGTTTTATTTTAATGGTTTATTATATGTATTTTTATGTTTGGTGAGGTAAAATACACCTCAATCCATCCTTTCCAATTGTTTCCAAGTGTTTAATTGCTAAAAGCCCTACATTTCCCTACAAAACATAAAATTAAATACATTCTATATAGTTGTAGGAACAAAAAAGTTACATGGTGAGAACCTTAAGGGAGAATAAATGTTATTTGATAGGTTTCAATAATAATCCAAGTCATTTTAGTCACTTTGGAGGTTAATCTTTCACATCAGGTCCTTACTAGGGTTTTAAGTGGTTTGAGTTCTTAACTATTACTCATAAACCTTGGGGCCTCAAATACTAAACCAATGCCACAAAATTTGAGTAAACTATCCTCCTAAACTTTTAATAGGAGATTAGGTTACCATGTAATATTTCCATACAAATATAATCACAATAAAGTGCCTCTTGGGTCTTTACCATGCCATTGGATAGTAGTCTACAGTCTTAGCCATTGTTCATGAAGGTTGGAGACATAAAAAAAACTAATGCCAAGAGATTAAAGTGCGGAGATCCCTTCACCATCATTTAAATCCATTTTATCCCATGAATAAGGTCATGACCCCAAAAAGCAAGATAAATTTAGCTTTGAATTATAGTCTTTAAATTAATGAAGCATGAGGAGGTCTCATAGGCCTAAATGCCACTCTTATTATCTTGTTTTGATTATGGATGATATTATATGATCTGTGACATCATTTTTTAACTCTTAATGACTGTTTCTATGCAAAATTGCTTTCTACATTCAAAGAAGAAATAAGAAACTAAAATAAATGGTCAAGGCTAGAAGTACCTGATAAAGTTGTGCGCACCGAAATCAGACGTTGGAAGATTCTCCTCTTTGGCTGTGGAGGAATGACACCTACGAAAAAAAAAGGCTAAAACACGGAAGAACGTTAGTCAAAGATATGGTGGGCTGTCAGGTGAACGCCCGATCCCGGAAGTACGAAGACTTCCTAGAAGGATATCAACCCATTGATAAAAAAGAAAAATATTGGACGAAAGTAGATAATAAAAGATAAAATGACAAAAATAAATGACAAAAAATAAAGTGCGTACCTGATATGCAGCACTATTCTGCACAGTCACCGGCGTCGGTCTCTGTGGTGCCAGCGTCGGTTAGGGAAGGTGCCGGCGTCGGTCAAACTACCGGCGTCAGTCAGGGTAGTGACCGGCGTCAGTCGGGGTAGTGACCGGCGTCGGTCGGGGCAGGTTCTGGACAGATTGCAGAAGGCCTGGGAGAGTTGGGACAGGTTCTCGATAGGTTCGGGACAAGGTTTTAGACAGAGTTGAAACAGGGTCTGATAAGGTCAGGGCAGGGTTTGGACAGAGTCTGGGGGTTTTAGTCGAGTCTAGATAGAGTTATGGATGCGGGTAGTGGGCAGGGATGTAAAGGAGAGATGCAGAACTTGGGTCTATGGTTTGAAGATTTGGGATGACAGAATTGATAAACAAAGAATAACCAAGAAGAAATAAAACAAATAGAGTAAATACTTACCTGCCAGAAGACGTGATGAAAGTCATAGTTGAAGTTGTTTGTGCAGTGCCAGATTGAATGCAGATTGGTTGATGCCAGAGTTGGTTGATGCTGAGAGTGTTGATTGCCAAAGTCTGTGGATGTCGGAGTTCGCAGGTCGATTAAATGATTGCTCAGGTTTTGATTGATTCGGAAAATGGTTGAATAGCGTTCGGGATAGCCTCTCGAATGGTTGGCGGAGGCTGATGAAGGCAAGGGATGGTTCGAGAGACAGTTCGACAACCGTTTCGGGAAACCGATCGGGAACCGAATGATAACTGGTAACGGATAACGGCAAGGTGACCGACGTCGGCAGGATTGCCGACGTCAGCCGATAAGTGACCGACGTCGGTGACATCGGCCGAGAAAAGACTGTCATCGGCAGATGCACAATGGGGATAGAGTCTAGCTTTAGCTCTGTGCTCATTTTTACATGCTGCCAGGGTCAAGGTTGGTGGAACAAGTGATCGACAAGGGTTAAATAGGCGAAGAAGAATAAGACGAGGAATGACCAGGGGAGTCGACACGATTTTGGTGTCTACATTTGCCCCTTTTTGTCTTGTTGGTTGTTCTAGACGAACTACAAGACAAAAATAGGAGTGAGTGCCCCAGGTGAGGGATAAGGTTGATTTCATCTTGTTGGTTGTTCGAATGAATTGCAAGACAAAAATAGGAAGCGAAATGCCCTGAGTAAAGATAAGGGATTCCCCCTCAAAGCAGGAGTCGAGGGAAGGGAACTGGGAATCGGGTGCTGATTTGATAAAGAGTGGATGAAAAAGGGGTGAGGGTGAACGCTGTAAAGGTCGGGATTGTGTGCATACCACTGCACGAGATGGTTAGGTCAAAGTGTCGCAGGTCAAGGGTCGAGGAGTGCCAAAATTGAAATAACTGGGCCCCAGCATTTAGTCGTCTGCTGATCAGGTCACTCAATCTAAGCTAAAGCTCTAAATGGTCGTCGTGTTCCAGGTATCCAGGGCTCAGGAAGTGCTCCTAGAATCATGAAAAAGTCACAAGTAATGTGGATCAATTGGCTTGCGATCCTATACTTGTGAGGGTCCAAAAAGGTCTGCGCACAATTTTGCTAACCAGTCATGAGGTAGCATACATGCAAAAACAACCAAGGCAACAACGTCTTGGAAGTGGTCGAGGTCGGAGGAGATAGGCATGATCTCCAATGGATGGTGGTCAATGGATGGATGAAAGGATGCGGCCGAGCTAACCCCAGAAGACCCCATGTCAACTGAGTGCTGCCTACATAGCCCTGGTGATAGGGCCTCAGGCCGATGTAGTTCTCCCTAGAAGGGAGGAAGGGTCAAAGGGATGGAAATGGGTCGTGGTGAAGGGCAAGGTTATGGTGAAAAGAAGGAAAGAAGGTTTGTTCATCAGAGGGATGAACAAATGAGAATGGTCGAGCTAACCCCAGAAGACGGTTGTGTCATCTGAGTGCTGCCTACATAGCCCTGGTGGAAGGGCCTCAGACCAATGTAGTTCAGACAAAGGGTCTGAGTGGTAGACAGGTGGTTAAAATGGTTGATAGATTGGTCTTGGTTATGATGAAATGAGGAGGAAAAAAAGATGTTGCAACCTTTTCCAAATGGTGTATTCTGCAACATTAGTTGAGGGGTTTTTCATCCCTAGCAATATTCCATATTTGTGATGGATGTATGCTAAAAATGAATTGAGGTTTATTTATGCTTCAGCAAGTATTGGTTTATGCTGAACATAAATGGTGGCGGGTCGATAGTTTCCATGTGTATTGGTGTCCATAGAAACTAGGGTGAATAGGCTAGGTCATGTTGATGGTCTGAAAAGAGAGTTGAGCTGAGTCGATTGACAAGTGATGAAGGTGAATGTGATCAAAGTGCAGAAGAAGAAGTGAAAGGCAAATTGCTCTTTCATTGACAAGGACCAAAAAGAGAGCATAGATAGGGGTTATGAGAACCAAGAGCCCCATTCATGCGTGACATCATTGACCATAGTTATGTTAGAGCGGTAATTGAATCACTTAGACATTAAAGTGAGCTCGAAGTCCCTTGAACAGGTGATAGGAGGAGGAAAGAGGGTAACCCGTGTTAAGAGCAGAGATAACTATGCCCCTTTTTATAGGAGACCCTGAGACAACTATAAGTCAAGTCCATGACTCTTTTTTTTTTTTTTTGCGCAGACTGATCAATGCGGGAAGCCTGCATAGAGATGTCATTTGCTTGGTGGTCAGGTTGTGAAGCTGATCAATGCGGGAAGCTTCTAAAATAATGCTGTTTATTGCCAGATTAGTCATAGCCATCCTTCGAGGGAGTGGTCTAGATTTTTATTTAATATAAAGGCTTTTGAATAGCTGTCCTTCGAGGGAGCAGTCTATTAATTACAACAATGATAGTACAGCTGTCCTTCGAGGGAGCAGTCTGCTTTTTTGATTTGATATTGATATAGTGACCATGGATATGTTTTGACATCATGATTTGTTTTTATAGAAATGTGAGTCATGGACAAGATTATAGAAGGTCAAGGGCTCCCTTTTATTAGGACAAAGTATCCATACATCATAAAAGGGTTGTAGAGGACTTGTTAAAGGGAAATAAGGTTGAAAGGAATGAGGATTAAGAGGGACGGGGATTGCTCAAGGGATGAGCTCAAGTTAAGTGTCAAGTAGACGAATACTCGACTAGCAGTAGAACGGTCGCAGATGCAACGCATTAAGAGGCTCAGGTTCTGGTCGTCCATCAAGAGAAGACAGACGGTAAGTCCCTGATCCATACTTGTGCGTGATAATAAAAGGTCCGAGCCAATTAGGAGCAAACTTGCCCCATTTGCCTCTTTCCAGATTGGTCAGGTGTTGATTGATGAGTGAATGTGAAGTTGGTTGATATGGTTGCTGATTGATCGAGACAGGTTGAATGTTTTGATAAAAAGATTGGTCAATGTTTGGTTGAGATTTGGTCATTTGATAAGTGGTCAATGGTTGGTTGAGGGTTGATTGGTTGGTATTTGGTCTTTGGTTGGGTCGAATGTTTGGTTGAGGTCGGTTAAATGTTTGGTTGCTAGTCTGGTTGAGGTTAAGTTGAAAGAGTGATTGATATGTGGTCGAGACTGTGTTGAAAAATTGGTCGAAGTTTGGATGAAGGTTGAATTCCCCCAGTGGCTAGGGAGAATGTTTGATGGATTAGTTAAGGTCAATTGAGGTTTAGTGGTCAGATGGACTGTGTTGATGTTGAATAAAGGGGTTAAAGGCAGCGAAGGGACCCTAGTCTGTTGTGGAGATCCCGATTTAGATGACGAGGTTGGAGAGGTATGGGTTGGTGTTGATAATTTGTCAAAGGGGGGGTCAAGAGGATCCTTGATAAGAAGGGAATCCTTTTTCTGGTGGTGACGAATGACAGCTTTAAGAGCGCAACAACGCTCGGTGTCATGTCCTAGAGTGTGATGATAATGACAGAATTTAGAGTTGTCGAACCAAGATGGTTTTGATCCGAGAGTTGATGAGTGGGGTGGTGTTGAAGGTTTGTTGATAACGTGGTCGAGAAGAGAGGTGTCATTCCCCAGACATTGGCGAACGATGACCTTGAGGGCATGACAATGTTCCGTGTCGTGCCCAGGCGTGCGATGATACGCACAAATGCGAGTGTCATCGAACCATGGTGGTTTTGGTCCGAGAGAGTGATATGGTCTAAGAGGCGGGAGATTGAGACGAGAGGACTGCAACAATTGCCTTAAGAGCAAAGCATATGAACCTGCTAACGGGTCGAGATGTTTTATTGCAGAGAGGGTTGGTGACATTGGTTTGGGAGGCGAAGGAGGTGTTGGTCGATGGTTTGAAGGAGGTATAAGTCTGACGGGTTGATAGAATAATGGAGGTGACGTACCTCTGTAAAGTATGGGAGTGGGAAGCACTTCGAGTAAAGTAGATGGATGTGGGCCCAAGATTGAAGGTAATGACGAAGATAGGGGAGGAGGCCTCCGGTGTGGTTTAGTAGCCTTCTTTGGTTTGGGTT
Source organism: Torreya grandis (assembly GCA_037957365.1). Lineage (NCBI taxonomy): Eukaryota > Viridiplantae > Streptophyta > Pinopsida > Cupressales > Taxaceae > Torreya > Torreya grandis. Next base: position 1,211,665 of record JARHVA010003926.1, on the reverse strand, counting down.
GAGGGCCACCTTTATGTGAGGCGAGATTAGATGTGGGGCGAACACCAAGAGGTTTAATCTCTTTGGGTATGATGGATGCCTGCGCGGGTTTGGACTTAGATGTGGACGGTTTTTCTCTCAATGGAGAAGGGATTAAAGGTGTGGGCTCTTTAAGTGGAAAGAGCTCTAGAGTAGTCATGGCTTCTGTGTGTGGTTGGGGAGTCAAAAAGGTATGATCGTCTATGGATAATAATAAGGATGAAGGTGAGGCAGCTGGTGTTGATGTGGTCAAAGCATCCTCCAATATGGGAGAAGTCGCGGGAGGACAAGTGGGAGAAGAAAGTTCTTCGCCATGTGGAGGAGGTATAGGGGAAGAAAGGTCTTCCACCTGTGAAAAAGGTTGGTCAGGGATAAGAGAAAAGATAGTGTCGACCGTGTGTATATCATGGTCTTGAGGGTCATTGATCATGGTTTGGACGTTGTCTTGAGTATGCGGGTGATTAGAAAGGTGTTGCTTGAAAATTTCAAGGTTTTGGTTGGGTGGTGCGTTTGGGTTATCTAAAATAAGATTCCCCTTGTCGAGCATGTCCTGGACGATGTTTTTGAAAGTTTGACAGTAATCCGTGTCATGGCCTTTGACACGGTGATAGTTGCAAAAGTGATTCTCCCTGTACCATGCAGGGATAGGTGTTGAGGGGTCTAATTGATGTGTTCGGATTGGAGGGAGATTGAGGGCCCCCTGCTTGACGATTTTATCCAAGACAGAGGCATATGACTCCCCAATTGGAGTGAATTGACGCTGTATGGATTGACGTTGAAAATGTTTATTGATGTAGTCTAATGTTGAAGATGATGATCGGTTGGTTATTGTTGAAGATGATGGTCTAAAGATGACAGTGTTTGCCGACCCCTTGGATTGAGAGTGGGCAGAAGAAGGTCTGGAAGAAGAATGGTCATTGGTTCTTGTGTTAGTGTTACACAATTTGACCTTATCTTCTTCAATGGCACGGAATTCAAGCTTTCGGGCCATGGTGAAGGCCTCGTCGAAAGTGTGAAATGTTTGAACCCACAAGGTGGACAAGATGTGACTGACACATGCTCGGGAAAAGAGCTCAATGAGCTCGGGTTGAGGCAAGGAGAAGGAGAGCTGATTAATCAAGCTTCTCCAACGGGCGACAAAATCAACTATTGATTCGTCGTCAATTTGCCTAATAGAGTAAAGGTCTGTGATCGAAACTTGTTTAGTGATATTGATTGAGAAATGATCAACGAATAGTTGGGCGAGTTGAATGAATGAAAAGATAGAATGTCTGGCAAGAGAACTATACCAGTCAAGGGCAGGGTCAGAAAGCGACATAGGAAACGTGCGTAGAAGTAACGCATCATCGTGGGCAATAAGATAAAAGGCATGTCTAAATGCCCATAGATGTTGTTGTGGGTCTTCCTTACTCTGAAAGCGAGTAAATTTAGGAAGCTCCCAATGGTTGGGGTATGGTCGGATAGGGACAGAAGGGTGGATGGGCTCATTGTAAATCTGGTCATATGAAGAGACATTACTTGAACCGGAGATAGAAGCTTCGAGACTGGACATTTTATCCATCAGCATCTTGATAAGATCTGCTGACGGATTGGCGGGTTGAGCGCCCCTAAGTTGTAAGGCGCTTGGAAGAGGCTAGAGGAGGCGTGCAACATAGTCGGTTGTACAATGTACGAATGACTAGTCGCAGGGGCAGAAGTAGAGGCTAAAGGTGGTTGCGTTATGAAAGTCGAAGGTATAAGTTGACTAGATACTGCCAAAGGAGGTTGTGTGACGGCATTGACAAAGGGCGAGGTAGGCACTCCTGCATATATAGGCACAAGAGTGTGTGGGGTCGAGACAATCAAGTTCTGGTATAATGTAGAACTTGGTTGAATTGCAGGTGGTTGAGGGGGTAACGAAACCCTGGTGGAGGTTGGTCTAAAAATAGATGAGGAGGCCGAACTTTGCGTATAGGCCATGGTCGGGTTAATAGTTGAGGTGAAAGGTTGAGTCGTAAAAGGTTGGGTGGCGAACGGTGTTGATGTCGTCGCCACGTCGCCTGAAAGATCCCGCATTGGGTTTCTCACGAGATAGTTTTGGAGGGCTGCGGTATTGAGGTCCAAGAATCTTGCAAAATCTTGGTCCCCTTCTGGGATGATAGGCATCTGGGTTGGAGATAGTCTAGTAGGAATTCTTTCGGTCTTCGAGTAGAACTCCATTATATGATTGTTTATAGACGGGGTAGGCGAAAGCGATTGATGGCTAGCATGGTCAAGAAGAGCCTTGGTTTGACTACGTGTCAGAACCATTCAAGGCAAGAAAGAACGTCCTCACAAGCTCAAACAAGTAGATAAGAACTAAAAAAAGATGAAGACACAAGCAGATCCTAAAACCCTAAGAGTAAATTTTTTAGGATTATAGTGGCTTATGCCTTAGAATGTGTGTAGTGGAAGGTTGGTTTTGTGAGTCAGGTCCTAGAAGAAGCAGTCTATGGATGGTTTTAGGTTTTGCTTTAGGTGCTCAAAGTCTGTGTTAGGGTCTGGTACGCGGCCTGGTGCTAAGGAGCAAGCTCCCCTCACTTCATGATTCCAGTGGTTAGCTGGTCTCGCTTAGCCAAGATATACCTCGCCTAGAGTTTATCCTCCGCCAGAGAACGGAGTGGGCTTTCCCCTTGGTGATGAAATCCAAGTAAGATCGTCGGGACGGGTAAGGTATCCGCTGGGGGATGAAATCCCAGTCGGGCCTTGTCTCAGGTAAGTTTAAATGTTCGTTTTGTGCAGGTGGTCTGGTCGTGTAACATCAAGTGATCTAGATTAATTCAATATGCGGTTTAATTACTATGTGTGGTCTAAAAGATGCAGGCAAACAGAAATGAATGCAAAGTGTTTTAATGCCCAAGTCAAAATGTTTGTTCGTATGAAGATGAATGGAGAAAGAGTTGAAGAATATGAGTTTTAGCTAGTCTAGAAGTGCAAGAAAGAAAGAAATGTTCGTTTTAGTCCTGCTTATGATGTCGTTTAAGAAGAGACGAAAGGAGGCGAAAAGGAAGAAACCTAATGCACCTAAATGAAGGAAAGAAAGAAAGAACCCAAGGAGGACCTAGGGTCCCACCGGGCGTGCCAGAATGTTTCTATGCAAAATTGCTTTCTACATTCAAAGAAGAAATAAGAAACTAAAATAAATGGTCAAGGCTAGAAGTACCTGATAAAGTTGTGCGCACCGAAATCAGACGTTGGAAGATTCTCCTCTTTGGCTGTGGAGGAATGACACCTGTGAAAAAAAAAGGCTAAAACACGGAAGAACGTTAGTCAAAGATATGGTGGGCTGTCAGGCGAACGCCCGATCCTGAAAGTATGAAGACTTCCTAGAAGGATATCAACCCACTGATAAAAAAGTAGAATATTAGATGAAAGTAGATAATAAAAGATAAAATGACAGAAAATAAATGACATAAAGTGCGTACCTGATATGCAGCACTATTCTGCACAGTCACCGACGTCGGTCTCTGTGGTGCCAGCGTCGGTTAGGGAAGGTGCCGGCGTCGGTCAAACTGCCGGCGTCGGTCGGGGTAGTGACCGGCGTCGGTCGGGGTAGTGACCGGCGTCGGTCGGGGCAGGTTCTGGATAGATTGCAGAAGGCCTGGGAGAGTCGGGACAGGTTCTCGACAGGTTCGGGACAAGGTTTTAGACAGAGTCGGGACAGGGTCTGATAAGGTCAGGGCAGGGTTTGGACAGAGTCTGGGGGTTTTAGTCGAGTCTAGACAGAGTTATGGATGCGGGTAGTGGGCAGGGATGTAAAGGAGAGATGTAGAACTTGGGTCTGTGGTTTGAAGATTCGGGATGACAGAACTGATAAACAAAGAATAACCAAGAAGAAATAAAACAAACAGAGTAAATACTTACCTGCCAGAAGATGTGATGAAAGCCATAGTTGAAGTTGTCTGTGCAGTGCCAGATTGAATGCAGATTGGTTGATGCCAGAGTTGGTTGATGCCGAGAGTGTTGATTGCCAGAGTCTGTGGATGTCAGAGTTCGCAGGTCGATTGAATGATTTCTCGGGTTTCGATTGATTCGGAAAATGGTTGAATAGCATTCGGGATAGCCTCTCGAATGGTTGGCGGAGGCTGATGAAGGCAAGGGACGATTCGAGAGACGGTTCGACAACCGTTTTGGGAAACCAATCGGGAACCGAATGATAACTGGTAACGGCAAGGTGACCGACATCGGCAGGATTGCCGACATCGGCCGATAAGTGACCGACGTCGGCGACATCAGCCGGGAAAAGACCGTCATCGGCAGATGCACAATGGGGATAGAGTCTAGCTTTAGCTCTGTGCTCATTTTTACATGCTGCCAGGGTCAAGGTTGGTGGAACAAGTGATCGACAAGGGTTAAATAGGTGAAGAAGAATAAGACGGGGAATGACCAGGGGAGTCGACACGATTTCGGTGTCTAAAATGACCTCAAGTTACCATTTCACCTACAAAAAACCACTTTTCACATGAATTTACATATTGGCCTATGTATGGTCTTAGGCTCTACATGCTTAAACAAAGCCTATCAACATTTCCTCCCTTTTTGTTGAGTTTGTGGACTAAATGGTGTCATAATAGTATTTGAATATCATTCTCATGTAATTAAATTCCCTTATAACTCTTTATATCTCAAAACAACCATGCACCTCTCACTCTTGGCAGTGTCATAGGTGTGTTATTAACTGTGTGTATGCAGGGTCATAGTGAGTTTGTTTTGATCATCTCCTATAGCTTATTTTTTAATATATCTAACCTAAAATGAAATGTTTTACTTTTTTATCCATATAAACTTAAAACCCACTATATGTATTGTGTACTTTCTCAAATTTTAAAACCCCTTGAGTTACCTAAACTAACTTTTAGATGGTCATTTTTTGGAGCTTGACTATGTTTGAAGTTTAAAACTTAAATCTACAAGTCACTAAGCATTCAAGGATCTTTATTAATGTATTGAGAAATAATTATCCTCTTTTAAACCTCTTAAATATTTCAAGACACAATATCTCCACAAGCATACACTTTATCTCTCATGTCTTTCTTATAGGTATGGATGTAGGTGGTGTTTTATAGTTCCTTGAATACCAGGCTTAGAATGTTGGCCTTTCCAACTATACTATTGAGAAATTATATTAATATAGATTCATAAATCTCTTCTCATTCAAACCTGACTTTTTGTAGACCTATTAACACCTTCTTCTTGACAATGTATGCTTCTTTCTCATGTCATGTCTATATCTAGAGACTGAGTTCTTGGTTCAATGGGGATAAGCTTCCTCTTTTGTCACTTTATGATGTATTTAATATCTTATTTATCTCCATTAATTCTAAGAGATTTAATTATTTATATATAACCCAAACTTCCCTGCATAACCATTGTACCTTCTCTTCATACATTTACATAAAAATGTAGGTCTTTAATGAGGTCTGTGGGTGTATGATGATCTCTCCACCAAATTATGTCTTGATCATATATAATAAAATGTTGGCTTAAATTTTGAAATATAGTTGAACATGATAAATTTCTAAGGGTGTATTGGAGACTACCCATTTCACTAAACCATCAATATGGAACTCTCAAGAGCTAGCAATGAAGCCAATATTTTCCTTCACTGTATTATAGTTTTATACCCCTTCAAGCACATGAGTTTTTTATTATAAAAGAAGGATAAATGATATTTACCTATTTGAAACTCTTTTCAATTCATTAACATATTTCTTGTATGGAAAATTAATTCAAAAACTTCATAAAATGAGTATATCACATACAAATAATGAAAAGAAGTCTCAGTTGTGCTAATACATGCATATGATTGATATGGCTACTATATTTTCATGTCATGGGTATATATTACCACTTATAGATTACTATTTTACATTTTATCTTCTCTCACCAAGTTCACAAGTGCAGTCCTAAAGATAAAATTGGGCTAGTGGAATTTGAGTCACCTTTTAACCCCTTAAGCTCATAGTAATTATTCATAGAGGTGGGTTATTCAATTTAAAAACCAATTATAGGTATTTTAATTCCACTAGGACCCTTATATATGGTTAATATCTTAGTATTGAAATCTACTTGTATAGCCTATACCATCCACATGAAAATAATGCTTTTAAGTTTGCAAAGAGATTGATAAGAGAGGGGTTGTATATTTGTCCTTATTGAGACCTATGAAATCTTCCTAAACTTGGAGATGACCTAGATAATTTTAAGAGACACTTTGAAAACATTTTCACTTACAAATGGATATTCAAGTCTATAGAAGTGCCTAATAAGCTCTTCTTAGGCATTGAACTATAAGAATCTGATCACTTTCTAACATTCATGACATATATATGATTATATAACTACCTCAAGAACCTTGTAAAGTGTTCTTGTATGTATTTCTGATCTTTTTGAGCTTTGACACATGTTAAAGTTAGTTAAAATCACTTTTTCTTCATATAAACTTTACCTTTAAGTTTTCAAAATAGCCTTAATCTCTCCAAATAAGTGAAACATGTTTATACAAGATGATTAATGGGTAAATATGACTTTGAAATCAACCTAAGGACCTATTACACCATTTTGTACCAACTTCTTTACACCATAACATGACATGAATAGTCTAAGATGAGGACAAAGCATTACCTTAATTTTATCAAATTAACCTTAATCTTTGCTAACAAGAATTTATAAAGACTCTAACAAGACCTCATAATACATGAAAAGGTTCGGGAAAAGGTTAAAAAACATGACAAACAATTTTTTACTTATAGGGGTTGACCTTTTGACATTATGGGTTAACAAATTGGTGATTCACAAGGGTAGCATGCATGTAATGCTTATTAGACTAGTAGTCTTGTCATTCCATTGGGCAATGGATTCATTTACACTCAAACTTAGACCTGATAAAACCTTGACCAAGACAAAAAAAATTATTTGACTTTGAAACACACACAAATGAGGACAACACACACACATGTGTTAACAAGAACTTAGGGAACACAAGAAATAACAAAGAAACTAATATATATAACTAACCTTAAAATATATTCCTCTTCCTAGATCAAAGGGGAATCTTATGGGATCTTCTACTCCATGAGGTGAATAATAACATGAATCAATCTGCCTCTTGGACCTTTTAATTTTTGACTTCACTTTCTTCTTGATTGTCAATCCTCTTGGCATGCTCTCAAGTGGAGTAATAGTTTCAAACCAGTCATTTATAAAGATGAATTATCTTGTACTTCAATATATTTCTCAAGATGCTTATTGATATTTGAACCTACCTTAAACATAACCATCTCTTAGATTATAGAAGAAACATCATTCTTAGCTTCTAGGGACTCCATAAAATGAGGTATTTAATCTTGAATGTCTCTTGAGGATCCCCACATTGTTTCTCAAGCAAGAGAGAAGCCTTAACAACATCCTCAATATGTCTAATAGGAGTTATAGGCCCTTCAAGAGCCTCAAATTCATTTCATATGTTTAGGTACTATTTATAGAAGTCCTCATCATTATCTTGACCTCCCTCTTAAAGAGATAAAATCTAAAGTAGATCTTTAGAGGACTCTTCTTCTATTATATTAGTTTGATCATCTTGCACTCATTATTTAAGATTACCTTTCACTTCATCCTTGAAAACTAAATTGATTTTTTATTCCCCAAGTGGAGTAACAATGAAGATCTCCTCTTCATACACACTTGAACTATCCTCTTCACATTATCCCTGAAACTTACTTGTAGATGTAACTTCCTCCTTTATCCTCCATATATTAGGCTCATCTTCAAGAAGGGAGATTATGGGAGGGTAATGAATGTGTTCATGAGATTGAGAGGGAGTATGAGACATGATAGGTTTTTCATGAATAGGATTGGGGATGGAAGAATCTTCTATGAATTCTTGGGAGAGAGTAAGTTGAGTTTAGATATGGATACTTGATTTTATTCCTCACACTCATGATTCACTCTATCAATTTTAAATGTAGCTTGATTTTTAAACTCTTTAACAATCATTCCTTGTTTCCTTTGGACATTTTATTGAATTTATTTACATGAGGGAACAACTATAGGTTATTGAGTCAGGGTATATGAGGCTTGAATAGGCATAAGGTCTTCTTCCTTGACTTAAATTTATTTTTATAGTTACTCTTCCTCTTTTTTCTCCCATGACTTAACTATTTGGTTCCAAGTTGAGACTTTAAAACTAGTAGGTTCTCCTAGAGATAAAATTGGCTCTCTTAGAGGCTCTATTTGAGGATGGTAAATGACTTCATAAGGATAATGATCACACAAAATATGATATGGGATACAAGAGGGCTCTTGAGGAGGGATGGAAGATACTTTCATAGGTTCAAATTCTTCCTTAATTTCAACTCCCCAATCTATTCTTATCTCACTTTTCTTACCCCATGATTTCACCACTTGATTATAACTTGGAATATTAAAAGACTTATTTTGGGATTTTTGAGGAAGAAGAGTAGAATTTTTTTCCAAAATATATTCATTAGCTTCCCTCCATATGAAAATCAAAATTTCTAATTCTTCTTTGTCTTGGTTCTCAATAATAGGCTACTCAATAAAAACCTCTTCCTTATTTTGAATGTTTTATTGGATTGATTTCTAAGAAGATAAAGTTTGAGAGGTATGTGAAGGTTTTGGAACACTTTAAAACTCACTTGAACTAGTATCTTGGAGAATAATGGGTGGAACATAAGAGGGATGAAGTGATATATATGAAAACACATGGGGATAACAGTATTGAACCTACCGTTCTTCATGAACTCTTAGCTTATCCTATATGCTTTGAACTAGACCACTTACAACCATCATCTCTCTTAAGAGGATTTTCAAATTTTATATCTCAATATGTGTCCATTCCCTCTTCATTAGTTGTATGAGTCCCTCACATTATGAACAAGATGACTAGGGATAGTTTGACCATACTCCTTTTGTTTGTTAATCCTTATTATGTACCTTTCATAGACCAAGGGAGTTTTATTGAAAAAAAGAAATAAAAAAAAGGAAGATGATGAAGAACATAAAATAAAGGAATATTAGGAGAGAGTAAACAAATAAAAGGAATAAAAGTGACAAAAAGAAACATAATAGATAATGAGAAATGTAGAAACTAAAAGATGATGATGAGATAAAGAAAAGAGAAGAGGAATAGAAGAATTTGGAGGAACCAAGGAAAAAATAATAAAAGACAAGGTAGATGAAGAAGAAAAACTTAAGAATAATAGAGAAATAAAGGAGGCCAAAAGGGATAAGGGTCTAACTAAAGGAGTATTGTTGAAGAGATATGAATAATTATCTATGTGGAGATAAATGTGTAGTTGACCAAGGACCATCAATTCAAGTATCAATTGGGAAGTTAGGTGTAATGAGGAAATTAAAAATAAAGAAAATAAGATAATAAAAAGGAAGATGATGAAGAACATAAAATAAAGGAATAGTAGGAGAGAGTAAACAAAGAAAAGGAAGAAAAGAGACAAAAATAAACATAATAGATATTGAGAAATGAAGAAACTAAAAGATGATGATGAGATAAAGAAAAGAAAAGATGAATAGAAGAATTTGGAGGACGGAAAAAATAGTAAAAGACAAGGTAGATGAAGAAGATAACCTTAAGAATAATATAGAATTAAAGGAGGCCAAAAGGGATAAGGGTCCAGCTAAAGGAGTATTATTGAAGAGATATGAATAATAATCTATGTGGATATAAATGAGTAGTTGACCAAGGACCATAAATTCAAGTATCAATTGGGTATTTAGGTGTAATGGGAACTTTCTAAATAGACTAATTTAAAAAGTGGCTATTTTGGATAGGGATAACATGGTCTTGATAAGCTTGATTATAAGCAACATCATATTCATGTAGGGGGAGTGTAGATTGATCATATAACTAATATGACTCATTATAAGGTTGATAAGGATCATGGTGAGGCTGATATAGATCATTATAGGATTGATAAATTTCATCATAGGTATAATAGGGAATACCATAGGACTGAGATACCTCATCAACTTGCATGAAATTGAAATTCACTTCAAACTCAACCATAATAACTTCATCAAGATAGTGATTTAAAAACATAACTTACTTTGAATAAGTGTTTGGGCTACTAGAACCAACTAATTGATCTTAGAGTTACCTTTAATGTTTTGAATACCTCCAAAGGTTTATATGTAGAAGCAAAACACCAATAATCCCTTAACCACTTTGGACCTTAGTTCCATCGAGCATGCCAAACTATATAGACCAATGTTACACACTAAAGAGGTAGTTCAAGAATTAAAAAATTGGGATAACATGGATATAATCCAAGGCTATGGGTGACCATAGGTGTATTGAATCTCTAGGTTAAATGAGTAGCTCTCCTTGATGCATCCATTAGGCTCATTCACTAATCTACCAAATTTATAATAAAATAGAGAGAAACCTACTCTAATGAAGGTTATGCACTAAATAATTTTGATCACTACCAACTAACTGCATATGCACATCAACCATGAGACTAACCTAAAACAAACACTACTCCTAATCTACCTCTCTACATCAACACTTCATTATGGAGGTAGTGAAAGATGCTTGGGCCAGGAGGACTAGACAAGAGGTCATAAAATGACACTAGTGAATAGATAACTCACTCAACTTTTCACACTTCACTTTGACACTTCACAAGATATACAAAAAGGCTTTCAAACTAAATATGAATGATAGAAAAGGACAAAATTCCAAGGAAGCTAAGCTAATCACTTGACAATATCAACTAGTCACATAAAAATACTAAAACTAGTCAAAATAAGAGGTAAAACAATATTTTCGCATTGATAAGAGGCTAGGTGGAGGATACATACATAGCCTATCAAGGTTGAATTTTTAAGGAAGTGAGAGAGTATAAGAGAGAATGGCATAGGAGAGAGGAATACAAGTGTCAAGAGTTAAAATAAATAAAGGAGTTGTGAAATTGTCTCATCAGGGCTTTGATGCCCTACGTTTCTCTTCTAAAGATAATTCACTCTTCCAAGTGGCATGGGAGTTTCCTTCTTTCTTGACACCTTAGTCTTTTCCTTTAAAATTACCCTTTGTCTTGGAATGTGAGATGATAAGTGGCCTCATTTATTATTAATTCATGTTGAATTGATCTTTCTCTACTCTTTGACACTTTACACTTATTTAATAAACTCCTAAAACTAGCATTGTAATGATAGTTATACCCCTTCGATGTTTTGAAGCCCACTTTACCTTACCATACTTCACCTTACTTGAAAGTGTCAAATATTGACATTGTCTTGATAATTATAATTATTTTCCATAAAAGGCATCTTAATATCATAATAAACCTGAAACAACTCATTTGGAGGCCTCAAAATCTCTCCAAGGCTTTATCTTGTACCTTAAGGTCTCATTTGGCCTCAATTCCTTGTAGCCCAAAAAAACAAAATTCTCCTTACATGAAAGAATGTAAAGATTATCCTAAGCATATTTTTGAGTACCTAGTATCACTTTACAACTCCATGTCAAAATTTATGACCTGAAAGTGAGTGGAGGTGTCCTTTTACATCTAATCTCTTTCCCCAATTAGGCCTCTAAGCGTAGAAAGCTAAGTTTTTGCTCCAAACATCTCCTAAAAGAGTGAAAATT